>VXBH01005832.1:173227-199157 GCA_013400035.1 Rynchops niger | reverse complement strand
AAACTGCCCATCCCGTTCAGTAGACTGATGCCCCGCTCCTGCACTACCCTAGACCACAATCCCAATAAATTAATTTTCTTACATTACTCGCCACCCACGAGTGGGTGTGCAGCGTATATCGGACAAGAGGACAGGACCAGCCCCAGCTGCTCACCAACAGGCACTGCCTTTTCGTACACCACACAGCACGGGGTCTCTAGATGCTTTGTACCACACTTCCCAGCAAGAGCAGCTCATTGCTGGGGTCCCCCAGCTCCTGTCCCCAACACAGCAGCCTGGGAACACCCAGGTGACTCCAGATGGGGCTAATAAAGAAGCACATCACACCATTTCTCCTTCCCACATCTGTATTTATGTGAAAGGCAACAAAATACTCTCCTGCAAAAAACTCCATTTTTTTTTCACTGGGGTTCCTACCCCGGTGTTCCCCCATCCTTCTGTCCCAGGAACAGCTTGCTCCACCTGCACAGCAGAATTGTGCCCACCAGGCTTTCAAAGCACAATGCAGGATGTGGTGAGAAAAAAATCACCTTTTGCATTTAAAGCCCACTTTTCGAAATCTGCAAGGAAAAGCCACGCAGGCAGGAGAGCAGAGCCAATACAAGAACTCCAACACTGCTCACTTTGGACTAAGAGCAGAGCTTTTTCTTAGTATTTCACACTGTTTCAAGGACTCCAAACCCTCCTGGAAGACCAACGCAATTTTCTGTTTGTTTTAAGATACGGAGCATATCAGAAGGGATCACAATCTGCCCCATACGATGTCAGTCAAAACTCTTTCAGGTTAACAGAGCTTTCCCTGAAGATTTATTCTGCCATTGCCAGCAAGACAGGCAACAGCCTCCAGGGCACAGCAGCACACTGCCGCTGCCGGGGAAGATAAGCCATCAGCACACTGCAGGGCCACCAGCACCGCTCTGCAGAAGCCCATGCCCAGCTTTTACTTCTTGCTATAGCACTAAAGTTCCCCTTTCTTCCTTTTGCTACCCCCAAAATAAAAAAAAAAAACGTCTGTTGGAGCACATTGACTGATAGGGACCCATTACACCTCTCTAAGCCACAAGGTGAATGAAAACATCAGATAATTTGACCAGAAAGATGCAAAGCTGCCACAGCCTTGTCCCCTGGCCCTCCTTCCACCACAGTGAGCACCGTTCAAGACTCACTGCCCTCAAGACCATTCATGCCGTGGCAGCCCCGAGACGTGCACATTGCTAAAATACACCTAACACTTGCCCAGAGACATGGATGTCACTTTTTTTCCCCCCCCTCTGTACAGCAGTGGATTGTTCTAGAAGTCTTTGTTAGCCCCGAGGCAGCTTCTTCTGGTGGTTAAAGCTGGTCTCTGGATTCAAAAGATTTGTTGTTCAAGCAGGACGGCAAGAAGACAGATGGATGCATGAAGAGCGGGCCAACTGCCTCGCTGAGCCAGGCAAGAGAGAGGCAGTGGCTTAATACAGGCTCCATCTGCCAGGCCATGTCGCCAAAAAGGAGAACAGGTAGGAAAACATGTAAGCAAGCTCTTCCCTAGATGTACATGACCACATTTCCCCACATATCATTAGGGCTTACACAGGCAACATCCTCTTTACACAGATGGTGGGCCAGGCTGTCTCCACAGCGGTGGGCAGAGGTCTCCACCATGCTGAAAGAGCAATGGCTGCAGCCCTCTCTGATCACTGGAGCAAAGCAGATGCTCTGCTCCAGACACTAGACATGCCCTTGGGGTGGACCACCTCTTCCCAATGCCCTACTGCCAATGTGAGGCCTCCTGAGTCACCCTACCACTGTGGCATCTCCTGATGCTTCCCACCCACAGCAGCCCCAGAGCTGCCTGTTCCCCCTCCTCCACTCCAGAAGGTGTAAGCTGGCTTCTTCAGACTTTGGCGCCCACTTCTTAGAAGCCAAAATTAGGACTAGGTTCCCTCGTGGGTGTCAGGAGAGCTCTGCATGACCCAAAAGTTACATGAGCTCCATCACCTCCTTGGTGAAGCTTTTCCTGCTATAAATTTTACTGAGATGCCAAAAGACTCCAGATTTCAAGTAAGCCCAACATTTTGCATCAGGGTTGAAAAATGATGCTTTAACACATACGGGAGGCTATCTCAGAGACCCCCTCCAGGGGAACATCCCCCATCTCAGAAATCATGGCCAAACTCTACTATTTAAAACTCATCTTTCTCCTGTGTGTGTTTTCAAAATATCAACTTGGGTGGAATTAAGTGCTGGGTTAGCAAAAGCCTCATAAAAGGCTCATGACTAATGTAGGCAATCATGCTGGTGTCACCTATGTGTCATCACTTTAAGGTAATTTAGCAAGCCGATGGCTTTGTATAAAGAACTAATGACATTATTTGAATCTGTAAAAAATCAGGCACAGGAAAATAAGCTTTTGGCATCATACTAAGGAATTTAATTAACGTACAAGGTCTGCACGGTGCCATTGCTGAGCTGAAATAGTCCTTTTTGGATGCACAGTTTTAAGCATTCAAGTATTACTAACACACTTGCAAATTTGAAGCAAATAAGCATTTAGGTTTTCCTTTGCTTAAGAAAGGATTTCTTTGTGCTGCACAGTAGGAGCTCGCTGGGGCCAACCCAAGGGTAGATGCAGACAGCGGAGCAAGCCCCCCCCCAGGACTCACAAATTCCAGCTGACACAAGTCCCCATGGGACGGATCCCCCGCCTTGGCCTGGCCGTGTCCAGGTCTCAGCTACGCTCACAGCTTTTGGTGAGCTGCCTTGTAAGCCACCAAGGAAGAGAGAACACCTCATAAACACATGAATAAATTCTAACCAGCTTGTACAGAGCTAACCCCAACAATTCTGTGATCGCAGCGAAAAGCTTTAGAAGGAAACAAAAAAAAAAAAAAAGACCCCAGCCCCAAAGAGCTTGCGTCAGAAATCAAACTCTTAAAAAGCCTTGGGAGAAAGGAAATTAACTGTCTGATTCTCCTCCTTCGTATTGCACCATAATTTATTTGTGAAATAAATACTACTGCACCCAAAGTGAAACATGAACTGTATATAAAGGAGGAATGTCTGCCCATCATTCTTGCACATCTTGCTCAGTGCCGCATCCCGGCTCCCCGCGTACTCCTGCGGCTCCAGCAAAGTGACCTGTTGGCTGTCGGCACTGCCAGGCTACCACACGCAACTCAGTTTATTCACATTGGCTTATTTGCAAGCTTTTCCCTTTTCCTTTTTTATATTTATTTTAATTTTTTTTTTTTTTTTTTTTTTTTTTCAACANTTTTTTTACAGCTTGCTTGCAGTGAAAGCCTAGGTGACACTTATAAAAGACGGTATTACAAACGTGTTGTGACTGTTCAGTTTAATTCCCATTTGGTTCTTCCCCCCCTCATCTCTGCCGCACTGCTCCGAGGTATTAATGGGCTTGTCCCCACAGCAGAGCTCCGCTCCCTGCCTGGCACACACTGACATCCCCACTACAGGCCTGGAGTAGTTTGCCCCAAGTACCCAGGTCTTGGCACAAATCTGTAGCACAGGAAGGGACTGAAAGCAAAACTGCCCAATTCAAAGTGCTTGTTCTAACCCTGGAGAACTTTATTATAGTGTTATGTACCTAAGGGTGTTTTTTTTTTCTTTTTTACATTTGAAAATATAAACAGCAAGAGCTAATACAAGATACAGTCTGTGTTTCTATAGATCTTAGAGCAAGTTCTTTGAGGATTTTTTTTTTATTTAATTTTTTTAAACCAATGTAAAACACACACTTTTTGACTACAAGACAAAGCAATTTCTGGCAGGCCGTATTCTCAAGAAAAAACTTCCAGAAAAAAAAATATCAATAACCCAAAAGAGAGGTCTTTAAAGTTTAATGTACTATTCCTAGCATGCGTTTTGGAGTGGTGGAAAGTCCAATGTAACAAAGCAAAATTTAATCTCAAATTAAAAGAAAACAAATTGCGATTTATTGTAAGTAACTGGAAACATGCATCAAACTGCCCAGCTCAGCACGAGCTGACCCAAGACCAGACTGGCACAGCACCAGGTTACTAATCACCACAACAAAGCCGTTGGATGTTTTTACATCTCCTCAAGTATTTTGGAGCAAGCCTAACTCTTGAATGCCCTTTCTTGGCTCAACCTCAAACTGGCCACAGCCTGGCATGGAAAACTGCCTCTGCAATGACTTTGCAAACAAAAAACCAACCAAAAAAAAAAAAATGCAAGGCAGCCTGTACCTCTTCCAAGGGGATTCGGGCTCCATGACTGACGTCCCAACACATAGAAAAGCATCTTTTGGGTGTAGAAGAGGTACTGTGGGATCCCTCAGCCCTGGTGCAAATGCACAGAGGTTAAACACAGCAAGGGAAAAGTACAACTGGAGAAAAGAGGAGTCTTCAAATGTGTGAAAATGGGAAGGAAAATTAAAAGGGGACAGCAAATAGCATGCGAGAGCAGAGAAGAAAACAGCAGGAAGACCCCCGAGGAGAGAAAGAGATGACCTTTGATATCGAGCTTCCTCATCTGTTGCCATAAAGAGCTATCAGAATAGCTGGGGCTTGCTTCTATTTACTGTCACAGCCAAGATCCACAGAAGCAAATCAAAAGCAGGTTTGGTTTTCTCAGCAAAAGAGAAAAATTGTGGTAAGAACAGTTTCAGGCAAAATGAAGCGTTCTCAGCAGTCCCAGATTGAATCTCTGTTTTGTTTTCATTCCTGGGACTGCTTTGAATATAAAAGCTCATTTTAACATGAAAAATTAATGTGTTCCCCCTTCAAAATGGAAATAAAAATTTCACTTTTAATTGCTACGTTATTAACTTTGTCTTGCTCTTTGCTGAAAGTAATCTGAATATGTGAGCAATTTGTTTTGCTTCTCATGCTGGAAGCTTCTTGTAAGAAATAGTTCATTTTAAAAAAATTCCTCAGCTGTCATTAGAAGTACATGATTCTTATCAGAAACGTGCAAAACAGAATTTGCTTGTGCCTTGGAGAGTCCTACTAGAATTAAATAATTGTTGTGAACTTCTGAGGTCAAATTGCTGGGAATTATATAGTTTTTATTCCGTTGCCAGTCGTACACCCGCTGGTGCAGTCAGGGTTCACCAGAGAACCCAAAGGCAAACCCCCTGCCCTGGCTCAGCAGTGTGGGGTGTCAGGGGGACGGCGAAGGAGTTAAACATCCCTTTAAATGTTGCCGAACGCAATTGTTCTGCCAGAAGGGGAGAAAAAAAGACAAGACTTTTCTGGGGTAGTTTCATGGGCAGCGCATCCAATTTTTGAGAAGCACTCCATTACCCTGTGCGCATCCCATGATGAAGCCAAGTCTCCACAGGTGCTCAGAGCTAGAGGAGATCCAGGAAGAGATGGAAGAGTTTTGAAAGCGCAAGGGAGAGTGGTGACTGCCTCATTAGCTGTAGCCATGCCTGTTATGCCAAGTGAACTTTTATAGCATCAGTGTGTACAATAAAGGGCACATGCCAGAAAGAAGCAAATTAGGATGCACAAGAACAGCAGTTTTCTTGGGTATCAGGGAGTGCCATTGTATTAATCTTGACTTGTGCACACCACACATACAGAACTGTGCAAAATAAATCCCTTTGACATCAGCAGTTTTTGGCAAGTTGTGGCTGCTTTGTGTCCAGTCAGGCCCCAGCACGGCTGCCGTCACACAGACTGGTAGTCGTCCCCAGCCAGAAAAGGAAATTAAACTGAAAAACTTGTTAAGTTCTTGTTAAGGATTTAACTGTATTGACAAAAGCAAGGCAGCTCAGGTTCAAGGTTGCTTTTCTGTCCCTAAATCCCCTGTTCAGCTGCATACTGCATCCAAGCGCATCTCCTGCTATGCCTGGAGGCGAAGGCTGAGCAGAGCACAGCACAGTTACCTCCGGACTTCTTTGTTGTTTCCCAGTTTAGTTAGCCCTACAACATTGTTGTGATGTTGATTCCCTAGTTTCTCACTCGTCTTCTGCTCCCGAGTGTCACAAACTGTTTATTTTCCCTTTTTTGCTATAAAAGCTGCCACAATGTTACTACAGCTTGCGGAGCTCCTTCTGTCAGCATGTGGATGTGGGCAGCAAGAGCGAGCGAGCTGCAAGCCATCTCCCACTCCCCGAAGGACGGAGGCTCGTCCCCCAGAACAATAGATTCCTCTTTTTTTTCTAATAATAAAGCTACATTCTCACACAGCTCCCTAAAGTCCATGCCACCAACACCTCCAGCAGCACTCCTCCAAAAAGGTCTTCTCTGACCTTCTAAAGTGACCCTGTTCAGCCACTTCACAGATCCACCTTCCTCCCAACCCTCTTTCTTGACTTCTGTCTTCACAAGACTTAGTTGGTGTCCCCCCCCACCCATAAGGAAAAGCATAGACAAATAAAAAAAAATTAAGGATTTCTCTTTGGGCAGCTGTCAGAAAGTGTGAAAGAAGAGCGAGGCACACCTTAAGGATCTTCTCTCTAGCATTCAGGAGCACTTTCTGTCACCATAAAACCCCGACCCCAACTGCGGTTGTCACTGCTCCTCCTCCAAACCAGGACTCAGCATGTGGCTGGCATGGAGAAGAGGCCTTCCACCACTCTCACACCAACAGGCAACAAATCCCAGCCCCTACACAAACTTCTTGCACTTGCAGAGACTCAAAATGCAACATATTCCCCCCAAAACAACAACAGCGCCATCCACACTGAGCAATGCAGCCAGTAAGCTGGAGGAGGGACCAGTGCTGGAAGATGGATTGGCAGCCAGGAGCTAGGTTTTCGGTTTGCCAGCTGAGCAAACACACTCTGCCCATGAAAAGTGAAGAAGCTTCAAGATTTCCAGAGGGGTAAGAAAAGAAGAAAAAAAAATATTGAAATTGGGCAAAAAGAGGCTTTGTTTGCAAATTTGTTCAGCTTTTGGCTTTTTTAGATACTAAAGAGAGACAGGTTCAGAAGTAAAACCTCGTTTCAGAGTAGCAAAGTCAAAATGTTTCCATTAGGAAATGTCAGAATGGAATAATCCATAAAATAGGTTTCCTTTTTCAGGGTTCCTTTTTAAAAATCAGCTGAGGAGTTCAGGATGAATTCTTAAATTATTCAAAGCACATCAATTGAAATATTCCACCTCACCCTCCTCCTGACGTGCTTAAAGCTACACATGTAAACAGCGAGCTGCAGGGGGACTCTTATCTGATTTGGAATCATAGAATCTTCATGGTTGGAAAGGACCTTTGATATCACCAAGTCCAACCATACAATTCATGAAAATATTCACATTTCATGAAAATATCACACAAAAGGTGCAGGAGGAGCTTGAGCCCGGGCTGGGGAAGGGCAGGACCAGTCCCAGGGAGATTCAGCAGCTGGTGCCTCCTTCAGAGCATGGGGAGCACATCAAAATAGCACCTTAATAGCGATGGGTAACAAACCAGCTGGATGGCCAGGCCCAGAGAGCAGTGGTGAATGGAGTTCAATCCAGTTGGCTTCTGGTCACAAGTGGTGCTCCCCAGGGCTCAGTATTGGGGCTGGTTCTGTTTAATATCTTTATCAACGACCTGGACAAAGGGATGGAGTGCCCCCTCAGTAAGTTTGCAGGTGACACCAAGTTGGGCAAGGGCATTAATCTTCTCAAGGGTAGGAAGGTTCTACAGAGGGATCCGGACAGAAATGGCCTCAAGTTGTGCCAGGGGAGGTTTAGGATGGATATTCAGAAAAGTTTCTTCACCGAAAGGGTTACCAAGCACTGGAACAGCCTGCCCAGGGAAGTGGTGGAGTCACCATCCCCGGAAGTATTTGAAAGACCTTTAGATGTGGCACTTACAGACAAGGTTTAGTGGGACTTGGCAGTGGTAGGTTAACGGTTGGACTTGGTCTTAAAGGTCCTTTCCAACCTAAATGGTTCTCAGATTTTTTCCTCACTAAATGTGAAGAAATTGGCCATCTTCAAGCTGGTCAAAGAAATAAAGAGGGAGATGTTTCACCACACTTTTTAACATGTTCCAATTTATTTTGGCCCCAGGCTGCACACATACATGAATTTCTAAGTCAAGATTTGAAAGGAAAATAATTTTTATAGCAATGCCAATGGAAGATCTAACAGTAACTTACACTTTCAATGACTACAGCAGAGCTATTTCAAGGGTAACTGAGGAACCTAATCAGGAATGAATGAGTCCCAGGCTGTCTTAAGTAGAAGGCATTTAGTAAAGAAAACAGCCCTAACTAGAGCTGCAATATGTTTTCCTTCATTTACATCCCAAGAGTCTCTCTTGCTCACCAGTGGACCCACTCCAGAGCAGAATAGCTGCTGGAAGCACTAACAAACAGATGTCATTGACACAAAGCTCTGGCTGGGAGAAGTGGTGGCCACAAACTTGAGACCTTCCAGCTCCTACTACCTCACACTGTTAGAAGAAAGGGGAAGAATGGCCTGTCCGATTCTTATTACATCAGTTTTGGGTAGGAAAAGTTACATTGCTACACCTAAACCAAACATGTTAACTACAAAAGAGAGTCTAATCCAAAATCGGGTCAGAGTCCATGACCCTAGATGAAATCTGAGGTTAAAGGATGTTCACATCACTTTCTTTCCCTGCCTCCAATCCAAAGCTTTGTTTTGCCACAGAGGTTTGTCATACACAGCTTCTCCTTCTGTCTGCCCTTTGAGAAGGGGACACCTTTCTCCCTCTTTCTTTCTGGAGACTTCAAGGAAAGCCAATTACTCATTTTGCAACACGGCACCTCTATAATAGCTTTAATAACAGCTTATTGTTACAACCCTCCCAGGTATTGCTGTACTTCCACAGAGAGGACATGGAATCCTTTAGGAGTTGCACCTGCAGAAAATGTTATAGACAACAGCAACACACTCCTTTCCCCTCCCCAGCCATCCCACAGGACTCTGGGGCACCTCAGTCTCACCTGCAGATCTAAGCTGACAGACTAAGGCATCAGCAACCTGATTCAGTCCACGTGATTATGTGCATCTTCTGCTCTTCCCTGTGCTGCCTCCTGTTATGCTGAAGGAACGAGCTGGGGGGAGAGGGACTGCCCATATACCATTCCTCCCACAAGGACTACTCAAAAATACATCATTGACTGCTATCACTGAGTAGATTTGCTTCTCCTAGAGTTACATTATGGCACTGGCACAGGCTGCCCAGAGAGGTGGCGGGGTCTCCGTCTCTGGAGGCATTCCAAACCCACTTGGACAAGTTCCTGTGCAACCTCCTCTGGGTGACCCTGCTCTGGCAGGGGGTTGGACTAGATCTCTACAGGTGCCTTTCAACCCCCACCATTCTGTGATTCTGGACTTATACATCTAGAGGTTACCAGCTGAAATCTAAGACCTTTGAAGTTTATGTAATAGTAATACTTAACATCTAATACTTGTCTAGGACATGCAGAACTCCATGAGACGTGAGTCTTCAATCTTCCAACCTCTCTTGCCATTCTGGTATATTCCAGCTGAAATAAACCACAAACTGCTCTAACGATTTTCTCACATTCTTCCAATCCAACAACACATCCTCATTCCCAGTTTTCTTCAAAGAAAGGATGCTGGTGTCATCTACCATAAGGGAAAAATCAACACCAGGACCCAGAGCAGAGCGAATTCACAACCGGGGCACTCACAATCCATCAGCGCAGCTCAGATATCAGCAAATAATCTTCAAACATCAACAAATATTTTCCTAGTGGGAGTCTGCTGACTACTTGTCAGACTGAGAGAACATCAAAGCTCAACTGCAATTCATTTGGAACAGGACTTAGAGTACACACTGAAAAAGTCTAGAAAGGGTGTATATATATGTGTGTGTAGGCCTGTACATATAAAAATAATATCTATATATAAAGAAGCATGCCTACTGAAAACATGCCTGCAGCTGCATTTTACAGATAACAGAATCTGACTGAAATGTGGGAGTCAAACAGTCATTAAAATCAGGATAAGTCAAGTAAAAGAAAATACCTGGCAGATGTGTAAGGAAATTACAACATGGAAACACATCCCTCAGAGGATGATGAAGAGTGACATCGTTGCAGGTAAAAAACACAGACACTTTTCGTGTGCTTTTTTTAGGCCTATATATAATCCCCAGAAACAAGAGAAGAAGAAAAAGCAATCCAAGGTAACAACGAAAATGTGACTGAGGAGCTTAGGGGAGAACCACAGTTACAGGCTACTGATATCTTTATGACACTTTTTCCAATCAACTCCACAAACGAGATGCACGTTATCACTGCAATTAAACCACTTTTTTATATTTCACTCAAACCATTTTTTCCACAATGCATATGTGCTATGAGGATGTCTGAGTACACACTCAATTGAAAAAAATAACCATACACATAATCACCATCAGCAATTATCAGAGTATCATCATCTTCTTCTGAGTCCCATTAGCAATGTTCTAGTTGCTGCTTACACAACACACACAGGCCTACAATTTGGAAGTGGAAGGGTCTAAAACCTATCAATTTGAGTTTTGCGGTAGTTCGGTACTCACGTACCCTGATGCGCAACACTCAAATGGTCTCAGCTCCCAGGAACTGCTGGGGATGTGAATGGTGTTCAGGTTTCTAGAGGAGTCACTCTCTTGCTTTCCTCAAGAGTTTCTTGGAAAACCCTATTCATTTGCCTTGACCAATTGTGTCAGAAATAAAACCTTTTAACTAAAAATAGCTGGGATGGACTACTTGCTAATTTTAGAGGTTGCATTTGCAGAGACATAATAAAAAGATCAGCAAGCAGCACAAATGTGCTTCACTCATGCTAATAACCGAGTAGAACATTACACAGAATGACAACCATAAAATCATCCAACTACCTTTCCGTATCTAGCACACAACCTGCTCTCCAGATAACATATATATTCACTTACAGCTCAAAATATCCATTTTATGCATGAAAATTAGAGTCTAAATTTGTCAACATTACAGGAATTTTTCATTATTTGATCCAAACAGTATATTTGTATTCTAGCAGATGTTACCCTTGCAGTACATCTAGGGCCAGCTGTAGAGGATGCTGTGTTACGATGGTAGAGAAGCCACCGGCTGAAGTGATTCCCACCCCGTCCATTTTATGGGCAGAGGATGGTGCTCCCATCTTCTGCACCTGCTCTCAGCTGTCTCATGTGCTTTTTCTGTGTTGACCAAAACTGCAGTGAAAACCCAGCCCTGGTGAGTCCTTCCATCGGAAGGTTTTGTTGCTGAATTCAGCTGATCTACGGGTTCACCAGGCCTGCTAAAAAAAAAAATCTGTCTTCAGGGAGTGGACAGCCACTAGTCTGTATTTTATGATCATCCCCAAGTGCTGAATGCTTTTTTTAAAACATCAGGAGAGAGGATTTCTAGTGGGATGTTGTGAAGTGCTCCAGGCACATCTCCCAGAGCCATGGCTCATCAGGGCAAGCTGGACACCAACTGGGAGTCCCATTGGCCCATCTTCAGCAAAGACCTACATTCACACCAGCACTGCCACCACATTAAATTGCTTCTAGTTCAGAGCTGATTCACACCTGGCCTGTTTGATCAGGAACGCGCCTGGAGTTACCAGAAGACGACATCGGACACAATCCTACTGGCATTAGTTGGGAAGCAGAGCTGAACATCTGTCTTGTTCATTAGCTGAGGTGCCCTTCAGGTTGCAACCCACACTGCAATTTGACAGAAAGGCCTCTTCTATTTCCTTTTAATAGGTTTTATTTAAGAAAGGATGAGCAAGCAAACATGCACTAAGCAAGCATGCTTCCAAGCTAACTCAAGATAGAGCAGAACAATGATCAAATTGTGGTCATAACTGAGACTGAAACCACTAAGTTTAAATAGCTCTAAATTATCAAGCCACCGAATTAATACAACATGTAATCAAACTGAGTTATGAGGTTGGAAATGAAAAGAAATTATTCAGCTCTGGTCTTGCTGTGGAGGCCTGGAAGAGGGGAAACAGACCTGTTAAATCTGAGACCTGGTCCAAGGACCAGGAGGTTCTGTCATGCCCTCAGCACCCCATGAGTTTGAGACCACCAGCAAAGATTATTCTCAATTAAAATGTCTTCAGACTTACTCAAACACTCTAAAAATGCATGTTTTTTTTCCAGGAAAATTATTCTAGACGCTTTTTTTAATAGTTTTGTTTTGGTTTTTCTTTTTTAACTAAAAAAAAGTAATAGTACACAACCATCCTTTAACCTCAAACTTCTAGGCCTTTGATAGGCATAAGCCTCTCTCATGATTAAGTCATTAGAGTCCTGCCAAGCATAAATGAAGTTTGCCATGTTTTCTGTGCTGGGAAACATTGAATAAGTTCAGCCTCCTGGATGAGGCTAAAAAAAAAATAATTCCCAAAGTATAAAAAGAAATAGATTTCAAGAAAAAAACTCAGTAAAAATAAAAGCTACCTAAAAAAATAAATCAGCTTCTGAATGAGCTGTAGGCTCCTAATTTGGTAAGATGCCTATGCCAGGCTGAGATCTAACCAATTTTTCTGTCCTTTAGAGAGACAGCCTTGGCTGGGAGCAAAGCAGCCTCAGTACCTGCCCCAGCCTCAGGCACATCTCCACCCCAGTTTCCTCCTCTGAAACCGAGGAAATTACTCCAAATTTCTTCCATAAAACATTTTGACGTATGCAGACGAACCATGCTACAGCACCACAATACCGCTGTGTTTATCGGCGCGCTGGATGGATGCCGTTCCTAAAATACTTCAGGTGGTTTTTTTTAGTATAAGATGGCATTTCAGCTCTCAGCCAGGCCTGACCCTGGGATTCTCTCACCCGTAAATAAGACTAGTCTCTAGAATGAGCACGTTCAGCCTTATTCATGTCAAACACTAAACTCCCCTGCGAAGAGGCGACCCCCACACCGCATCCTGCGATCGCTCCCTACTTCTGTCTCCGGCATTCTCCGTTCAAGGCTCAAACTCACCATAAGCAAACACCTGGGAAAAGCTACTTGCAAGGTCCTTAACTCTGCCAAAAATATCTGCAGAAAATTTCATTATCACAACACATCAGCACCGGGGAACAAAGGGAAAATGAAAAAAACAACAAAAAAAAAATCCTTCCTGATTCCTCAGCCTAAAAGAGAATAACACAAGTATACATAAAACCATGTACTTTTAAACTGTATTTTGTATATATATGGGGAATTAAAAGCAAGAGCACCCAAGCAGCCTCCCAGCAGTGTAATGCCAGGATGGGTTTCCCTTCGCCCTCTCCGGCCAGGCTGCAGCGGAGCAGAGCACCCACAATAGTTGACATTTTATTAACAGCTCCGTTAAAAGAAGCAGGAGTGCATCCAAGCAAACAATCCCCAATCAATAGCTGCGCCTACATTAAGACCTCGGCTGAGCCAGAGAGATGGGGCAGGGCTGAAAGGCAGCCAAAGCTGCAACATCCCTACCCAGGTGACGATGCCTGACTCGCATCTCCGCTCCGAGTCAATGAAAAGTTATTAAAAAAAAAAAAGATAAAAATAGCCCAGAAACCCACCCCAACATGCTGTGGAGGAGTAATCGCTGTGGCGGAGCAGCACGGAGCAGGGGGATGGATGCAGACAGTGTACAAGCTCTGGGACAAGATCCTGGTGGCAGTGTTCCTATCTGTCTCGCTGGGGTCAGGGCTTCACCTCCTGCGCTTTAAAAGGATGGAGATACCACAGAGGGGTGGCCAGCTGGGAGTGCAATGCTTTGCCTCTCCACTCTCGACACAGCATGTCATCCCCTTCACATTGCCTTCGGCTGCCCCCTCCATTCCCAAAGTATTTGCAGCAGCTAGAAAAGCATCAGGAAAGTTTCCCATGGAGCTCAGAGCCCTAAACTGCCATCCTCATGGCACCAGTTGCTCCTCCAGCCCATGGTGCCACCTCCCACTTGCAGAGCAACATCCTGGAGGCACAGCATGGGAGAGAGCTGCATCTGGCCTACCTGAGGAGCATTTCATAGAATGGTTTGGGTTGGAAGGGACCTTAAAGCCCACCCAGCGCCACCCCCTGCCCTGGGCAGGGACACCTCCCACCACACCAGGTTGCTCCAAGCCCCGTCCAACCTGGCCTTGAACCCCTCCAGGGACAGGGCAGCCACAGCATCTCTGGGCAACCTGGGCTGGTGGGAGGTGTCACCTCACAGCCAAGAATTTGGTGGAGCCACCACCCTCACAACCAAGAATTTCTTCTTAATATCCCATCTAAGTCTACCCTCATTCAGTTTGAAGCCATTACCCCTCGTCCTATCACTACACGACCTTGTAAAAACCTCTTACAAAACACCCTCGATTGAGATGCATGAACTATTTCAGTGGTAGAACATTTTCTCTTCAGATATAAGTTTATGATGCAAGTTATCAGATACAAATCATCTCTTGCAGGGTCTGTGCTTGGTGAACTGTCAAGATGTGGATTCCTCCCACAAGCAGGGAAATCACGCTGGACCCATTTATGGATGAAACTGCCCCAAATCCGGCTCTCCTTCCCTTCCTGGTGCCCTGTGCCTCAACAAAATGAATAAATACAACCTCACAGCAGCATCCCGAGGATAAAACCCATACATTTCTGTACAAAGGCATTTGGGGATGATGGATGCAGCTGAGTGGCATGGTTTGGGATAGCTGGTTTTGCTCCTTATGTACAGTAGCTGCTCCCACCCTATCCCTCCGTCTTCATGTGTAGCTCACAATAAAAGGCATCATTAAACATTAAAAGTTAACTCCAGCCCTATGAACAATCTCGGGTAGCAACTGGCTAATAGGAACCACATTTCCAACCCCTTTATGTCCCTTGTGAGATGACAGGAGATATAAAGGCGTCTGCTCCTCCCTTAGCAGAGCACTACCCAGATGGAATCAAATGGACATTAACCATCACTTAAGAGTGATAGCGGGGAGGTAACTAAAAATACTCTTCAGATTATGAAATTTATTACACTTTGCAATAATATCACGGTGCTACAGCACACTGTGTACCCACTCTGGGCCAAAGCTGACTTCATCAACACGCCCAGGATTATTTGCTAAAGCAGACCAAGACTAAGGCCTTTGAAAGGGCACACGCCCTTGTGCATTACAATTGATTAGCACTCCACCAAATTAAAAGCACAACAAAACAAAAACCTGGATCGTTAACTAAATCTGCTGTTAGAGTAAATCAAGCTGCACTATGTTATACTGCTGCTTTAGCAAAGAACATGGATTTCTAAAGAAACAGCTACACACACACACACAGAGCATGCACGCTCTTTCCACTAAGACCACTGGCATTTGTTTCATCCTCTTGCTAAAAAGCAGCAAATCCCAGTTTGCATCTCCAACATTCATTAATCATTTTCCGCCGACTTTCTTCAGCAGAACGTTAAACGATACAGGCTTCAGCATTGCTCTTTTAAACACCGAGGCATCCCTTTCATCTGCCAAGGATGAACAGTTTGGCTGCCAGCTAAAGTTAAACAAAGCAATAGGACGATTTTTAGGTAGGCAGAATATAACAGTCCATGGTGGATTTTGGCCAAAGTGCCAGAAGTGACCCCACCGCGTTTCTAAATTGCCATCTGGTCCCACAAGTGAGAACAGCCCCCTGATCTTCCAGGCCAGAGTAAAATGGATGGCATACAGCCTCTACTTAACTGGCAATTAAATTTTCAGTGGCTAATGAAGCATTAATGCAAACATAAGCACCCACATTCCTTGTCTTGGCAACGAAGGGATGGAGAAGTGCCTCTTAAGAGGGTCTCCGGGGGAAAACCCCATTAGAGGTGGCTTTCAGAGGCATCCTTTCACTGATTTAGATAGGGATGGGGACTGCAGCTGAAGGTGAAAAGGTTGGTTGGTCATTCGGGGTTGGACCTCTCATTTTCTCAGTTGGCCATGACAGAGGTTAGCTGTGGCAGGCAGTCCGAGGTGACTGGCTCCAAAGTTAAGCATCTCAACCTCAAATACTCAAGAACCCAGAAATCCTGGAGGATTACTGGAGTAAACTCTGGATGGACATCAGTCTGATGGAAGTCTGATGCATAGACTACCTTCATATTCATAATAAATACAGTTAACATAGCAACGGTGTGCAGCCTACCCATAGTGATGCGTTTTCTCTTTCCTGCAACCCCTGTAGACCCTACCTGGTCTGAAGCAGAGCTTTCTGCCCCTCCTACAGAGCTCAGCAGCCACCCCAGAGGTAGCCCAGCTCCAACAGGGCCTTCCCAAGCAGAGCCAAAGCTGCTGGGAAGGCCACCGCCACCTATGGCTGTCAGCACAGAGGTGCCATGAAACCTGGTTGTCAGCAACGCCAGCGGGTATGAACCAAGCACAAAGGTGCTGAGCCAGATGAAGAAAACATTTGGGCTTTTTCCAAGACCAGCACACTAAATACTTCTCTTTTTTTGTCATCAGCATCAATGAAGTTGCAGGTTCACAGAGGCAAAAGGTGAGAAAAGCCCTCTGGGCCTGTATTCCCCCACACTAGAGGTGATGTTTGGAGAGATGCAGGTTTGGGGCAATCACTTAATGAACCACACAGCTTGCCTTTGCTTGTACTGATGTGGCAGCCACGCAGCCCATCGCATCAAGATTTTAGTACCTGATTGGAACAGAGAGACATCCCCAGCCTCACAGCACAGCCCGGCACATTAGAAACAGGCTTTTGCTTTGGAAATGAAACAAAGTAAGTGTCCCCATTTCTTCTTTCAGCAGCTTACAAACTGAGAGGTGTACTGAATGGGAACATAATGCCACCACTGAAACATTTACTTCCCTGAAAACAGTCTTCATACAGTGGAACTGACAAAGTTTTTCAGTAACACTGGAAGACAAGTCAAGGGCAGATTAAAAAAAAAAATGCACCAGCAATTTTTTTTCCCCTCTCCCTCCAGTAGAAAATAACACTTTCAAGTATAAAATACCTACTCCACTAACTTTGTTATGTAAAGCACATTTAGGAAGAAACACATTATTATCATTTCAAACCAGAGTTAAGTGCAAAGCTTTAAGCCTGGGTTATTACAAGATGGGATCGAAGGTTTGCAAACACTGCAACAGACAGAAAGCATTTTTACAGCAAAAGTAATTATATAACATGCTGAAAGGAATGGCAAACATATAGAATTTTATATCTTAAATATACATGGGAACAAAATTGCAAGAATGAGTCCTCAGGACTCCCTGCTTAAGATATGCTCCTGCATAAGCACCTACTACCTGGGCTGCTTGGTACTGCCAAGAGAGAGGATGAGCCTACCATGGCTGCTTCAGGCCGAAATTCTGCATTTGGAGATGAGTTAAGGTATTTGCATCCTGTATCAGTAGTTTTCAGCATGCTGGCAAAGCCTGAGGAGACTAGCCATTGGGTTTAGGTGCTACAGAGGGGGACAGAGGAGACAGGGCCAGTTTGCCAGCAGCATCTCTGCCATTGATCAAGAAGGTACTGAAATGATCTCTCCAAAGCAAATATTTTTCCCCACTTACTGCGTGAAAGACACCACTGCTCCCTCCCTTGCCCCATTTAATGAGGATTAGACAGGAGGTCCTGGGGCACGCAGGCTGGTGTCAAACCTCTGAACCCCCAGTTACTTGTTCAAGATCTCTCAACCAGTTCCCTGGCCAAGCCCCTGACATGCAGCATGACTACCAACTCCAGCAACGTCTGTGCAAATACATTTCATGGCAGCCATCTCTTTCCTTCTTGCGAACACCAGCCCTATGCAGTTCATCTGCCCTTTCCTTGATGATCAACTGGCTCTAGGTATTATCTCAGGAGAGCAGGTCTCCTATGGAAAGGATCTGGATTCAGCATTGACATGCAGCATCATCTCCGTGTTTGTCACACAACAGCACATGCTTCACCTCAACCCTATGTGCCTGCCAGCCCCCTGGCGTCATTCACATGGTTGAACACAAACCACACCCTCAGCATGATTCATCCGCCAAAGTCCTAAAATGTGCAATTCAAAGATATCCCACCTCTCATGCTCTGACAGGGGAAGCTGCAGTCACATGGCACAGCATGTCCCATGGATCTTTCCTGGGTTGTAACACCCATCACATCATCAGCCCAGAGGTCTCTGAGCCCGAGGCAGGAGGGTGGCCACAGACAGCAACTCTGCCTATTGCGGTCTCCAAAACCAGCTCAACAACCCTCCCATGGGGTACCCGCTATGGTCACAAGGCTAAAGTAGCAGCAGAACACATTATCTGGATAAATGAATGTAAGAGTAGAAACAATTTATGATGATCCAATAAAGCATTGCATAAAGTCACCCCTCCTGCTTGAGGTAAGAGGGTATTTTTATCTCCAGCCCTTCCTTTGCCAGAGTTATAATGCAAACGAGCTCTCAATGCAGTTTGCAGCTGGCAGCCCCCAGCACAGTGAGAGCTGCTACAAGGCTGAGGGTGCCCAACTACAGCAGACGTGCTGCCATAGCTCCAGTCAGTATGAGGTTTCTCCAGCCCTCCTTCCTACCCCAGAAGTGTGGAAACACCCCTTTGAGGAAACTTCTGCCTCCTGCACATCTCCAGGCTTTCTCACTCAAGCTGTGCAGGCGAGCCAAGGACAAGGGAGCTTTAACAACCTCAAAAAGAATCCTCTGCCCCCATCGGTGCTTGTTTATCCAAAGCCATCTGCGCAGAGGGCTGCACTGCTGCCACCAATGAGAAGATGCCACCAGCCAGCCTAGGAGCTGCGAACACGCGCTCAGGGAAGAACCAAGACGTGGTCAGATGTGCCAGCAGTGGAGGAGGCAGCTCAGCACCAGATGAGACACAGGCATCCTCCCACGGGCACTACACACCCCACCAGGGAGCTCAGCACCCCCAAGGAAGTGAGCCATCCCCACCAGCAGCACATGTCCCTGCACACACCACAGAACAGGCTCCGAAGCTCCAGGAGCATCCCTGGAGCCACCTACCGTGGAGGAAAAGGGGTTTTTTCCCCGATTGCCCTTGCGAGCTTTTGGAGCAAAGACTGTGCCCAGTGCAGTGTCACTAGAGCAAATTAGAGAACAAAATACAGTCACAATGCAAGAAATTACCCAAATATGGAGCAAACTTGATTTGGAGGAAGTTGTCCTCCTCACGGACACCCTCAGAGCCAGGCAGAGCTCAGCCACTGCACAGCAATGTGCCACACAAGTGTATAAATTCATCGCGGGCAGATGGCTGATTTGACTAAAGCAGCCTTAGTTTACACTGGAGCTGATCTATCCTTCCCGTGCCAGAGTTATGGCTCATGTCGAATTCAGCTTCGCAACACCATAAATTTCAGGAGAAGGAGTCTCAGGAGGGTAACCTTCACTGCTCTGCATATTCCCTCTCCATGAGCGATGGACAGGAGAACAGCAAACAGCCAGAAAGCAGCTGTGCAGGGGACAACGTGCAGAAGGCTATTAAGGATGGAGGACAGAGGACACGCCAACACCCAGAGTTCAACGCAACGGGGAGGGGACACAAGGAAGCCGATGCCTCTGGAACGTACCTCTCATGCTATTGCAGAGCTCAGGTTTTGCTTCTGTATCTGCCATTTGCAATTTAAATCACAGCACTCAGCTATGCAAATCCGTATTTAAAAGAGGCAAGAGATAAACAAGTGTTACAGAGGCTCTCGTAGAGCATCTCGAAGCTTTGATAGTATATTTTTAAGTGTATGCAAATGTGAGAATAAACGATACAGTGGGTTTGCGTATAAAGGTATGTGTGATGCAGGTCTTGTTTGCCCCTCCATTTTCTCACCGTTCCACTGGCTGGGTGCTCCATAATGGTCCTGTAAAGGGATTGGTGTATAGAAACATGCACAACACAGCTTATAATCAGTAAGTCTTTTTTTTTTTAATTTACAATTATCACTTACAAATATACATGATTTCAATGGCATGCATCCATATGAGTCATTTTTATTCAGTCTCTCTCCCAGCCCTAGTTTAATTTCATTTTCTAGAAATTTGAATAAAAATAGTCCGCTGTTTTCCAGAATGACAGCCATGGGGGAAAGCCTTCCCAAGAAGAAACCTAGTAACTTTTTCCATGTTTTATGAACCACCCCACCACATTACTGCTGGAAGAATCCGGTAGAGATGAGCAATCCCCAGCCTTCAGACACCTGGAAAGGCACAGCTGTATATTGAACCAAAAGTGCTCACGCACAATGAACGGCTTCTGCAGCGTCCCAAACCCTCTGTCAATACTTAGCACATTAAAACTCCAGTGCCCTCCCTTAAATTTAGTAGGGAGGACAGGGAAGGGTTGTCCCCCGGAGACACGCTTCATCTCCCCCCACTTCCAGCCCTGTTCAGTTTCACAACGTTGTCTTTATAACTTGTTATCTGAGAAATACGTGGCAGCCAACATAAGCTTTAGGTAAAAGCCACATTTGGAGGAAAAATTGTGTGCATCGAGGGAAAGAAGAGAAGACTGCATTAGCAGATTACTTTGGGGGTTTTCACAGAAAAGTTACTTAAGAAGTTGCCCTTCTACCCAAGTCAGCCCAAGGAAGATCAGAAAGTGGCTCCCACTTGTGTCTGAGTCACAGTTCAGGCTTCATTTCTAAAGCACATGTTCCTTTTTCTGGTTTTTTTTTTTTGTTGTTTTTGTTTTTTTTTTTTATTTGACTGTGTGTGTGTGTGACTGCTTGGGCTCACCCTTAATGGCAGCTTTTGTGATACAGCTTCAGAAACAACCCAGGAGAGGGTCTGGCACACCAGGGTCCGGCCAGCCCCGAGCCCTCATCCCACCAACAGCCTCCCCCAGGAACAGTTTCCATGCCCCATGCTGGCAGCTTCTGGCTCATACAAGTCCAGGAAACGTCTCTGTGTCCCTTACTCACTCCCATTTCCAATATGCCGTTCAGGCTTCTGATTTGAAATTATGAAATGCATTTCCAACACCCCATGGCCAGAGCGACCACTGCACCCCTGAGCCCACATGGCCAGGACAAGCCAGGGATGCACCATGCCATGGCCACAGGTTTGTGGAACAAGCCCCACTCCTCACCCCAGGACACCCAAACAGCAGCTACCAAACCAGGGCTCAGAAGAAGCCGAAAGAGGTGGCAACATGATGAACATCAGAGATTATCCTGAACATCCTCTTGTTATCCCAGCCAGAAGCAAATGACCGACCAGCAGATCAATCTGCCCATCGAACCACCTGAAGACACCACACATGTCAAGAAGTGACATCATACCTGCTGTTCAAATTCTAAACCTACTCATTAATCACACAATATTTTTTAGTGGCAATACAAGTGTTTTAATTATCCTAATGAGGCTGGGAGCCATTTTACAAGATGCACACATTGGTTTTCATGTTCCTTCGGCTTGGGCTTCGCACTTTTGAAGTGGAAATTTTGCAACTCTTGCGAGTTTGCTGTTTCCAGCTCCCCCATCCCTGGGGAGATGCTCTGTGACAGCACGGAACCTGCTCACAGAGCTATCAGCACAGGCAAAGTGCTGCCAGAAAGGCCACCGTGTTAATGAGAACAGCAAGTGAGATGGCATCTGCTTTCCACCACATAAAATAAGAGAACCACCAAAATACTACCTTGGAAAACGTAGGACAGGCTCCCAGTTTCTTAGGGAACCATCAGTGTCACCCTGCCAGACCACAGGCTGGGGAAACGTTATGTGCCGAAGCCACCTCTGGCTGCATCAAATACCCAAAACCCTACCTGGGAGCAGGACAGAGTCTATGGAAAAGCTGATTTCGGAGATTTAAAATACAATTCTGGCTACTAAGATGATGGGCCAGGGCCAGTTTTAGCTACAAACCATAACATCCATAAAAATTGATTTTTGGTTCTAGTGGAAACAAAAAAATGCGTGCTGGGCAGGGCAATCGTTTCAATTTATACCATTCTGTATACAGAGAGGTTAGATGAGATTACAGGGACTGGCTGCGGCCACGCAGATAGATAACCCAAGGGGACTTGGGAGCGTTTACTCATTCAAACATTAAACCAGTATCACTTTCTTAGACTGTAGCCATCAAAGCATGTGTTTGTGTACAGGCTGCTGTTAGCTTAGATAAGGTCTACGACCTCCAGAAGTGTAAAAAAAGGTCTTTTTGCTGCGCGTGTACTTGTGGTTTGCGATGTATACTGAGAATTTGTGTCTCCCGGACATGTAAGCTGCAGGAATAATATTTAGCAACTGTGAAAAATAAAATAGAAATCTTAAAACCCCAGCATCTTTAAATGAAAGGAGTCTGACCTCTAATTGGGCGCTGAATACTAAGCAAGCATTCCTATCACTGGAGCCTGCCAAGTCAGCACAAGAAGCAAACAGCCATAGTGGCCCAAAACAACTTCTTGGTAGGGTTCAGAACCACCTGCAGAAGGTCCAACCCAACACACACCAGTCAACAGGACCTGGTCAAGGCCCTCATCTTCAGTGTTATGGAAATACAGGAAAATGCAGGAAAACGGAGGAACACACATCCCACCAGCACGCTCAATGCCGGGGATGCTGCAGTGGGGGTCCTGCACCATTGGACCTGATAGCAGCCATGGCACCATCCCCATTGCCTCCCAGGAGGATCTCACAGCCTTTCTGCCACCGTTAATTCAAGCACTACAAAAAAAATTAGATGGTACCAGCTGCTTCTGTAGCTCTGATGAACATTCACACACCCTAAATTAGCAGTTACTTGCCTGCTATTATTTTTTATTTATTTGTTCTGGGAAACGTTACCACCCTGCAGCGCTGCCTACTGATGGATGTCACCAGCAGCGGTGATAACCAAATGCCTCCAAAACCCAGGAGAACAGGTGCAGCTCTTGGGAGGTTGCTAGGGTTGTTTGTGGGTTTTTTTTTTTTTTGTGTCCCCGTCCCCCCCCAGTCATTAATGAGTAGCCAGCTCCTATGGTGATACGATGCAGAAATTAGCGGTTGTATATCCTAAGCAGTGCCATGGTCCTGCGGCGTGTCTGGAGAGCGAGGGGCACCTGCGGCTACCTGGCTGGCTGGGTTCCTGCCCAACCACCACTCCAGTGCCACCACAGCTTACTTATTGGGCTATTAACAAAGCAACAGAGCACACAACCTGGATCAAGCACCCTTTTCGTTTTCTGTTCCGGTTTAAAATAAGTGAAAACACCACGGAATGAAGACAGAAGAGTATATCAAACAATATTCCCCACTCTGTGCAGATGAGCAGGGATCTTGAGAAAGCAATTCATGCTTATCTGATTAAAGACAGTATGAAGTTGGAGAGCCTGATTCAAGGCTGCTTGAACAACCCTCCTTCCCCAGACCTCTGACTCTTCAGCTTTGCAGCTGGCTGGGACTGCAGGAGGCTTCACATAGTGGGAGCGGGTAAGTTCATACCAGCACACACATATCACAGGCTGCAGAGACACAATTAGAAAAAAAAAAAAACAAAACAAAACAAAAAACACTTCCCCACCATGGAAGAGCAGTGCCACCTCTACCACAATCCCAGCCCAGCATGTTCCTCTAGCAGAAATCAAAAAGTGGGTCTATTCACATGGGGAAGGGACCTCAGCAGCTTCAGCCTTAATTAGTCACGAATAAATAAAGCACTCCCTACTTCCAGATTTGGCATCACTGGAGCCGAGTATGGCTGTTTCCCAATATTTACTTTACCCACAGCACATAACCAAGTCACCAGCTCACTTTAAAGGGTAACAATTGTTTTAGTTGTATTTCTTCCAGACCTTGAAGTCCTCAGCTCCAAAGGGGAAGGACATATACACAAGCCCAGAAAAGGGAAAAGTTTTTCTCCCTGCTTTTAAAACCCATGATACCTGACTGCTGTTGGGACCCATAGTCACTGCAGAAGAGGCTGAAGCCACACGTATTTACAACCACAATTCAAGTACCGCCACATACTTGTGGACCCTCCTCTACCAAACACAAACCACCAACCCCAGCAGCCAACCCACACCGAAAAGGAAAACCTGTTCTTCTCTCAGCATGGGCACAAGGTCATGTTTCTAAGCAAGGAAAAGGCTCCACCAGACCCACTTGAAGCGTTAATGCTGGATTCATCATGGATTACCATATTCCAGTCAGCACCTGTGATTGTTTGCACATTTTTGGTTTCACACCAAAGATCACTGGGTCCAGTTCCGATGTCCAAGGGCCAAGCAGAGACAGCCAATGTCTCATCTGCCACTGAGAAACAGAGGATGGGAATGCAACATGCCAAGGGGACATGCGTTACCTGCATTATCCAGAAAGCTAAATGACAGGCTGGGTTTTTTTTGTTGTTGATGTTGTCAGCCATAGCCACTCAATGCAAGATATACATAAAATACCCAGAAAAGACAGGATTATTTTTCCTAAAGAAACAAAAACCACACCAGCCTGTTTATAAACCTAGATATGGAAGAAGTCATCCTCATAAAGCCTTCCTTTTCCTCCAGGTAGCCCCATTTGTATTTCATCTTACCCAAAATAGTGAAAGCTTTGAGCAAATCAATGGCTATGTCAACCCTGAAACGCAGGCAAACCTTCCCCCCCCGCTCACTCCCTAGGCATGATATAAAAATTTAGTTTTTAATTGTCACCCCTGGCTCCGTACAGAGCACAGCCCCTGTGCACACAACAGCAGCTCCCTATGCGAATCACAGACAGCTTAAATCACCTTAAACAGAGACGAGCTATTTAATGGCCTGATGCCTCTCTGCTGTTTTCCCCACCAAACCAAATACAGGGTTGCAAAAAACTTATTTAGAACGGGCATTATTTGGATATTTAGTCTTAAAGTTATTCACATAGACAGCCTTGCATTTAAACTGAAGCATTATAGCTATGGAAATGAATAAATGAGATTATGGAGATAAAAAGCAAGGATGCACCACCGTGTTACTCCAGCAGTAGGTACCGAGTGCTGACAGCTCTGGGACAGGGCCATTCACTCTGACCCCATCACACCTCACCCAGCCTTATTTTTTTAATACATCTGTAAAGGGAAAAATAAATACTAATCTCTTCCGCTACTGTAGCCTTCAATTCTAGATTTAAAAAAATATATAAAAAAGCATTTAGTTAATCAGGAGGAGATGGGTGCGCTCAGCCTGTACGTTCAGCTCCTAGTGCTGCCACTGACTGTATGTCAGAAATAATTTAATCTCTTTTTGACCCAGTTCTAGAGCTGGGCAAATATTGATTTTTTGGTTCACTTGCCAAACTGGGGGGGGGAATTATTTAGGCTGAGCTGAAGTGGTATTTGTTGTTACCGCTGGGTTTTCGATTTTGTTGAAACATCACCATTTTGGTTCCTCTTACTCAAACTCAAAATATTTACGTTGTTGCACTCCGCTTTAATCTCTTCATTAAATATGAAAAAAAGCCAAGCAAAAATATTGAGACACAACAAAAATATTTGAATAAGATATCAACTGAAGGGAATTCTTGCCGGTCTCCCAAGTTGTTTCCCCATTTCTCAGCTGCAGCTGTACCCAAGAGCTATTTTGATATGAATAAATTATTCAGGTAAAATAAAACAAAATGAGAGCTGAGCCCTGCCCTGATGCCCAGCTCCAAATGAAGACAGCAAAGTTTCCTGAACCTTCTCCTAGCTGTTTAGATATATGAACTATGTATTTGTAGTACATAAACTACATATACATACACACACACATATATGTATCTGTCTCAACTGGTACCATTAAGGATGGCCACCAGACAACAACAACAGGCAGTGTGGCAACTCCACTTCAGTGCTGGAGCAACTACCAGCCTTTCCATAAATATACCAGGCATTTGTTCCACATACCAGCAACATGAGACTGTCACAATCAAACCCCTCAAACAAGCCACTGGGAACCTTTTGATAAATATTCATTATTGCGGCACTCATCTAAGAGGGAAAACTGCAGAATAATTAGCGCTCCTTGCATGCAAGCTCAGGACATCAGGCAAGATGTGCAATTATAGTTGGCCATGGCACTCGAGGAGGCATATTTAATGAGTTTATTTGGTTGAATGTTTGTTATTTTCTGACGCAGATGTCAACACTTCTATTTCAAGAAAATAAT
>VXBH01005832.1:145043-173181 GCA_013400035.1 Rynchops niger | reverse complement strand
AACAAAATGTCTCCAGTTATTCCACATGCCAGGAGGCAAGCGACTGCCCTGCTGAAAGTTACAGAAATGACTCAGAAAGTGAAGACAGGATGCTGAAAAATGGCATCAGAGCTCCCACCACACTGCGATATTCAGGAGAAGAGCAGCTTTGGAAAGCCACGGAAGCTTGTGGGTGGGAAAACATAAGTTCTGTCACTGGTCGTTTAATGTCATAATTACTTTTCACATTGATTAATTGCTCTTCAGTGCTAGAGTTAAGAGAGGAACCACGCAAAGCTGCCAGAGTGTTCTTAGCTCTCTTATCACACAATTACATCCATGGCAAAAACTAAAAGAAGAAAAAGCATGCAATACCCTAAAACTCTGATGCTCTCCCAGCCACATGGGCACAGCTCCGGCAGCCCCAGGAGCTGGGAGCCCATCCCAACAGGCAAAGCCACACGTGCCCATCCTCTGCTGGAGGTGCGCAGAGTTGTGTGGGTTTAACCACATTGCTGGATGGGCACACTGAGTTTAGATGGAGATATAGACTGGAAATCAAGAGTAGCCAAACTGGAGAAAGGGTTTTACGGGGTCCAGGTGCTCTCTTGAAGGATCCAAGCACCTGAGCTGGGGTAATGCATTTGCTTTGAGCTTTGCCCACCCGCTCCTCCAGGTACAACACAGCACTGGGGGGGTTGTAACTTTTAGCCCATCCACTACAGAAGGCTTTTTACACATCACTTGTGCTGGGGACCCACATTTCATTCACCACAGCTCTCCAGTTCACTTGACTTTGCTACTGCTATATTTCAGAAGCTTCCCCACATTTCCTCACCTGCGTTGTCCTTTCTGAAATCCATTTACCCTCAAGGAGGATTCAAACAATCCCGCTCTGCCAGAGCGCACTCTGCTGTGCTGACTTTTGCCATCTTGTCTAGATTTTGTTCCTTGCTCCCTCCAGTCTTTTTGATTTCCAGCTATTTCCTTTGACCTCAAGCTTTCACCAACTCCATTAAATCTGAACCGATGCGTTTTGGGGCATGTGATATACTGCACTTCCTGGACAATACTCAACCCATGGGAAGGGCCAGTACATCAAGAGTTCTTGGAAGTAAATTCAAAGTTATTGCTTTTCAAACCCATAAGAGTCACGTTGTCAAGCTCTTCTATACTATCATGAGAACCATAAATTTACTTTAAAAGCAACTGAAGGCTCAGATGCTATCTGTGCCACCAGCCTGAGCCTTTCAAATGGAGCTGACAATCTTGAGAAAAGGAAAAAAAAATACTGTTAGTCCTTCAATAAATTCCTCGAAGTTATCACTAGCAATAACTACTCACACTCATTTTTCCTGCCCAGGCTCCAAAGCGCTTTACAAAGAGCATCAGCAACTTACGAACTTGTGTTCAGGAGGTAGGACATGCACAGAGACATGAAGCCTGCGAGCCTCTCAGAGTCTTCCACCATCCTCTCATCATTTGATAAAATTGTAATGCAACTAATTAAAAAAAGAACCTTTTGGATCATTCAAAGCCAGGATGGAAACGTGCAAAGAACTACAGAAATGTACTCTGAGAGCATCTCTGCTTCTTAGGGGTTTTCCATCTCTGACTATAGGACCACCACTTAGAAATACTTTTAAAAGCTTCCATGTTGCATTGGAAATAATCAGAGGATTTCCCAGGTTGCTTCTGACCTTAAGGTCCTGCAATCTATTTTTTTTTTTCCCCTCCCAGAATACGGAGATTTCCTGAAGGATGCAGTCCCATTCAAAAGCCCATTGCCATCCAGCGTGCTGCATGAGCACTTCTGTCATCTGCTGGAAGAACCAGCATCTGAGTTTGTCATACTTGCGCTCCAGAGGGAGGTGGTAGCAGTCATTCTTCCATTCAGCTTCATCTGCTGCTGCAGTCTCTCATAAAGCCGTTAATATCACAAGAAGGCGGCAGAGTGAACTTGCGCTGTTTTTCATAATGCAAGAACTAGGAGGCAGCAACGAAATTGCGTGGCTGCTGCTTCACACCATGCAAGAAGATTGTGTAGCTCGCTCCCAGGGACTATTTTGGGGACCAAAAATAGAAAGTGTTTCAAAAGCCGTGCAAAGATTTGAAGAAGGAAAGGCTCATTAGAGACTCTTAAATATACAGATATGCATGCAACCTCCACTTCAGGAAATCCATCAAAGGTGGCAGGTGTCAGGAGGACATGCTGGGAGAAAAACTATTTCCAGAACAGACCTTATACTCTGTCAGCAGTCATCTGCTACAAGTTCCTGTGAAGGGAAGACAATGGACATAGCCTGGCCGAGGGCAGCCATTCTCACACTCAGGCCCTTGTTTAGGGTTAAGGCACACAACTTCTGCTCTACCTGTTGCACATTAGCATGGAAGGGTGCCCCTTGTACAGGGGTGATGTTTCCTCTAAATACATATGAGCAACAACCATTAAAAACCCCCAAACTGGTCAAAGCCATTCAACCTCAGCACCTTTCTGCACAGCACTGGGAGAGATGATGCCAACTCAGGCGCCACACTAGCTGTTCAGCCACCTTCCCAACCTGCCCTGAGCCCAAGGGAGGGGAGAAAAGTAGTGGCAATAAGTCTAGATGTCACCTTTGGGTGAGCTCCTCTGGGTCCTGCAACAGATCCAGGCCTGAGAGCCTGGATTTCAGGATGACCTTGAAGGGTTGAGGGTGTCCACTCATAAGAGCTTGCAATCCTGAAAGCCTTTCCATGGATTTATCTCCCCCATGGCCAAAGAAACCCTGCCAAAACAAGCCTGGCCAAGGGAATTAAAGCTTTCCTGTCCAGGAGAAGTAACCCTGTGCTTCCTGCACAACCACCATACACACAACTGCTTCAAATCCAAAGGCAAGTTGTTGATTGGGAAGAGCTAGAGGAGCTTCCGAAGGAGCCTGGCAGGAGGAAGAGGTGGCTTTCCCGCAAGGTCCAGGGGTACGGAGCGCAACCATGCTGTGTTTAGCCAGCCAAGCATCTCTGGAAATTCAAAGTAACTCCTGCACTCTGTCTGATGATCTGAACTATTTTCCTGTAAAGTCTTGATTATATTCTTTATTTAGCACTTATGTAACAGGATGGTAATTTTAATATGCTCAGTCTCCCGAGCTTCACAGCCCTGCACTGCGCTCCAGAGCCAGAAACAATGTGCCTTAAAATAATCTTCAATTTGACTTCTTTTTCCTTGCATGCTCTCTCTCCCCGGAGACTTTCAGAAGGACTTTTCAGAACTGATTTACCTGAAATATGTATGGTTAAGAACTCTTCAACTCACAGCTGCTCTAGTGAGCAATTCCATTCATGTGCTATAAAAAGGCAACGCACTGAACTAGTTCAACTTCTGCTGTTGCCATTTGCTTAAGCAGCATGATGTCATTCTGCACATTTTTATTCAATTCACACAAAATGAAAGCTATTTCTCTGTGATAAAGCAGCACGTCACACAAACATAATTCCACAATACCTACCTACCATAGCCGGGAACACAGGGGAAAAACAATGTGGTTATGTAGTTCTAACACTTCTACCATGCTCCATAGTGATGAAGCAATTAATGACGCACCCTAACGAGATTCTCTCTCGCAGAACTTGCTTGTCTCATGAAAAGCACAGAGGTGCAAAGCTCCTGCAATGCCCCACACCCCCAACAAGGGGGTAAGAGACATCGCATGAGGACATTTACAACCCCGAATCCTTCTTAAGTCTTTCACACACCACACAGAAAATAGAAAACAAGCCAAAGGCTCCCAAGCCCTCCTTCCCCTCATCTATAGGCTCCACGCAGAGCTCACTCCCCTCTGGGGAACCTCCTAAGCTGTCCTGCTCAAAGCATTATGGCAACAGACCTATTAAATTTATATAATACAAGGAGCTCTGCTACATTTGCGCGGAGCCCTTGCACATGGAGCACCGCTCGCTCCTCCCCTTCCCATCACACACACAGGAGATGCAGCCTGGCACGTCGCTGCGCAGCCTTCACAGCCAAGGGGCTGCTATAAAAAGATTAAAAAAATTTAAAATATCAAGGGTGCCCTTTGCAGTCAGCAGGTTGAGCCGTACTCTGCCCCTGGGGTACGGCCCCCTCTCCATCTTTTGCTGGGGGGGTGGGGGAGAAAGGAAATCCCACTGCAAAAATACATTTCTACCTCCTCACTGCTTATTTTGAGAAATTAAAGCTGCTGACAAGAAACCTCAGTGCACATAAGGCCAGGAGGGATATTTTTAGCAACAGCAGGCACCAGGCAAGACCAGCCCGTAACTGCTCACACCAAAATGTCTCACTGAGCTGTGTGGGCCACCTCAGTCCGCAGCTGCTACGAGCAGGGGAATAAACTCAGCAGGAGGTGGATCCTGCCATCTCGAAGCTATACTAAAGCCTTGGAGCCACAAGGAATCCCCCAAGACTCCTGCACTTCCACAGCAGATTCCTGGGAGCAGCATCCCTGTACCAGGTCTCCTTCCAGGCTGCCTCAAAATCCTTAGGAGATACCACAGCACAGGAGCAGGAGATCAGCATGACTAGGAAGTGCTCAAGGATGGGTTCCAAGGAACAAAAGGAGCTCTGGGGCCCACAGACGCTGGCAGAAGTTTTGTTTGGATGCAGGTCTCCATGCAAAGCATGGAGTTAGGAGCACAGATGAGGCAATGCTGCCAGATGTCCACAGCTGAGAGCGAGCAAGGTCCCTGGAAAAGCCATGCTGCCATGCCCTCTGCTAAGGGAGGGGCAGGTTCCTCCATGGGGCAGCACATGAGCTCTGAACCAGCCCATGAAGGAACCACATCTTGGTGGATACATGGGAAGCTCCAAAAGAAGCCACTCTACCAGGCTCAGCCTACATGAGCTTCCTCCAGTGCCCACGTGGGGACATGGTCTGACTTCCTCACCCATCTTCTCCAAACCAACATTCAATCCTATAAATACAGGACAGTGTTACATGTATGTCCATATTTGATGGGTGGACTAGATGATCTGAAAGGTCCCTTCCAACCTAGGCAGTTCTATGATTCTATGTAACAGTTGTATTACATACATACACACATATATGCTAGCCTTATCCCACAGCTCTCATATGTGATGACTTTTAACTCTATATCCATACGTTGACAGACTTTGAGGCACCACCTGGTCACCCGCCAGCATTTTGGAAAGGATCAAGTTTCCTAGATACATAAATAACTACGGAAACCATAAGAAAAGCTGGTACCCTTCCTTGCAATATCGCTGCTCTTCAGAAGATATATAGCATCTCTCCTGCACCTCAGTCCTTGAAGTAAGGACCAGAGCGGACCACGAAACTTCACGTTTGAAGGTAGGACATCTTCCACAAGATTGTTGGCGTGTGTCACAGCACATCTGAGCTGCTCAGCCAGCGTTGTCCCCACTCCTTCCCACACTCTCCTCGCTTTACTGGTTCCTGCTTTGACAAAAGCATCTGCAAGCGAGTAGAACACATTTCCCAGTGCCACTGGATTAAGCAAAGCCTTTCAAGGAGAACCCGGTCCCCGCCACAGGGCTACACACGCTTTTTGCAGTACTCTGCATTGACAGTACAGACAACACGGTATGTAAAGCCACCGCCTGCTTGCGACTTCGCTTAACATACCGCTTTTGCAAGGTATAAAAGCCTGCTTTACCTTAGGGCAAGCGTTCAGGTTAGTTAGATGGAAGTCTAAGTCTAAATCCCATTAGCAAATAAGAGGATCTACACAAAAAAGGGCCCCATGTGGCAGCGTGTTGTGTAGCTCTCCCTGCTCTACGTCTTCGAGGATACACTATGAAAAAGGACTACAGCATCTCAAGCCATTTATAACACTGCAATCAGTTGTACCTGCTGGTATACACTTGAGAAAAAAACCAACCATCTGAATGACAAATGGGAGCAGGAGTTCCCCTGACTCTGAACATGGCCTGTTGCTAATGGAAATGAAGGTCCACAGCTGCAGGGCTCTGTGCCGGACACAGCACCCATCCCTCATCTTCCCAAACTCATTCAGACCGCCTCAAATTTGGCGGATGGAGAGCCAGAGATGCCAAGCCTTGGACCGCAGCTCAGACAGGAGGGGAGAACTCAATCAGCAGCTTTGCCAGCCGCTTCTGTATGTTTAATGTGCTTTCACAGCCTGCCCTCCAGGCACCATGTACACCACCCTCCTGCTCTGCACACCCAGCACTGCTCCTCAGGGGTCAGGCTGAGGAGGTCTGGGCTTTTGGTTCTGCTGCAAACTTCACACAAGTAAAGAAATGCTCAGTATTTTTTCCCCTGTAATTCTTTTCCACATATAAAAAAAGCAAGCAGGGGAGAGCAAGAAAAAGAACTGCAAAGATGCCTTCATTTAGCACAAAAAAACATCCCTCACATTGGGCTGCTTCAGTAACCCCTGGTGGTTTACACAGCCAGGAAAGCATGCACAAGCACTGCAGAGGTGCTGGATCAGGGGACACTTGCAGCCACTTGCTGCCATGGGCCCAGCAGTGGGAAAATAGGCTCAGGTACCGGCTCTACAGGAACACAGAGACAAGGATTTGTATTCTTGCAGTGACCCTATATAAATTCCTTGCTGTCTCTACAGTACATAGGAACATAAAGGAGGAGAGGCTGAGGGAGCTGGGCATGTTTAGCTTGGAGAAGAGGAGGCTGAGGGGAGACCTCATTGCCCTCTACAACTACCTGAAAGGAAGGTGGAGAGAGGTGGGGGTTGGCCTCTTCTCCCAGGTGAATAATGACAGGACCAGAGGAACTGGTCTGAAGTTGCAGCAGGGGAGGTTTAGGTTAGGTATTAGGAGGAATTACTTTGCTGAAAGAGTGGTCAGGCACTGGAACAGCCTGCCCAGGGAGGTGGTTGAGTCGCCATCCCTAGAGATGTTTAAGAAACATCTAGATGTGGCACTTCAGGGCATGCTCTAGTGGCAGAGGTTGTAGGTTGTTTGGTTGTGGTGGTTTTTTTTTGTTTGTTGGGAGTTTTTTTGGTTGGTCTTTGTGTGTGTGTGTGCATATGGTTGGACTGGATCTCAAAGGTCCTTTCCAACCATTAAGATTCTATGATTCTATGAACTGGTCATTGTTGGGCATCTGGGAGCGTGCTGGGTTCAGAAAGCACAGCCCGCATAAAGTGAAGGTCTCTCCAAAGGAACAGGAGCACAAGTTGCACGGCAGAAACTATGAGCAGTTATAACCTGTGGCCTCAGTGCCCACTTGACTTCTTTGCACCTGTAGCATTGCTTGTAAGACACCCATAGCCACCGCTGACTCTGCTCTCCAAGGAGGCAGAGGTCCAGTGCTCAGAATCCTCATGTCCCCTTGGGGACAGGTACAGGCTCTTCCAAAGAACAGCCCTGAAATCAGAGCGCCGCTGCAAGGGACGGGGGACACGGGCGGCAGGGCTGAGCACCCTGCATGGTGCCTCCAGGCAACACCAGGTTTAACTGCAAGGTGAGACCTGCCCCCAGCAATGCAGGACAGACCTCCGCTGGGTTAGTCAATGTGAATTTACAGGTCACCCAGATAAATAACCTGAGCAGCACACCAGCAAAAGGCACACAGAGCCATAGGAAGGAAGCTTGAAGCACCACTCCTCAAGCAAAGTTCTTGCTCCTGGAAGAGCCACTCTGTAGGAGGCGGTTCTGGACCCCAATGCCTACCCCCTGCACCACATCTAAACACCACCTGTACGCTTGGGGTGGATCCCTGGTATAGCTTCCTCCATAGCCTGAAGCTCTTCACTGCAACAGCCCTAATTAATAACGATCCTCAGAGACTCCGAGCTCTCAGCACCTTACATCCGCAAATCTAGGAATGCTTTCCAAAAGAAGTTAACACCCTGCTTTCTGTTTTCACAAGGGTACTTAGCCTCACCCTTCAAATCTGTCTGACGCTTAGACCTATCTCCCTTCAAATAGGCCATAAACTACTTTCTCCCCTTTCACCAGAAGCAACTACCAGCTACGCCTACACAGCAAAATTCACAGCTCCAGCTTCTCACAGCACCTTTTGCTGCTGTATTGCATCACACCAGGTCTTCACACAGGTTAGTGCTGACCCCCCTCTCCGGGACGGGGGGGGGGGTGGTAGGGGGGGTGCAACAGGCTCCACAAGAGGAGAGAACATGGCAAAAAATCAGCGCTGCCAATTAATCATGACCCCTCCACCCCCAGCTCCCACAGGAACAAACACAGCAGGGAGAGATGACCACACCATGCATAAGTGTACCAAGCAAGCTACCAAAGCCAGGGATATCAGAAACATCCCCACACTGGCACAGGGCGCAAAGCCTGCCTGTGATGCTGAGGTCCTCAGCACCTGAACTGCTTAGATACACCCAGCTCAGAGTGGTACAAGAAGGTCAAGTACTACCTAGACACATTTCCTTACTCTCTGGAACGTAATCATAGAACCACAGATTGGCTTAGGTTGGAAGGGACCTTAAAGACCTGGTAGTTCCAGCCCCCTGCCATGGGTTGCTCAGTGCAAAAACTCAGGCTGTAGTTACACAATTTTTAGAGGGTTATGGTGGGGGGACCCATTTTAGGATGCTTCCACCTACATTTTTCACTCCTGCTCTGACCTGGGTTCAGCCAGAAGAGCTGCAGGGACCCACTACAGATGAAGTCTCTGAACACACCCAGGTGAAAGATGAAAACCAAAGGATTTCAGCACAGCTGAGAGGGCAGAAAACACAGCTGAGCCATAATAAATTCCTACCATGCCTTTGCCTCCAACAGAAGACCCTCACCAGCAATACTGAAGCACAGAAATTGCTGGCAACATTTCTTTTTAATGCAGCACTTATAAATACCTGGTTTTAGTTAGAAGCCATTTGGGATTTTAAGAGTTTTGCACAAAATGTAGCATCTCTCACTGAAAGTTTAATCCACCTTCTATAAATAATGCAGGCCAAGAGAAGATCACTGACCATCCCTTTATACAGCTGGGGGTATCAGCTTAAGAGCATCCTGTATTTCAGCACGAGGAACACAGCTTTTGTGACATCAGGTATAACTGGAACCACAGTAATATTGCTGCAAATCAAAGCATCTGGTGACTTCTCCCACAGCTCCCACGAACCCTAGGAGCACAATGATACATCAAGTGTTTGTGTTTTGTTTTTTTTTTAAAAAGCTGTCCCTGAGAGTAAAAGCCGAACCAGCCACACGCACAGGAATGGGGGCACAGGGTGGGAAGGCACTGAGCATTTTGGGTTTCGTGCCCTTGGAGGACACCCTCCGATGAGTAAGAGTGTTCTCCATCTCTGAGAGCCAGCAGTGAGGAACAGACATACAGACAGCACAGTTGAGTAAGCCTCATTTTCCTAGGACAGCAAGCCAATAAATTGCTTGGCGCAGCCGTGTTAAAACCCAGAGTATTGCTTTTTATCCAAACATGAGCATTGCATTGGTTCGTGCCTCCTTTCATATTCCCAGGGAGACGGCGATGCTCTCAAGCTCTCCAAGATTCCAGCTACCTGAGGGGTTGTTAAAAGATTTCTTTCTTGAAAACGCTTTCTGGCAACTCTACACCAAGAAACATAAACCCCTGTATCTCCCTTAGAAGTCAGAGGCCTGAACCAGAAGTTTCCAGGTTCCTCTAAATGCCCCAGCACCCAGGTCCCACTGTTCCCCCCACACCTCCCTCCAACCTAGAAGGCCCCTTCAAGGACCTCCAGCAGCCACATGTGAGTGGTGCCACCTCCTGTAGTGTCATCTGCCTCATGTTCCCTGGCTTGTGGTTGGGTTCAAGCACACCCTTGGGAACACCTTGTCTGCTGAGAGACAGTTCTCCCAGGGCTGCCCTGCTCCTGGGGACATACAAGCGACCACCTCTGACACAAGATTCAGAGCCACCATTTCACCAGGACTCAAATCCAGACACACCTAGACACAGATATGCCACCCATCCTCCTGCATGTTGCTTTGCCCAGCCAACAAGTTCGCTTTGCCCAAATACCCTTTCCAAAATTAAAAGTCTACTGTATGTCCTCAGTCCAACAACCTGAATCATGTGGACGTAGGACACACAGAGGACAAAATCCTATTTATGGCACAGCAACAGCATGTCTGTCTTATGCCTGTATGCCTTGTTGAGGACTATTTTCCATTCTCCGCATCTCCACTTTAAAGCAGCCCCATGCACTTTGGCAAGCAGTCAGCACCTCAGCCAACGCCAGATGTCCCTTGGACATCTGATCCCTCCCTTCCCTTTGAAATAAAACCTGTCCAGTCTGCAAGTGTGTCCTCACCATCCATGCGTGATAATAAAAGGTATCTTGTAGTATCTTAGAGGAAGTGTTAAATCTCTTCTTTTTTCCCCAAGGAAGTTGGAGCAAAAGCTTCCTATTGTGTCTGAGATGCTCTCAAAGTGAGCTGCTTCAAAACGTTGTCCTTTTTCAGACCTGTTTTGTCCAAATATAGCTGCTCCACCACTACGTACTCCCTTCTCAAGTCCCCATTCCACCTTTTGCAGGCTCTACACATAGTTTTCTCCCCAAAACCCATCAAAAGAAACGTAGAGTCCAAAACTTCAAGAGCTCTTTTCCTACACCATAGGCCATCGCTTTTGTGAGGCAGAGCTCCTTCCTGCAGGGCAAGAGGTCGATGGGATGGTATCGTCATCCATGGCACAGAAGTTTGTCTCTGCCAAAATGCAGAGCAAAATGAATCAACACAATAACTCTGAAACCCTTACTGGGGCTGGTACTCAACAGAACCATGCCCGGAGACTAAGGGAGATGAACGTCAAGATTCTTCTTAAAATGAAAACACACAAGCAAACCCCAAGGATGGTTATTTTCTCAACAGATCTCCTAGACCTATTTTAGCTATAGCAGGGATCAGAAAAGAAATATTACGTACTTACCCCTGAAGAACACACACCACAATACCTCCAAGTGTGCAATAGGACGGCTTTACTGTTAGGATTACTTGTGTTTCATCATTTCATAACTCTCCAAATGCCTAAAAGCTTAAGTGCTGCTGTTTATGGGCTGCTTTCCTTATTCTACACAATGCCCTGACCAGACCACACCAATTTATTACATTATTGTATCACTAAGGCACTAGACTGTTCTAGTCACATATGTCACATTACAGAGGTGCTCAGATGATGGAAAGTTGAAAAAAAGTGGTTTTTTCCCCAGGCAAAGGAGAACGGATTCTGTTGAATTACAATATCAGCACGTTAATAGCAGGTTTCTCCCTTTAAGAGCATGAGAAAGTCTTTCAGTGAGCCAATTAGAGCACATACTCAGCACTAACCACCTGTGACCTGGATGTGACACCCAGACTGCTTCCTCGTTTCCCACCTCTCACTCTGCTCAAGTTTGGGAGGATTTGCCCCATATTTCTTTGGTGTACCTAGGAGATAACTCCAAGGCAATTCAGAAAGCCACCACGATCCTCCCTTTGATTCACACATCATTTCTCCATAAACCTCATTTGCACCTCCCTATTTAAAAAGGCAAGAACCTGACAAGCCTTGCAGAGCCTGCTGTGGTTTTCTGACTTCCCAATTTCTTTGGGGTTTGTTTTTTTTTGAAATACATAAAAATGGGAAATGTTCTACAGGACCTTCTCAAAATTACCCTGAAGCTGGACAACAGCTTAAGCCCACCCTGCTCCATCCCTGTCCTTCTCCCCAGCCGCTGCAGGGATGGGGCTGGTGCAGAAGAGCCGATGGGATTCACACTAAACCAGGCTCCTCACATCAGATCTCCTGCATTTGCCATGCCTTTGTCAAAGGCAAATGATCCTTTAATACTTCTCACAGTAATTAATAATGCCTCTCCTTTTGTTTCTTTTTCCCCTTAAACTAAACACTACCATGACTGCTTCATAAGGACATGCTAATTATTATTATTTACATTGCAATAAAGCCTTGGAAATTCTGCCAGGAGCTGTGATCCCACTGTGACAGGTGATGCACAAACACAGCACAGTCCCACCCTAGAGGCTTTGCAGGCCAAGGAAGTTTAACTCAGAAGATAAAGAACAGCTCTCCTTTTCTGCCCCCTGCTAAAGCTCTGCATTTCCTTGGCACATTTCTTCGCTCCCCTCATCTTCCCACTCTATGTAATTCCCCCCCCCCCCCCCCAAGCGACGTTTGCATCACACCCTCCAAATGGCTTTTAAATGAGGAAACCAGCCTCCTCCTTCCAGACCTTGAGAGCTTTAATACTCTGGGAACCTTGCGTTTCCCCTCCATGGGGACACCCCAGAGCAGACACCTCCGTGGGAGCATCCGCACACAGTCACGAATTATGGTCCATACACAGACAAAATAGTTTACCCGAGCTGGTCCATGCCAGGCTTGTACAGCTTGGCAAAGTTTTCCTCTAAACCCCCTCGCGTTACGTAAGTTTTATTAACGTTTTAATGTCTAACAACACAGTCTTACAATTATGAAGTCAAGGGCACAGCCGTACTCTTAAGGGGAAAAAATGCATTTCCTGCTCCAAGCGCACAGCTGTAAACTTGGGATTTTAACTGAGAAAAATCAAGCCTAAGGGCATCTTAATTACGCATATGATTTTGTTCTTACTCCATGGTAATCTCAAACTAGTTAAAACTAGAAACCTTTCTAGCACAACACACAACAGCATCTCTCAGCAGCGCAGGAGATTGGATCCTTTGGAGATATTTGAGGCATCTTGCACAGCAAAGGGGCAGCACCCCACTCCCTCCACTGGGGCAGGCACACAGCAAACTCCACAGGCCACAGAGGTTAAACTTCCGACAGAGAGAACACAGGAAAGGTCCCAAGTGGTTTATCAAAGATGGGATCTGAGAGAGAGAAGGCAAAGACAAGAGAAGATGGACACAAGGATAAGGTCTTGCTAAAATAACACTGGGAAGCACCACTACAGGTGGCTCCAGGCTCCCCTCATCCCCATCCCATCAGCACCAAGCTCTGCCTGGGCTCAGCACAAATCCCAGGAGCCGAGCACCAGTGCTGCACAGCTGGACCACAGCTGGCAGACACCACACACATCCTCCACAAGACACAGCTACCTCCTCAATAACCCAATCATGAGACACACACATAAGGATTAGCCAGGGTAAACCTTATATTCCAGTGCACAAGAGCTTCTCTGGGCAACATCTTATATTTAACAACATCAGGGAGCCAAGGGCTGAAACTTCAAGAGCTATAATAAATCACTTCTAAAAACCCCACCAGATCGTCCTCATCATTGATTATTACACATCTGATTTGCTCCACCAGCAAAATATACTTTTAATATGACTGAACCAAACACATCCTCACACACACCTGACTTTTGTGACCAAATATTATTGCTGCAGGTGTAACTGGCAAATTTAAGCATGGAAAGGGAACATCCAAAACCAGAGATATGTTCCGGGAAGGCAGTGACCCAAACGCTGGGGAGTACAGTGTCACACTTGGGGACAGCCCTCACCACCAAGGCGTGTGCCTTGCAGACAGTCATCCAGCACCAGTATGAGCTTTGCTGAGAGCTCCTTGATTTCGGAATATGTTAAACTATGGCCCTACAGGCAGCAGAAGTCCAGTTCTGTTTTATAGACCCTTGGTCCTTCTTGTGCATCAACCCTTCCAAGAGGGACATGGCACAAACTCTACAACAGAGAGGCCACAAACACACAGCTGCCGTCCTCAGAAGGACCGGTCCCATCAGCTAACATCACTCAGGAAAAAAAAGCCAGGGCTTTATTTAATATTCTTCCACATGGTGCTTTATAAGCTAATAACCACAGAACAACCAGCCAAGTGCTGTACATTCGCTATCCGAAGGATGCGAGAAAGGAAGGAGCACACATTCCTTCCTGCAATAGCAAAACCACTGGTGAGTCAGCAGAGGTTTATGAAATAGAGACCACCTTGGCTAAGGAACCACACGTGCAATCAAAGCACCTGGTGGGGTTCGTCCACATGATGATTATGGAATTGATTCCCTGATGTGCAGCCCTTGGCTCCCATTGCCCTTCCTGGGAATGGCACAAGCAGCACAACCCCGCACGAAGAGCTGCCTTTTAGCCGGGCTTCCTGCAGCCAAACCCCCTGGGATTAATGCTGTGAGCACATCTAGGCACGTCCAAGTACACACAGTTTGACAGAGACATCGGTACTCCAGAGTCATGCTAGGAAGCCCAGCGATTAGCAGAGAGCAGCACAAAGCCGAGCAGCCACAGATTTCCCATTAAGAAACAACAATGTAAGAGAAGAATTCCACTGCAATGGATAAATAATGAAATAATTTCAGAAGTGTGTGACTTTTACAGCAGAATGCCAATTTGCTGAGCCCCGATGTGAGCAGAGCACTTCCCTGCTCATCACACCAGTGGGTTTACTCTTCTTTTATGGATTCCCCTACCTGGCTGGCTCACTTCTTCCCCGCCACTGGCACAAGCTATCTTGCTAACCTTCCCCTCCCGCCAGCCTAGGAATGGCCACCAAATGGGAATACCTGGCAGCAGCAGGAGCCACAGGCCACTCAGCAGCACCCACACACCCACCGTGTCCCTCAACAACCACATCCTAAGGTGGCCCCACAGCACCATTTTCTTCAGAGGGGGCACAGCCACAAAGCATGCTCGCTTGGAGACTCACTTTGCAGTAAGCCTTACTCAAAAAATGTATAACAGCATGTGGTTAAAATTAGTTTGCCGGGGCAATTTTAGCCATAATGTTTTGACAGCATAAGAAATAAAGCAAGATTTTCCAGTTCTTGTCATCCTATGCCATAGTAGAAATCATGCCAACACCTGTTCTTCCATTCCTTTTTCTTGATCTCCCCATGGTAATGGGGACATTAACTGTTGTCCAGTTTGAGGACTAAACCACAACACCTGCATTTGATGGCTTTAGAGAAAAGAAAGGTGAAGAAAATGGAAGAGCAGGACTGTTCTTGTAGCATCTTCAGTTCCTCTTGGGACAGTGCTCATGGATAATCACAGGATGGTTGAGTCTGGAAGGAACCTCTGGAGATCATCTGGTCCAACCCACCTGCTCGAGTAGGGCCACCTAGAGCCAGTAGCCCAGGACCATGTCCAGATGGCTTTTGAGTATCTCCAAAGATTAAGATGTCACAACCTCTCCGAGCAACCTGAAAATGTTTTTAAAGACTTTTAAAGGCTTTTCTGTGCTGAATTCTCCCCCTTGTTGTCACTGGAGTAGTTAAAGTGGTTTTAACCCCTTTTTAAACACAAGACCCTAAAACCAAACCAGGCTTTAAATAGGGACAATAATAGACAGGTTCCCCTCTTGACATATTTCACAGCACAGACGATTTGTGGAGCAGGTTTTCAACACCAATACTAACTACTGTTGCAATTTAATTTATTCCTGTATTAGCTACAGCTGTGCAACTCTCAATGGTGGAGCACTGCTGACCCACAGATTAATCTTCAGCTGTCCTCACTACCACTCACTCCCATCTGCTTTATTTCTGCCTGCCTGGATATGCACATCCACCCCGGCTGCAGAAACCAAGACACCAACCAACCAAGGTCAGCACCACTCCAAGAGGTTACACAAACTGGGGATGGCCAACATCTGGTTTAACACACTTAGACCATTCAAAGATTACGAACCACCAAGACACCAGCATTTGATGGAAGCCCAGCAAGGCTGCTCAGTCCCGCTGGGCAGCATTAGTAACAGGATATATCAGTAGCAGAGATTGCAAGGGCTGAATCACCAGCCCCACGGTTCAGGTATTTCCCTCTCCCATTCACAACAGGTGTGTTTCCAGCACACAGTTGCTCCCCAACACCTTCTCTGGAGCCACCATCCACCACACCAGCACTGTCATGCTTCGTACCCAGAGTGAAAAAGGAAGGCTGGGTTCCTGCCTTGGAAGAGAGATGTCATCTACAAATACCAGCTGCCAGCGCTGACAGCTCCCCAACACAAGCTGAGCTCCTCCATAGCCACTTCTGCCTGTAATGGAGAGAGTGCTTCCACACGAATAGCAATGTAGAGGTGAGGAACCCTGCTCACCCACAGCATTGGTACTGGAGGGACTTTGGGCTCAGAGCTATGTTTCCTCCCGTGCACTATCCATGCTGCATTTTTAACGAGGAGTTAGGGAAAAGTGGCCAGAAACCAGCCAAGCCTAGAGCTCTGAACTTCCACCAGCCCTGGAAGACACCAGGAGCGCTGATCATGGCACCCAGCAAGGCAGCTGCTCACTGTCCACACATTTGTCCATTGCTTTGACCCAGGGCCATTAATAAAGAGAATGATACCAGGGCAAGATGCTAATTTTTGTTTATAGGAAGTCTGGAGTCACTCAGACAGAAGTATTATTCATCTCATGCACAACAGCAGTGCCCAGAGGTCTCAGCCCTCTCCCACCCTCCTCTTGGCTGACTCAGTGTACTTGAGTGGCTTCAAGGTTTCCTCTCTGTACCCTCCTGTGCCAAGACAAAACTCGGGTCTCCCATGGGATGCAAACCAGCAGGGCTCACTTCTGCAAGAGCAACTTGCCTACAGTAGAGTCTCTGAACACAAATACAGCCATTTCATGGCAGTGCACTTCAGTAAAACCTCTCCCAACCTGGCCAGCTGAACACCATGCAGATGTGGCACTGCACGAGAGAGCACATGAGCTTTGGTCCCACCTAGAAGAGTATTGGAGGCAGGAGTGGGGAACCGAACTCTGGTAAGAGAAGGCCATTGTGCATCTTCTTCGCTCCCAGCTACAAGGGGTTTTGCTGCAGACAGTGAACTGAATGTTTTTGCACCAAGACAACCATACAAAAGCTCCAGGGGTTGGAGCTGCAAGTCTTTTAAATGCAAATCCTATTTGCCATGTGAACACTGGGTCACTTTTGCAACAGCTGGGTTGGTCAGGAAGACTATACTTGCCTTCATGGATCAATCTCCCACATTTCAACAAGCCTGGCTACCAGCCCATCATGGATGAGTCACTGGTGTGAAGGAACCTGCCAGCTAAGCTTCAAGTACTTCTTGGCCACATCAGCCAGCCAAGAGGACGAAGGTCTTCAGAAACAGCAGCATCCACATCTAAATATCACCCTGTTTGTTTCCACACTTGGTGTTCCCCAGACAGCTTTTCTCATACTGGGGCAAGACAACGCATCCATAGGTAGCAGAACACCCAGTTTTCTGGTTTCCCTGTCCATATTCACTATTACCCGAACAGCTCAGACAGAACACATGGCACCATTTCTCCAAAACATCAGCTGCAAAAGGAACATGAAGAACTACCCAGGAGTGAAGGATTTCAGACCTTGGCTGGTGAGCATAGAAGGACTCACACCTATTCCTTAGTTAAACACACATTTCTCATGCTTGCCCTAAGTCTATGCATCACTTGCATAACTTATCATAATCCTTAAAGCAAAAATACCCGGAAACTCCACTCCCTTCTGACTCATCGCACCACAACAAGGAGAAGGCTCTCAGGGGGCTCCTACGTGAGTGCTGGGGGGATAGAAAAGCCCATTAGTGAAATCCCATCGGGCTTTGCTGGATGGGAGTTTAGTTGCAGAGTATTGTTATTACACTTATAAAATCCCCTGAAGTTTGAGGACTCTACTTGCTTGAGTATAGAGTAGCTGTGGGCAACAAAATACTCTCTTTATGAGAATATTTAGCCACGACAGTAAAGCTTTTTTTTTTTTAGGTGCCTGCAGTACAGTTAAGCTTTCCTATAAGGCATAACATATACATTAATTAAACTAACTAGAAAATGTGAGAGCTTCTGCCTCAGATGAGCACTCTCATAGCTTATTAGTGAAAAGCTCTTCAACTTGGTTGACCACAGGTTACAGAGCAGATCTTCTGTTTGTATGGAAATACACACTTGGCTGAGAGCAGGCACTGGCTGAACATTCCCAGCATTGATACCAACACCAGTTAAGCCACGCCCTGTGAATATGGAAAAGGATTATTCTTTATTAATCATTAATCATTTCAGGCCTGTTTTCCACTGACACAGACATCCCAGCTTCTACATGGGAAGGGACACCTCAAACAATTCTTCATTCCCATTCGCATTTACAGTCCCACACAATGGATTAGCTGATAATCAATTAATCGGCGTGGCAATACAACGGGACACTACAGGCTAGACAAAACCCAGCTGGCATCATGAGCTGGGTCTGACCTCTAGCCATAAAGAGCGCCAAGGAGTTACAACAGCCTTGCTCAGGGAAAATAGATCACTCCAAGTGTCAGTACAACAGAAGCCGATGGCACATATACAATCATATTTTAAGAGGAGAAATTACTGAAAAGGGTCAGGTTTTCTTGGATGTGATCAGAGATCAGCTCATTTCTCATTAACACAACATATCAGACATGGCTTGCTGCTATGTAAGCTCAAGGAGGACATTTTTTCTGCCCCACCCTCCTCCCACAAAGCTTTTTTCCAGAAAAAAAGAAGGTAAAATCCAAAACCTGACATATTCCATGAATTCCTGACAACATTTTTGAATAACTGGAAAAACGTAGATGTTTTGACTTTTCTTAAGTGAAAGAGTTACATTTTTCATTTTGAAATTCCTGTTTGAAAATTCCCATCTGTTTTTATATTAAAGCACTCATGCAGGTAAAAAAACCAACCAAACACCAACAAAAAAACAACAACCTTAAAAGAGAATAACCCCCAGCACATTTCCACTTTGTCAAAACACTCTGACCACCTGGGATAACTCCTGCAACTCTTAGAAGTTAATGCTTATCAAAAAAAACACCATGCATCTCCTTTTGCCCCAGGTCCAACCCCAGCAAACATAGACCAGGCACCTCCCAGGCACTCTCCTTAAAGCATCATTTTTCTCTCTTCCTCCCCAGGATTCAGTCAAACACTGCACAAGGTAACCTGGAGAAGCACATAGCAGATCAGGCACAGATGCAGCACTGGGACCAGGACATCTCTACAGACCCCTCTTCAAGAGCCCACAGAAGAACCGAGCACCACAACAAAGAAGCCACCTCCCCAACCACATTTTAATTTCATTATACAACACATATAAAAAAAGCACCGACTTCCCCACACACACACCCCTTTTCCTTCCCCCCTCCAGGCAAATGAGTCATTTTAATGAAATAAGAGAAGGAAGGAAAAAAAAAAAAAAAAAAACAGGGGAGAGGGAGACCAAAGCTTTGCTAACCAACTCCAAGGCCACTCACAGCCCCTTTGTGAAGCAAAGCAAGCTGCCAGCCTGGCCTTGCTTTAAGCAATATCAGAATTAATTTCAGCTGTGGGGCTGCACACGTGCCCCTTGTAACGAGCTCGGCAACCGCCTTTGTATTGGCAGCCTTGGGGATGTGTGGAAGAAAAAAACCGAGGCTGCGCTCAGTTTTGGGGGGAGGTTGCAGGAAAGTGGCTGATTGACAAAGTTCTCTTTGGCAGCAATGTGGGGAAAAGGGGAAAAAAAAAAACAAACAGTAACTGGGGGAGTGGGGAAAAGCTCTGGCTGGCAACTGAACTAAGGAGCGGGGTGAATGGCAGCTGGGTGTATGGGATGCTGGCAGCTGTGCAGAATCCTGCTGTTTCCCTCCTATCTGCATCTTACCCTTCTGAGGAGACTGAATTCTGGGGCAAAACATGGGCTAAAACAGCTACTGTGGCAACGCTCCCTGGTTGCTTCGACCCTTGCAGTGTAACGCTGTCAAGACCACTTTATCGCTTTATATTCCATCAATATAATGCTAAGCAAAAAGAAAAAAAAAAAGCAAGCACTCCAACACCTGGAAGAGCAGAGTAACTCCACCTTCAGGAAGAACAGCTATTAATCAGGTGGGCAATCCGATGCCTTCAGCTCCTTCCACCAGGAAATATTCATTTATTTGCTAATTCATAATCCGAGTCCCCAGGCCCTAAACGGTAATGACCTTCATGTTTTTAGCTCAGGGCAAAGCTGGTGGCATGCCCAGGATGGGCAGTGACACGATGGAAGTGGGTGGTTTGATGGAGGACGGGAGGCGGCGCGGAGATCAGTGGGGGCACAGGAGGGAGACACCACCGTCCTCTTCCTCGTCTCCCCTTTCTCCTGCCCCTCAATCACACACTTCTCCCCTTTCCAGCACAAGAGAGAGAGCAGACTGTGCAGCTGGGACGGTAAAGATCCTTTTTTTTTCACTCTCGAGGAAATCCTGGAGTTTCTCGAGTATCCACGTACTTCTTTTTATTAAATACTATGGTTAACAATGCAAATAATTTTCTTAGAAAAGAGGTCACATTTACAAGAAAAGAGCTATTAAGGCAGGAGAGGCTGGATAAAGTGTGTGCGTTGTTGTTATCAACATTATCTCAATGACTTTTTATTTAATCAGTTCATCAGATTGGCTCATCCTTCTCCGAACGGTTGGGTTAGTCTAATTAGAGAATGCAAATCACCCCAGTTCTCTCCACCGCGTTACTCCCACCGAGCACATTTCAACAGCCAGCTCTTGTTCCAGCACCCATCACGCTGCAAGCATATTCACAAGGATTTTTAGTTTAACAGCAGTACACTAAGATGCCAGATATTCAAACGAACAACCTGCAGCCAAAACACCCCCACGTTCACTCAGGCGAAGACCTTCTTCCTGCAGGACGCCCCTGAGCTGCCCTGAGATGTGCCATCTCCATCGGGTTCATCCCACCTCAACCAGTCCCAGCGTGGTGAACGGGGAATGCAAACCAGACTTTTCTTTCCAAGCATGAGGCAAGAGTCAAAGCATCGGGCTGGTCATGTTCCCCCGTGCTCGGAAGAGGGTCTCCTCTTCCTCGGGGAGATGCTCAGAGCACTGTGCCACTCTGGGGAAGGGGACAATATAGAGACGTGGCCCAGGAACACAGAGAATGGATGGGGAAAGCCAAAAAGCGGGACAGGCTGGAGAAATGGGCTGACAAAAAACTCCTGAATTTCATTACGGACAAACGCAAGGTCCTGCAGCTGGGAGAGAACAAAACCCCATGCGATAAGGCATGCTGAGAAAGTGTCTCTACAGAGAAGGTTTTGTTACGCTCCTGCAGGTATGAAAACCAGCCGTGTCCTGAGCTGTATTAGCGACAGCACAGGCAGAAAGTGGAGGGACATGCAGCCCGGAGAAGAGAAGGTGAAGACACTAATCGCTACCATCACAGGGGAGATGACGGAGATGCTAAAAGCCCTAAGGCACTTCACGGCATGCTCTAGTGGCAGAGATTGTAAGGATTTGGGGGTTTTTTGTGTGTATATGGTTGGACTCGATGATCTCAAAGGTCCTTTCCAACCATGAAGATTCTATGATTCTAAGAGGCTCCCAGTAAGCAGCGTACAGATGGCATGTATCCTCCCATCCTCACAGGGCATCTCTGCCAGCAACGGAGAAGCACGCACTGTGGGCCCTTGATCCCATCTTCTCCTCCTTTCCCATGCAAAGAGTTACCTACCGACGTATTTCATGCACTGAACTCTGAAGGGTACATGGTGTTTTAATCATGTAATGTATTAATGACATAATTAAAGCCCAGACCTTTTGCTAAGTAACATATATTACTCCGATCACTGCTTTGATATATTAAAAATAGATCAACTGCTTCCTAGAGTTTGAGGCCAGGAGAGACCCTGGGTCTCATCCGTGTTGACCTCCCACACATCCATGAGCCAGAGATTTCCCTCAGCAATCCCCATCTGTATCGAGCTTGCCAATTCAAGAAGCAACATTTGCTTGTATATCAAAGATGTTCGACACTGGGGAGTCCAGCACATCTCTCGGTGAGCTGCTCCAACAGCTAGTTACCCCAGCTGTTAAAAAAATCTCATCCTTATGTCCACTGTGGGCTTTGGTAACTTCAAATCATAGAATCATAGGATCATCTAGGTTGGAAGGGACCTTTCAGACCATAGAGTCCAACCATCAACCTAACACTGCCAAACCCACCACCATCCCATGTCCCTCAGCACCACGTCTGCCCGCCTTTTAAACACCTCCAGGGATAGCGATTCCCCCACTGCCCTGGGCAGCCTCTTCCAGTGTTTGACAACCCTTTCAGTGAAGAAATTTTTCCTAATATCCATCCTAAACCTCCCCTGGCACAACTTGAGGCTGTTTCCTCTTGTCCTACCACCTGTTACTTGGGAGAAGAGACCGACCTCAACCTCTCTTCAAACGATTGCTGTTGGTTCCTCTAACACCTTAGGTGGCTGCTTGGAGGTAGTTCTTCACCATTGCCTGCCTATTCCTTCCTGAGATAATTATAATATACATTTATCTCCCTTCTTAACTACCTCATTCAGTCTTAACCACCTTAGCACATGGAGCTCCTCTAGTCCCCCTCACAAGACCTTTTCAGGCCTTCCTCCTCTTCAGGTCAGGTTTTCCAGATGACAAACCTCCCTGGTACCCAAATATGCCGGCAACAAGAAATGGGGACAAACAGATGTCAAAATCAAGCTAAATGCTGCCAAGAGTGATATGGGCTTGTAAGGACGTTCAAGGCAACCACCTGGTCCTTCAACCTTTCATGGATGCAAGAAGCACTCATGGAAAGAGGTATCTCCCAGGCTGGGCCACCAGCTCCCGGGAAGCCACTGTGTCTTGAAAGACAGTCCTCCTTCCAGAAGAGTCGCACTTCAAAATCTGTCTGAGAATAGCAAACCGACTTCCCTCCATTTTCAGATATAATTAGCGAGGCCATTATTTATGGAAATGGCAGAAAATAATTCAGCCGGATCCAGACATAACGTGAAATTGGAAAGAGGGTCTAGAAAAAGATAAATCGAGGGACCTAACGGGGAGCCAGTTGTGGGGACTTGGTGTGGCTACGAGGGAGGGCTCTTCCAGCCGGTGATGGAGCTGCAGCATGGCAAACACCAGACGCCTGCCCTGGGTCAGCCCTGGGTGGTGGGGACCGACGGCGCTGCCTTCCCTTGGATAGCCGCTCTCAAAAACCCCTTTCCCCAAGTCTTTTCCAGGTTTCAGAAACATGGTTTAAGAAACAGCTCATGGCCCTGAGCCCATGGGAGTCGGGGAGAGCGACAGCACTGGCAGGGGGAAGCAGGGAGCATCCTCCCCGACGACATTTGCTTCCTGCATGGCCATGGCTGGGTGTCTCCCATCTGAAAGGGGATTTTCCACTGGAGAAGGAATATACTGCAGAAGACCCAGTGCCCTATGAGACTATACATATACATATATAAATATATATACACACACACACACATATAGGCTGGCACTGCCATGCATGCAGGGACCTCACCGAAGGAAGTCCCAGAAAATATTTGAGAAGAGAAGCAGACAGAAATGAGCTTTAATCATTCATCTGTTTCCTTCCTCCCCAGCACTTCATCTGACTAATTCTAATTAAACTGGATTTTACTCTTCTGAGATAGGAGAGCTTTTCTTTTATTTGTTTAAAGACTGTTTCCTCGCCACCAGATTTCCTCCAAATCTCCCTCACACAGAGTCAAAGGCAACATTTTGACCAGAGATGCAAAGAGCATCAGTGGCTGCGGTGAGGACAGGACGTGCCGCGGCCCCGTCCAGCAGAGCACAGAGGCAGCTTGCTGCATGCCAGGAGGATTGATCCGAGCTGCCACACACATCCCGGGACGCACGAAACCTGGTGGAAGCTTCTGCATGGACTCCCCAGATCTGGAGTCGGGTTTAATCTCCCTTGCTGATCTTCTCCCACGTATTTACTATTGAGCAAGTTTACAATTTGACTCGTTTGCATGCCTCAACCCCAAACTGTCGCACCCCAGGGCAAAACCAGCCCCCCACATGCACAGCCCGGCCCTCCCAGACACCAGGATCCCCGGCTCCTGCAATGCAGGCTGCACAGCCCCTTACCTGTGCCACAACTCAGAACCGCAGGAGCAGAGTTGATCCCGATGGCTCTGCTGTTCCTTGGAGGCAGGACGGCTCCTTCCCCACCTCCGCACGCTCCCAGGTTTAGCTGCCGAAGCCCAAGTTCATCTCAGAGCACGGCCAGAATCCCAGTGTCAACATCTGCGGCGTGCGAGGGAGGAGGAGATCCCTCTCCAGAGCTCAAGCTCTCAAGGAGCCATTGGCTCCCATGAAACCTCCCGGAGCGGGCGGCGGAGGAGCTCACAGCCGCCCCGAGCCCCCGGCCCCCGCAGCACCGCGTAATTCCTCCCCTGTTCCCGGGGGGCCACCGCGCTTGCCCCCCACAACATCCCAAACTGTGCGGGGTGAAACCAGCCCCAGACAAACGCCCGCGTTCACACCCAGACAAGACACGGAAACACCCTCCATCCCCGCGCCGCCGCAGTGACATCTGGGGCCAGTGATCCGGAGGCTGCCCTGGCCAGCAGAAACCAGCAACCGGCCTTTCTGACGGGCAAAAGACTCTTGCTCTGAGTGTTTTGGGTTTGTTTTTTTTTTCCCCTCCCTCCCTCCCTTCTTTCATCCTTATTTGACCAGGGCAGGCGTTAGGGAAAGGCCAGGTCAACAACGGCACGCAGAGACTCCCAGCTCCGATGCCAGCAGTCATTAATCCCTCCCGGGGAGCTGAGCGTACCACAAAATAATCATCATTATAAAGAGGCAGCCGGAGGCGACGGAAGATCTTTCCCGACACTGCCTGACCCTGCTCCACCTCCCCAGGGATACAAAGTGCTTCCCCAGACCCCAATCAAGCTGCCAGCTCCGGCTTTCGAGTTCCCCATTTCCAAACCTGCTCCTTGCTAAAACATGCAATGGCAATAAAAATTAAGGCCGTTGGATAACATTTTATGCTCAGCACGAGGAACAAGGACAATCTCTCTCTGACATTTAATACCATAAATACCTACGCTTCCACATTACTTTGTACCAGCAACAAAAATCCCAGTCATTCCCTTGGCGACAGTGGCTTCTCCCAACACTTTGCAGCCTCGGGGGCAGAGCCTCGGCATGTCTGAGCACGGTGGATACTCCTTACATTTGTGATCGCTGGCTCTCCGGCAGCACTTAGAGCTATCCTAATGTTATCCCGCATCTGCAGGCAGGATGTTGAGCACTTCTCCATACAGGAGTCGGTATAAAGCACAGTGGGAGGGTGCACAGAGGGATGACTATCTCGCGCACACACTTTTCCCCAGCACATACCTGTTTTTTACGGATGTGAAAAACTTGCCCTCAGCAGCTGCCCTGCTTGTTTCCAGCTGAACTCACAGGGAAATAACTAAAAAGCTCTGCAAGGAGTGGGTAAAACATGCAAAACATGTCCCCAGGGAAACCATGCAGCAGAAGAGGCTGCTCCCGGTGCTGGGGGGGGCTGCACCCCCATGTACGACACCCCCATGGGTGCAGCAGCACCTCTCCCAGCGGGTACCGCAGCTGCTCCCAGTTACTTTGGCAACTTGTGTATTTGGGAAACAGTTCCCAGCTCCACCTCTGACACTGGAGCAATCGCTCCCCGTGCCCCCCCGGCACCTGCTCCCCGGGCATCCCTCCGGCCCCCACCCTGCAGGTGGTGCCAGCTCTGCAGGCTCATTCCCAGCCATTCACTCCCCGCACCGCAGGGCACAAGGTGAGACCCCGGGGCCACCGTGCACCTCAGCACCCGAATCCCAGGTCCCCAGCGACCCCCGCCCCCAGTTCGGCACCAGGGAAACAGGCATGGAAATCTGCTCTCCACTCTCACAAAACTCCCACATTTTGATGAGCTGCAGCTTATCTGCTTAAAAACGCTCCGTGCCCACGTCAGCCTTCTCCTTTAGCCATTTCTTCGCTGGTAACTTGAACTTCGGTGAAAGGATAACGATCATGTTCTGAATACCTACATTTTATGCTTTATTAACAGTGCAAGCCATGCATAATTTAAAGGGGAGGAAAAGTGCATACAGCACTTCAGTTTTTTTCTAGATTGTTTCACCAAGAAAACAAGCTGGGCAAAGCAGAGAGATGGAATTGGACGTCTCACTGGGGATTTTAGCAGCTCTGCTCTCCCCCTCATCCCCTGAAGAAGCAGCACAGAGCAGGGGACAGTGGGCACCTGCCCTGGCTCCATCACTGACCTGCTCTTGGGAAACTGTTCCCAGTGTCAGTGCCTCAGTTCCCCCTTCCCGTTCAGCTGTACGAGCCACCGACTTTTTAATCGCAGCTTTCCTATTCAGAAGCACCAGAGGAAAGCTAACAGTGAATGTGCATCCAGACATCACGGAACATTAATCTGCTTTTTGTATTAATTAGGAATAAGCAAATGCGGACCATTTATTTTGCATTTAAAGGCACCCAAACATGTCTGGAGTGCTGCTGCTCTGGGTGGACGTGCATGCTGCCATGCCAGGCGCTGTGCCGGCACAGGGCAGAGCCGAGCGGTCCCTCTCTTCACATCCCGCGGTGTGAGAGCCGAGCATCAGCGTGGGCAGTGCCAGAGAGCAGGCAGGTGGAGCTCGGGCAGTACACATCCTGAGCCAGACTCTGTCCCGGGGACACACGTCCTCCTGCGGATGAGACACAGCCTTAAGGGGAGGCAGCGGGGAGAAGCCGGAGTGGCAGACAGCACCTGAAGGATGTGACCTGCAAAGCGGCAAGTTCTCCGTGCGGGGCTGGAGAGGGCAGCAGGGCTCGGGGACGATGGCCAGACACGGTAGCATGCTCTTTTGGCTCATGAAACGGAGCAACACCCCGAGCCTCCCTTACGGCGGAGGCTGCTGGGGCTCTGTCTGCTCTCCGAGGGGACACCGGCATTGCATTATTGGCACAAAAGCAGGGAACAAGTGGGTTAAGTCAGCAAGGCATATTCCTAACTGCTTCACTCTTGGAAGCAGAGCTGTGAGGATCTGGAAATCTTCAATAAGGGACAAAAAAAAGTTGTTCAAATCCCACAAACCTATTTTTCCCAAAGCAACAAGGACTGAGTGGGCTCCTTCCCCCAGGCTGGGGCTCACGTTTGCTAATGGAACTCAGGGCACTCCCTTCAAATCCTCCTTTCTCAAAATGGCCCTGGTGCACAGAGCGGGCTCTTCAAGGCGCTCCAGGCTGCCAGGAGCCTTTTTTTTTCCTTTGGCAGAGCTCTGTCGGCTTTCTCAAATCGGGAGTCAATGAAGAAACACAAATTCCCAGGAAACGGGGTTTCAAATATAGCGCAGCCACATATGACTGAGTTCACACCACTCCCCCCACCCCCGCCCCAGCCTTTCACCCATCGTCCTTAACCTAAAAAAGGGTGTCACATTTTACAGGATGAAAATGCATCATTGCCAAACAAAAGTCTTACTACAAATCTGCAAGTGACATCGGCCGTGCACGGATGCCGGCATTCAGGCTGGGGCAAGAGCTCCCTTTCCTGTAGGCCCCCACAAAACACGCTCTGCCTGAACAAGCTCTTTTCTATTCCCGACAGCGGTTGCTATTCCAGCACATCCAACAATATGTGCCTGTGTGTCGGGGAAGGCAGGGAGCCCCGGCGCTGCCGCTGCCGAGATCTGCACGTTAGTAAACCAGCCGCTGCGAGCAGAACCCCTCGCACATTTTCAANGGGAGTACACCTCTAGGTGGGGATGCATTACGGGTGGGAAGGAAATATTTCAGTGGTGAAACAGGTGCGGGGGCTCGAAGGAGCGGGTGTCAAGTGAAGCATTTACTGGCAAATTCATCAAGTCTCCTCAACACCGAGTACCAGAGCCAAGGCTCCCCGCAGCATCGCACCGCACCGCACCGCGCAGCACCGCACCGCGCCGCCGAGCCCCGCCGCGCTGCTTACGTAACCGAGGCATCGCCGGGGCATCACCGGGGGCAACGGGGCCGGGTCATCGCCAGGACCGGGGCATCAATGGGACAAGGGCAACAGCGGGGCCGGGGCATCGCCGGGAGCGGGGCATCACCGGGACCGTGGCTCGGGCATCACTGGGTTCGGAGCATCACCGGGTTCGGAGCATCACCGCGGCCGGGCCATCCCTGGGGCCGGGGCCGGCGCACCGGGCGGCGTCCGCGCCGCTCAGCAGAGCGGTCCGGCGGGGCGCCCGGCTCTCCGCGCTGCTCCGGGCTTCGCCGAAACGGCGCCAACTTGGGGAAGGCGGGGGAAGAAGGGGGGAAAGCAACAAGACCCGCGGCCCCAGCGCCGGACACCGCGCAGCCGCCCAGGACCCGGCTGTTGACAGGGGTGGCAGGGGATGCCGCCTGCTCGGCGCCGGCCGCCCCGCTCCGCGGATCCCCCGCGCCCCGCTCCGCGGAGGCGATTTGCAAGTCACTGCCGGGGGAGGAAGGCCGGGGGA
>VXBH01005832.1:53044-144233 GCA_013400035.1 Rynchops niger | reverse complement strand
GGGAGGGGGGGGCGGCGGGGTTCCCTCCGCCGTGCGGTGGGTGCGGGCGCGGGTGCGGGTGTGTGAGTGTGAATGGAGGGCGGCGGTGTTGCCGTCACGTTGTGCTATACGTGCCGGAGCCGGGGAGCCGCAGCCCGGCGACGTCAAAGCTGCGTGGCTCGCTGCTGCGCGCCTTCCTCCGCCTCCTCCTCCTCCTCCTCCTCCTGCTCCGCCGCCGCCTCCCGTGTCCCCGCGCCTCCGCCGCCGGGGATGCCAAGCCGGGGCGCCGCGCTCCGCACGCAGCCGGGATGCGCTGTGCGGGACGATCCGCTGCGCTCTCGGGATGCGCGGTGCGGTGCGTCCCGCTCCGCTCCCGGATGCGCGGTGCGGTGCATCCCGCTGCCCTCGCGGCCAGGATGCGCGGTGCGGTGCGGTGCGCCCCGGACCCACCTGCGCGGTGCGGTGCGGTGCGTCCCGATCGGAGGCGGGATGCGCGGTGCGGTGCGCCCCGCTGTGCTCTGGGATGCGCGGTGCGGTGCCCCCGCGCGGTGCGGACGGTGCGGGGCGCCCTGCGCCCGCGCTGGCTGCGCACTCCGCTCCCGGCTGCGGGGGGGCACGACTGGCATCTCCTGACAGGCCCACACAGAGCCCCCTACCCGGGCTGCCTTCTTGCCGTGGGACTTCCCAGCCTGCTGTCCCCTGGTCACCCCTCTCTCAGCCCGGTGCTAGGGGCACCCCAGGGCTCAGGCCCCCTCCCAGCCGTGCTCTGCGCCACTGGTAACACCCACTTGTGGGGTGCTGGGGACACAGTGCTGCTCCCCTGACTAAGCAGCCTGTGCTTGCTCAAGGTTGAGAGCCCCAGGGCACGGGGCTAAGGACAGTCACCAGCCTGGGGGCTCCCACACCCTGGTGTGACAAGAGGTGACACAGGGAGGGGGCACAAATGGGACAAGCTGTGTGTCTGATAGGCAGCGATGCAGCTGAGCACACCCCAACTGCTGCCCACTGCTGGGTTTTCACCTGGTCATTCCCCCCTTCAGCGGTGTTTGGCCTCCACCAAGTGTCTGAGATACCTCCCTGGCTCCCAGCACCTTCCCAGGCTGCTCTCAGGCTGCTTGATGTCCACACATTTTGGGGTCCCATGGGCCTTGTGCTGGTGAAGATCTCTTGCTTCCAATGTACCGGAGCAAACCAAGGACTTGTTGGGAAGTGACTGCCCCTGTCCTCTCCCCTTCTTCCTTGGTTCCTGCAAGGATTGCACCCAAACCGTGGGCACCTTGGACACGGTTACATTCAGCTTCCTCCTCTGCCTGCATCAATTAAGGATTAGTGCTGAAGGCCAGGAGAAAGTGATGTGCTCTGGAAGAAGCAATTGCGCTGTCAGGGTTTCTTATGACCCCACTGGCATGAGGCGGGACACTGTTAACAAGGCTTGGACTCGTCTAGTGCTGTTGAGTGCTCTCCTGGCCACTGGTGACAGGGGCTGAGCTCCTCAGTGCTGCCCTTCGGAGATGATCCAACACATTGCTCTCTTGAGCTTCCACCTCCAAAGGGCTGAGAGCCATCCAATTCATCATTTGGAAATACACTGATGGATGCAACGGGCCACATTCGGTTCTTGCATGGGCTGCTCCCTCTTCCTGACCTGGTAAGAAAGTGAGCGGCGGATGGAGGGATGGGTACGGCACTTCTCCGTGCCACCCCCATGCCCACGGAGCAAAGGCTGGCACTCGGCACTGGCTGGAGCCTGTCACCAACACAGTGCCAGCTGGAGCCTATGAGGATGGCACTGAGATTGCACTGTGATTGCGCTCAAAATACTGTGTCCCCCTCAAGGGACACACTGTTCTGCGCCATTCCAGATCCTCTCACTGCTTCCGGCTGCAGCGAGGGTTTGACGTTTTCACAGCACAAGCCCGGCTGTCCCCAGCGTCCAGAGAGCTAACCCTGCGTGCATCCATTCCCTCTTCCCATAGAAAATCAGGTCAGGGAGGGATTTGGGAAGGTTTTCTCTGCTGATTGGAAGCTGGGAAGCCTTGCAGAGATCCATGCTGGTATATAGATGCACACCAAAATCCATGGGGTCATAGCTTCACTGCTAAGGCAAACACAGGGTGGTGCCTCCAGCTGCACCGACTCCTGGGGACAGATTGTGTGCAGCCCCTGAGTGGATGTCAGCAAAGGCTGCTCCATATGGGAAGCCAGAGCAATGTGGCTTCCTGGCTCACAGGAACATGCTGGAGGAAATGGCAGACTCTCGCCAAGCAGCTCCTTACTTGACTTTAGGAGATGGCAACACGGTGACCAGGGTTCCTCTTTCTTCACGTGCAGGTGTGGTGGAGCTTCTTATCCAGAGGAGGTGAACTGCCAAGTCCTGGACATGTCTCGTTCAGTGATGGGACATTTGGGGGTGAGGGGAGACTGGGGCCTGTGCCTCCCTCCTTCACAGCAAGTCTCGGCTCAGGAGACCCAACTATCCATGGGACCACTGGAGGATGGAGTGGGAGGTCCTGAGCTGCCATTGCACTGCTCAGAGCCTAGCAAAGCTATTTCCTCCATTAAACCATCTGAATGCATCTCATCACCTTCACTGGTTGGCCTCCCTACTTGAAGGGTGTCCCAGATTGCATGTCTGGGTCCATATGATGCTCCTTTTTATCTGTCTTTCAGTTGCAAGGAGGATCTGGGGTAACCTGCCTCAGCAGATCTCCAGAGGCTGCACTCACAGTGTGGTCTTCAACAGATTACATTCAACCTTCAGTTGCTTTTTGTCTTTTCTCTACCTTCAGCCTCCTCATCCTGCCACATGTGCCAAACTGGCCTTCAAAGCAACATTTGTGTCACAGCTTCTGGGCTATGGTCATCCCAACCCAGACTTGCACCCAGGGCTCTGGCTTCCCCCCTCCTCAGCTATTTTTCCCCCTGGTCTCTTCTCTTACTCCTGTGGCCAGCAGCCCCCCAGCATGGAACATGGATGTACTCCAAAAGCTCTTTTGACCTTGTGAAGACAGTGTGTGTTTTCTTCACCAGTAAAGTCCCATCCATGGCAGGTCTTGGCAGGAGAAGCCCAAGGCCCAGCCCTACCCCTACTTGTTTGGAGATACATCAAGTGGAGGTGGAAGGAAGAGGGACATGTACCTTGCCTGCTTTGTAGATTGAACATCAGTAACCCCTAAAGGGCTGGTCCTTTCTCACCCTGTTTCCAGCCCTTACGTGGTTAAATCCAAGATCCTCTCATCACAGATATACATTATTTGATCCTGAAGGCAGAAATCATTAACTGGCTGCTGCTCTCCCCTGTGGAACAGCCATTAGGAGGGACGCAGCATTTTGTTAGCACATCGTTGGCACGCTTTCTCGGAAGTTCAGGTTTTGGTGCTGCAGAGGGTAAGGCACCTAGTAAACCTTACCACAAAAGCATTTGCGATTGAAATTCAGGAAAATAACTCACAGTCTGAAATTAAGCAGGTGTATAAATCTCTGTGGAATAAGTGCCCAAATGATTTCCACTGAAAACTATCATCTGACACGGCTTTTTTTAAAGTATCTTGTTCTTCATGTTTACACATTACAGCTACTGCTAAGATCTCCTTGACAATGTTGAGCTGTGAACTTAAACCTCACTAGGTAGTAGTTTACTGAAGGACAAAAGAGGAATTGAAATAACTCACCAAGTCAGAGACGACAGCCATCCGAGTTTGCCAAGTTTCCCGAATCGCTCTCATTAACAACGTTAAATAGCAGCGGGGCTGCTCCCCACTGAAATAAGTTGGCCAGGAATCGTTCTGGGGGTTGTGAAATCCCGCTGGTCTCATTTGGGTTGTTCCTGGCGCCAGGACTGGGGTGTGTGGCTGGGCTCCATCAGCTCCAGCGCTTGCCGTTTGCACTGGGAGGGAAAATGTGTCGTGAGGAAGGTCCCCCCAGACTGCTGGCGTACACCGCTTCAGCCTGCAAATCCCCCCAGGTTCGTTTTATGGCTTTCGTTAATGAGTGGAAAGGCTCACAAGGCTCATCCGTCTCTTTTAACTCCAAAACAAGTTCCTATTTCAGTCCCATCCCCTTCTCCCTGCCAGCTCCCAAAGAAGTGAAGACCCTCTTGCTCGGACGATGCAGTGACCCACCAGCGCTGGCAACGTGTGTTCAGAAGCTGCCCAAGGACACCCTGTGTCTGACGGGCGGTGCATCCATGGGGCGAAGAGCTGGGAGAGCAGGAGGACAGCGAGGTGGACCTGGCAGCCGGGGGTCCCCCGCTATGTGTGCAGTGCCCAGCACTGGACTGGTGCTTGGGGTGCCTTGGAGGAAAGGAGGAGCTTTGGGCCCCGTCCGTCCATTGCAGAGCTCTGCTGAGCTCATGGCGTTTCAGTCACTAGCAGAGCACAGTCCAAGCGCCCAATAAAAGTTTTCTTCGTGCCATCCACCCTGTAGGGCCTCTTCAAGCGTCAGGTTGCTCTTCCTTTTTTTAAAGGGAAAACCGCAAGTAGTCTTGTAGCAGGCACCGGGGTAGGCTTTTAAGTGCTTGCGTAGCTTAATTTTAGCCACCCCTCACACTTGAAGGAACTGTAGGTTATCACAGCTGGGGTTGCGATGATTTGGTCTATCAGAATATCAGCGTTGATTAGAAAAAGGCATCGGATCCCACAGAAATTCACTTTTTAATGAGAAGTAATGGCAGCGTTGGTCCCTCACTGTCTCCTGACACAGGGCTGCAGCCAATCACAGGGCATCATTTTAGCCCGGGCATCCACTGCCCACCGTGAACAACACTGCCTTGCTGGCAATGTGGCTGTGCTGCTCGATGCAAAATATCCCCGTGGGTTTTGGTTTGAAAAATCCCATAACAATTTATTGTTGTTTAGACAATATTGTTCTGTCACCCAGTGACCCCTCCCCACTCGGGAAGGGGAACTGCGTAAAACAAGGAAACACGAGGGTTGAAATATAAATAGATTTAATAGGGTAAGACAATAAAGAATCAGTATTGATCCTGATACTAATATAAGATATATGAGAATTATACTCAGCCCATTCTATCACAGGACGCTGTGCACTCCCAGCAGGGGACAGCCACTGTGGGACCCTGCGAATGCTGCGGCTTCGGGGAGGAAGGGGAGGGCTCAGGGCTCCGGCATGGGGGTGAGGAGCTCTCTGGACCACCACCATCAAGGGAGAGAGAGAGAGAACTCCTCTCCAAACTTTCTAAATTTCTATTGAATGTGTTGTTCACCGTATGAAATAATCCTGTTGGCGGCTTGTGTCAAGTGCCTGGGTCTCGCTCCTCCTCATCCCTGCACCTGGCAAGGCTCAAGAACACCGAGACCTTGGATCCCACATAGCCTACCTGGCTATAAAGTGAGTATTTTCACAAATTCAGACACTAGAGTCTTCTAAAAGGGCAGTTTTCCCCAGCATTAGAAGAGAAGTTAGTCCTGTGTCGCTCAAACCGGGACACCATGTATGTAAAGCTGGCTGGACTCTTCTGCCCCCAGAAATAAGGAGCCATGGGCCCAGCACATCACAGCAGGGGGCTTTGCATTTCTCGACATCAAGGGGATTGCGTGGTGCTGTGTAACACCAAGTGTGCGTTGTAGGCTGCTCTATTGCAGGAGGGAGCCAGGTAAATAAAATAAAATGAAATAAATCAAATTGAATTAGGCTAACTGCTTGAATAACAAAAGTTCTGGGACTTCTAATGCTTCCCACGCTCCAGCAGCCGTTTATTTCAGAAGCTCCATTCTTAGCAGCTTTTTTGCTTCATCCTACACCAGACAAAAGCAAATTATTTTCTCTCCCGTTGTTGGGAGCAAGTCTACAAATAATTGAGATTTGACTAAAGGAGACCATTAAGTAGCATTAAGATTCTGAGTAATTTGGCGGTGGTGGCGAGTTGTGCGTGTTACTCTCGTCCCTCCGCCTCAGCCACGCTGGCTCGAGTTTTCCAACCAACAGAGCTAAGGCAAAACCAAACAATTTAAGTCAGTCTCATAATTCTGCTGAAACTGGGGACTGCATGTATCATGTGAGGCATGTTGAGAGTGTGAACAGATTATACATAATTAGTAAATCATCCTGGAATGAGTATCTAAAAAAGGGGTAGGAAAGTATCAGGTTCCCAGTTCAAGCCTGGATCATTTTCTGCTTGAGTTCTTGTAAAGGCGTAGCAGGAATTGCCAGGGTGTAAGAGCCCAATCCCTCTAAGGTGGCCCAGACAAGAACTGCATGACTCCATCAAAGCCAGCATTTCCCAGCCTTTCTCTTGGCACGGCCACAGTACTCTCTGTGGGACTGGGGAGGAGTTGGCTTCCCGGAGGGACAACTTTTGCACGTGGAGGTACGATGGGCATACGCAGGAACACCCAACAAGAGGCATTTGTGGAGTAAATGGCAACATTCCCAGCCCAAGGCACGAAGCCAGCCTAGTCCCTGCATACGTGGTGTGGGATGGGCTCAACCAGCGGGAGCATGGAAAAGTGTTTGCTATGGACTGACCATGACCAGCCATGCCCTGGTGGACTTGGACGTGGGGGACGCAATGCCAGGCTCAACTGTTACAAGCGGTGCAAAAATTGGAGCATTTCTCACTGTGAAAATGTTGTTGTTCTCCATAGACAGGTAAGAGTCAATGGTCATCTCTCCTTGAGCATTGCAGTGTGTAGTATTTTTGTTGAAGCTCCGGGTTCTGCAGTTGCAGTGTGATGAGGGCTCCTCTGTTTTTACCGAATTTTTACATTTCTCCCAGACACACTAAATCTCTACCCTTCTTACCTGCAAAGGAGCAAATTCAGAGCACAAGCGCTGAATGCTCTGCTTTTGGACAGCACAGGCTCTTCCCAACTTTATTCTTAGCCCATGGGTTTCAGCTGCAGTATCAGCAAGACTTTTCCTTCCCCTAGTCAGACGCTGGAAATGAAACCGGCCACCGAAGGCCCATTTGAAGTGGCAGACCCAGATCCTCCAAAGGCTTCGGCAGCATCTGTCTTGTGCTTTTCACACTCTCTTGGTAATATGTAGTTTGTTTTGAAAATTGAAACAGGCTCATTTAACAATGTTTAGGGTCAAACCTCCAAGGGATGGAGTTATTAGATAAATAACTAAGTGTGACGGACCCTTTAGACACACCTGTTATCTTCACTGGTGCAGTTTAAGTCTCAGAACTATTATAAATTACATCAAACTACCTAATTTCAGGCTAGGTCTGCTCTCCAGGACTGGTGTGAATTGAGAAGAATCCTCCTGGCATCTGAGAATTTACATGGATGAAGCCGTTTGGGCCGCTGGTGGGAGATACACTGGTCCAAGACCAAGCTGAATGTTATTGGGTGCCTTGGGTTTCTCAGATCAAACGCTGTGACTTTCGGTATCCGTGTGCCCCAGGATAGTGCCAGTTAATGGTCTGGATGATGTTTCATGGCTGAAATTTGTTGTCCAGGTTATTGCACTGGATCCAGAGGAGCAGCTGAATAAAGTGACTCCACAGTGGATGGCTGCAGGCCTCGTATCCTTCAGCTTTACACGGAGGGAGCCCAACCACTGGGCAGTGCCCAGTAAAATCTAGATTAAGCTCCATCTTCTCCAGGACTGTAGCCCAGCACAAGCGACCAGGCAAAATATTGCTTTCACTGATTTTTGGTAAAAGGCTTCATCCCCTAAAGAAGTGGAAAGATGCAAACTGATCTGCCAATTCCTTGCTTGCACATAGTTAACCCATAAGTCACCTTTAGGTCCCCATCTCCTTGGACCGGGAGGAAAAGGTCCTCCTTATAAACTCACCGTGTCACGTCTGGAAGGATGGGCCAGCTGAATTAGCTGAAACCTGCTGATTTCAGACATATCCACCCTCTGGTTTTGACTTCCTACAACGGCAATATTGTCGCAGCAGCAAGATGCGTGCGTTCTTGTTTGTACGTGTGCACACACGCGGTTTTGGCTGCAAAATGCGGCACTATTGGGTCAAATTATCAAAATAATATTCTGCCCTGCTGTGCTAACACTGACTGGCATGTGAACACGAATTCCTCAGAGCGGAAGGGAAGGACATCGTGAAAGAAATGGGTCGCATTTAATTAACCAGTTGACAAATGGGGCTGCGCATTGTATTGGCTACACTATGGCCACAAGCTTCAAATTATAGGCAACGGAAGTTGCTGGGACATCGTGGCAATAATAAACAAAATACTAAAAATGCAGTCCGTACCGTAGCCTGTCTATTTTACAAACAGGTAGTGCACAAAGATAACTCCAATAAGGCTGACATTCAAAAAATAATGAGTGTCTTGTGCATTTAAAGGGAAATATTAATACACAACACTCCTGCTGGTGAAGTTGCCCCTGTTGCACTATGGAAATGAATCCTGGGAATTATTTAAAATAACACAATCAGCCCGAGTTTATTTCCCTGAATAAAATGAAATCCCATTGGAGCGTCTCTATTCTTCATAATGCAGGGGGAAACAATTAAGTTTCTGTAGCTCCTCACTACAGCCACTACATATTAAACACAGGATGGATTTTATTAGCGGGAGAGGTTTGCAGGAGCAGAGATGTCTTTGAGTGCACTCTGCTGGCCACGGGCCGAGGGATGAAGCACCACAGGCTCTCGCTTTTGCTTTCTCGCCCCAAATCCTTGCAGGAAAGCAGTTCCACTTCCAGAGAAACCCCCTGCAGTTTTTTAACCCACTGTAGTTAAGGATGAAAAAGAATACGCTTATTTTAATTAATTTTGGGGGCTTTGAGGGGAACTGGTGGGATGCTGGGCATTGCCTCCAGGGCACGGGGAGGTTTCCTCCATTCGCGGTGCTCCTGGACCATGCGGGATGAAACCTCCTGGGAAAGGAGTGATCGGCTCCGCCAGTCTCACGCTTCCCAGGGACCCCGGGATGAACAAATTAATTTTTCACTGGGCTATTACACTCTGAGTGTCGCTGATGATTCATGGGATTCTGTGGACAGGGAGCTTAGAGGTGTCTGGAGAAAGTGTTAATAAAACTTCAGCAGGGTGAACACCCTGTAACTGCATTAGAGTTTGGAAGATGGCGGGGGGTTGGAACTAGATGATCCTTAAGGTCCCTTCCAACCCGAACCTTCTGTGATTCTATGATTTTCAACTGAGGGGCCCAGCCTGCCAGCTGGTATAAATCAGCGTGTTATCACTTACACTGGCCGAGCAGCTGCCCCCGCAGTGTTCTGCTGCTGGCGAGAGGGAGGTCGGATGTGCATGGCTGGGGCTGGTCCTGCCTGGGCAAAGCTGCGGGGCCTTTGCTTCTTCCTGCTTTTCTTCTGGAGGGTGTTGAGTCGCTCATGTTGGAGAGGTGGATTACGGAGGTTACGACTGCTTTAGGTTTGGTGCCAGGCTCTGTGTTGGCGATGATACCCAAAGGACACGTGTGCTCTGCGCAGCGTTTGTCTCTGGAGGTGGTGCTCCAGCCCTGGAGCTCTGCTGCATCTCACTGCGCTCCAGCGGCCAAGTCACTCCAGATGTTCTCCTTGTGCCACAGCACCGGGACAGCCACCCTGCAGGCAGTGAGCACCACATCGCCTGGCCCCAAGGATAATGTGTTTGGTGTGGTCACTGTGTGCCTCCAGTTTTCTCTTCTCTGACCCACCGTGAGAAACTTCTTTTTTTTTTTTTATTTTTTCCCCTCCCTTGGTACCATTACTGCCCAAAGCAAAAGAAAGCCCTGCACTCAAGGGCAAATACCCGTTCTGGCCACCACTGCTGGCACCTCCTCCATTACGCCACTGACCCAGGAGCTCCTGCACCCTCCCCAGGTGGGGGCTGTGGTGGTGCTTTGCCACCTCTTCCAAATAGCAAGAGATCTGCATCTGGACCTCAGCCATATTGAAATTGCTTATGCTAAATGGAGCACTCTTAAAGGAAAAAAAAAATAGTTTTCAGAAGTGTGGGCACCCAACTTGGTATCAACCTTTTTGAAATGATAGCTCCTGTCAGGCAGCAGTGTAATAACAGGAGATATTTTGCAGATCTCAGGCCCAATAATTGCTATTCATGTAAAAGAACAGCAATCAAACCAAGACCTCCTCTTAAAGGGTTATATTGTTTGGGGGTTTTTTTAAGTATTGCTGCTGTGGACCTCACTTTGTGTGCCCTCATTACCTGCCCCCCCTTGAACCTCTGTCTTCTTGTGGGTTTTCATGTCATGTCTTTTTTTTTTTTCTTTTTGGCTCTCAAGCTGAACATCCATGCCTGCAGGTTCAGAGATTCCTTGCTGCAGCACATCCTCGGAAAGTGACTAATAGCCTGCTAAACTTTGAAATCTTAGCTAAGTGATATAAAGGATTGATTCCTTTATGGCAATGGTCTGTGCCAGCCCGGAGTCAATGGGAGCAACTTCTGCATTGGCCAAGCCTTTGGGATGGAGCTTCTAGGAAATATCTGCTTGGGTTATTTTATACCTCCTAAAGCACAATAAATGTGGCTGCTGTGCTTTGACGGCCAACGTGCTCTTGAAAACATGAAGTACCTGCACCTGTAGGTGTTTCCCAGTGTCCACAGGGGATACTGCAGTGGGTCGGATGTACAGCCCCTGGACAGGCTCTTCCTCAGCAGCAATTAATGTCAGACACAGCAAAACTCTTCCGCGTTGTGGATCTAATTATTTTTCCTGACTCAGGCCAATGAAAGGAATTTGAGACTAAAATAGAGTGGAATTTGGGACCAGAAGCTTTTAGAAGTGCAGTCTAGGTGAAATCAATGGAAATGTCTCCTGGCTTTTAAAAAGGGTTGTAATTGTCTAATATGCACTAAGACTAAATCTGCCTTTTAATTTATATCCAGTTTATTAGGTACTTCACACACCTGTCTAATAATTTTAGCATTAAAAAGCTGTTCACCTCAATAATAGCTTGCAGCAATGAGTTTTGCAGGTGAATTCAAGATAAAAATGACTCCTTTTTAATCTCTTTGCAGAAAAGATGCTTTTCTGTTCCTGTTCCAGGTGAGTCAGACTTTTCTTCCCCTTCTGTTATTTTCTAATGTCTCTTTTTCATCTTTGCAAACTGCTTAGCAAGGTGGGCTGAGAAATGGAAGTGGTCTGAGCTGGAACACAAACCTGTTTCAGTTCAGCTTGGGTGGAAGTGGCATGATGTTGCTCCACGTGGAGCGTCCTTTTCGCTGCCTTATTTCACCGCTTCTCCGGTGGGGAGAGCAGGAAGGCAGCGCCAGGAGCAGGGATACCTACCCTGCAGAAACCCCAGTGGCTGTTGCTTGTCTTCTGCTCCAGTCAAAATTTATTTCTCGTTTTGTCGAAAAGTCAGAATGTCACGGCTGGGGAAAAAAACGTGCGTCATTCTCCATGTGACTGAAAAATTAATTAAATAAAATCTTAGGCAGCTGAAGAGCATTGGAGTATTTAATCAGTGCTGAGGTCTGGCCCTGCTGCCTGCAGTGCCCGTGTCTTTCGCTTGGGAGGTTTCAGCTCGTGCAAAAGCGAAACACGGATGAGCCTGAAGCTGTTGCTGGATGATTTGAGGCTGTGCTGGACCCTCGTTTTAGCTCCCCGCCGGGGATCTCTGCCTTGCTGCTGTGCAAAAGCTCATCTCCCCCCAGCCATCTGCTGTGAGGAGATGTCTTTGCACCCCAGAAAGAAGAGAGGTCAAGTCCTGGGGCAAGTTAGAGCATCCCAAAGACTGTTTCGATCTACACTGAGGGACAGCCTGCAACCGACACTCTTGGTGTCAGCTTGAAGGTAGTTTTCACCTGCTCTGGCAACCACCAGTCTTTCTTGAGAGGCAGGTTCATAGGAGTGGAAAGAACATGGCGTGAACTGGTGGCAGATGTGATGGAGGACCAGGAGTATGAAGTCTAATTGAGAACTTCAGCTAGTCTTGTAAGAAATTGCCCGATAAATTAAAATATCAAATATTCATCCAGTAATCTGTTTGACATTCCATTCAAACTCATGCATCTTGAGGGGAATACATATTTGGCCATTTTATTAATAACATATCTATTATTTATGTATTTATGTATTATTCATAAAACAGAAAAATAAAGAGTGTTTTTCTATTGAAGTGCACATGTGGGAGTAGAAAGGAAAAAAAAAGTCTACCATACAATAATTATATGAGGACTACTGGAACTTTTAAAGATACACACTGCACATCAGATTTCAGATGGGTCAACTCTCCACTCCTCAGGAGATGGTTTTGCCTATTTTCAGTTTGAACTAGGAGTTTCAAGCCAGTTGCTGGGATGAAAGGGTTTAATTTAGGATTTGAGGCAACTTTCAGAGAAAAAGGGCTCATAGCTTGCTATCCTTATTTCATTATTCAGCCTTTACTGTTATTTCAGAATATCTTGAATTTGTTCTCAGACTTTACATACACTAGTGAGGTCAAGTCTGCAGAGAGAGGTAGCACTTTTAATTGGGTTGATGGGTACAGGTTGAAAACATAGAGGAGTCTTCAGTACGAGCACATTTTCAAACCTGAAATATTGCCTCTTCCAATAAATGTATTTCTTATTCCTTTAGACTAACACATCCATATTCTGAAAAGCTTAATTTAAAAGGGCACAGATTGACTCTCACTGGAATGAATATGAACCTCTCGATTTCTCTTTTCTGGGTACAATGCAGGGCTGCGATGGGTGATAATGGCAGTGCTGCATCACAGCACCTTCCACGGAAACCAAAATATCAAATGACGGTGTCACATAGAGACAACAGGAAGAAATTGTATAGGGTGTACGAGTTCTCTTGTGTTACTGCTTGTGGGGTCGTTCTTGATGAAGAAAAAATCCAGTGGGGATAGTTTGCCCTATGCAAAACTCAGAACTGGACCCTGTAGTCTGATCTGCCAATTTGGCAGCACCATCTCACCATCAACAGGATGGAAAAACGCCTCCCACGGTTTCAGCTGTGTGAGCAGAGCAGAGGCTGAGTGCCCTCATTCCCACCCAAGTCAAAATGCCGGGCAGCAAAACCAAAAATAACCCCAACCAGTAATGCCCAGGACGCTGGGCCAAATATGTTAGTGAAAATACACATAAGGATAAACCAGTAGGAGAGGTATTGAAGGACAGAATGACTTAGCCATAGGTTAGTTTTGCCTCATCTGTCTTTGATTAAAAGGATAATAAAGGATTTTCATAAAAGCTATTCTCAGGCTAGGACTGATAAATAATTGTGTTTGACTGCATTCTGCACTCGTGAATTCCCTGTTGTGACTGAGGGTGGAGGTTGTGATTTTCCTTTTTGCTTTAATTATACAAATATGATAAGAGGCGCTTGTTCTCCTCTTTCCCAACAGGGAGAAGGAAGAAGCTCAGAACATTGAACAGTTTACCAAAAGTTGCACCTTTGATTGGCCTCAGGCAGCTACGTGACTGCATCCAAGACTAAAATACAGTAAGCATTAGAAAACAGGCTATATGTTTAATAAACCGAACCCAGAATTTACTTTCCAGTCACAGAATCACAGAATCGCAGAATGGTAGGGGTTGGAAGGGACCTCTGGAGATCATCTCGTCCAACCCCCCTGCCAGAGCAGGGTCACCCAGAGCAGGTGGCACAGGAATGCGTCCAGGCGAGTTTGGAATGTCTCCAGAGTTGGAGACTCCACCACCTCTCTGGGCAGCCTGTGCCAGGGCTCTGCCATCCTCAAAGTAAAGAAGTTCCTTCTCATGTTTAGGTGGAACTCCCTATGCTCAAGTTTGTCTCAGCTTTAAAGCAATATCTGAAGTGTTTAACCATGTCTTTTGGTGTGGAACCAGAGACCTCATGAGCTTGCCTCAGGCAATGGCTTCAAACACTGGGTTACTTGACATGGGCATGGTGGGACACAGAGTCGGTAACGGCATGGAGCAGGCAGGCAGCTTTCTGTGGCTGGGGACGTGTCATGGTGCATAGCTGGAGATGGGCAAGCAGAAACCAACATCATATACTTGGGTGCCTTTACTGTCCTCCACCAGAGAAGTCCCACGGGGAGGTGGCCTTGTTCAACAAGGACCTATCTTAGGCATGAGGTGATCTGCTCTGCCTTGTTGAGAGCTGAGATACCTCTGTACATGCTCAGGAGAAGACCTTTACGCATGGGAGACCTTTAGGACTGGCAGGAACGAAGGAGCTTAGAGACTCTAGAGCAGAGAAGCAGGCAAACAGAAGTTCAGGATCATGCTTTTACACTTAGTTATTTTTTCATGTAAAATTTTCCTCCTTAAAAAAAAGCCTTCGACTTGGCAAGGTGAAATTCATTGTGGCAAATTTTATGAACATAATGGCATCATCTTAGGTCACACTGAATATAATTTCAAAGGATTACAGAAACAGTCACTTTCCTAATTACCATGTATTGTATGCTCGTAAGATGAAATAGCATTTATCTTGAAATATGAAATCATCTCTGTGGAATCTCTTTGGTTCAGCCGGAGTTAATATTTAATTATTAGAATTAATGCCACAGTCGGGTGGTGAGTTCTGAGAAAGATGCGCAGAGCTGCTGAGCATTCAAAAGACCAGATGGGACCCCTGCTCCTGGAGCAGCAGGTGGGCACTTACTTTCCTCTCCTCCCCAGACACATTTTCTTACTCCTAATCTAAGTGTAATCATTTTTCTTAGGTCTTTTCACTCCTATGTATACAGTCAGCCCCTTCAATATGGTGGGAGCTTTACTGCTGTGTCCAAGATGTCTTATATCCACAAAATGGCCCTGGAATGAGCTCATGCAGCATTTTTAAGAGAGAAGCTTGTTGTGGGGCTGGTGTTTGATGTTGAGCATGCGCTGATGCAGCCGGCTGATGTCCCTATGGAGGTGTCCCTACAGAGGTGTCCCTACGCTCATGGTGGACAGCTCTGAAACCAGCAGGTCTTGCTGAGTGTCTGCAGCCCAGTGAGGTTTGGAGATGCCAGAATGACTGAATTTGTGCATTTGCTCATGAAAAGCTTAGTCTCTGCCCATTCGAGGATTATAGATCTTCCCTTTTTCTTTATGGAAGAGGAAAAGAGAGAAAATAACCCGTCGTCTACATGAGGGCGCATCTGCAGCATGGTGATATTTGGTGAGAGCAAAACAGATGTCTCACTTCTTTGATGTTTTCAGTCATTTTTCCTTTGCAGATAGCTGCGGTTACCCACCTCGCACTAAGCAACAGAAATATCCCATCGGTGTGATCCGAGGCCTGGCTGGTGAGTGTCCTTCCACTCTTTTTGATGGGCTCTGGGTAGAAAGTCAAGAGCTTTTTAAGGCGATTTATACTTTGGAAGTAGGAAGGTCCTCAGCAGGAACAGCAGTCGTCAGGCACAAGCAGTCCCTGTTTGCAGCTCCTTTTGGAGCCCTTGTTTGTCTCTCCTTCAGTTTGCACGTCTGGTGAGGAAGAATATCGAAATGCCAACCAGGGAGCAGTTCTGTGCTAGCCCAAGGTTCTTCGTTAGTATTGATTTATAGTCTTGATATACCATTTGTGTAAGTATTTATGTGCATATATATTTAAATATTTATGTCTACCAAGCAGAGGTGAGTAAATCTGCGTAAGTGTATAAACACGCACTGACAAGTTTATACACTGAATATAGATAAATACATACAGACATTCACAAGCACTTGATGTAATTGTTCTCTGCTGCCTTAAGGTTTATATTAGTTTCCAGTCCTTCCTTGAATCGTGTTTATTCTTTGTTTCTGTAACATTTATCAACAGTTAATTAGACAATCTAATTCCGTGCCAAGCTCTTGCATCGACGTAGACTTCCCTACCTTCTCATTTCCATCAAGTGTCCCTCATCCCACGGCACAGGACAGGGAGAAGAGGGTTAGTTTGCATAGGTTTATTGTGCTCCATGCTGCTTCTCTCCGGCATGAGGAAAACCAACTTAATTGTGAACGGAGGAAGTTTGCAAAGCCTTCATTCTTTCTTTGTAATTTTTTTCAGCACTAGCTCCTCTACGGAAAATATAGACGAGTATGTATACTCGTCTATACACATGTACATGTATACACTACATGTATAGACGAGTCATAGCAAATTTTGCCTGCATTAATTTCTGCGTGTAGCCTAGTGTTGCGCTCGACCTTTCCCTCATGTTAAGCAGAGGACCCTGTTACACTCTGCATTAACCCCATTAGTATTCCCACAGCTGACACAGTTAATAGAGAAACTCGGGGGGCACGAAAACCTGGAGGAGGCAAGAGGTACTGCAAGCTCCCTGTTCCCACCAGGAGATAAAACCAACACGTCACCACGAGCTGGGTAAAGCCACGGACTTTCCTGGTCCTAGAGGAACCTCAGAGAAGATACTGAGAATGAGCGGAGAGTCCCCAGGAAACAGAACAGGGGATGTCTGGAAAGGTAAATTTTGCCTCAGAATGTATAAGAGGAAAATGAGAAGGGATAACAGCCTGGTGCAAGTTACATGATTGTACACATAAAAAGAGCTAAATAGAATGAAGTTTAGGGATAATTGAGAAAAGGCCACATTTTGGATGAATTTGCCTTTGTTTTCTTTAAAGAGAAGGGTGTTCACAAAATGTCAGTATCAATAGCAAGGCCAGCCAAGGAACTGAGAGCTTGGGAGTCAGGTCTTAGTGGTTTTAGCATATACTATACTAAAAAAACTTGTATACGTGAAAAAGCCTGGGGAACTCCAGCCTTGGTGGTTTGAACTCAATATTCTGCTCGGTCTCCAAGCACTTTCTGAAGGAAAGAGTAATTAAGGGTGTGAAAGCAAAGGGTAGACAGGATAAATTACATCATGGTTTTATCCATGTTAGATTACAGCAAAGACATTTGGTATCTTTTTTTTTTTTTTTTATACGAAAACAGTTTCTTAGATAAAGGAAATGCAGCAGATCCAGGCTATCTAATTTAAGTAAAGCATTTGACTTTGTTCCCCACAGGAAATTATTATCAAAGGTAGAGATGCTGGGGATTAATACCTATATTGCTAGCTGGTTAGGGAGCCGGCCAAAGGGAAGGTGTCCGTGTCTGTTGAGCAGGGGTGTCTTGGGATGGAGGGAGGTGACTGTGAGAGATGTCTTTGACAGGTCCTGTTTCATATGGATGTTAATGACATCAGAGCAAGAACTGGAGATCAGTAGTTGTTGTGAAAAAATGGGTATCTAACTTAGGTGTTCGTGCTAAGGAGTTTGGCTCCATATGCGGCTCATGGGAGAGAAGCATCTGTAGGGACAAGCAGAGTGCCCTGGATGGAGGCCAATCTGCTGCAGACCTGCTGACGGGGCGAAGGCTGGGATAAATGGTGCAAACACCGCCCAGACGTGCCAGCTCACGAGCCACAGGGGAGTTTCCTTGGTGAGAGGTGTCGCTAGTACGGAAGAGGACCAGTGTCTTGTAAAGGCGTTGGATAAATTGAAAAGCAAGACATTTAGCAGAGGTCACTGTGGCACTCTGCCAGGGCATCTTTGGCCAGCCCATGGTGAGGCAGATAAATAAGGCCTTTGCAAGGGTCCTAATGATTTTGCATTTATTAGCACTGGACCGAAAGAACCGTCCTGTTACCCATTTCCATTACCTTATCCAGCTCAGTGTATGTATTTGTCCTCACTCTGTGAGATGGGACTTTGAAATGATTAATTACTTCCTTATTAGATTAACTTTATATTTCTTATAACCCAAGCAAAGTAGCTTTATTATGATTTGACTAGATATTAAATTAATTGAATCAGGGGGTAATTTAGGTTTGAAGGGACTTCTGGAGGTCACTTGGCCCAACCTCCTTCTCAAAGCAGGCCAGATGCAAAGTTAAATGAGGTAGCTCAAGGCCTGGGCCAGTTGACTTCTGAGTATCTCCAAGGACAGAGATCCCTTCTAATTACAGTCAGGACAAATTCACATATTTCTACTTCTAGGAACTTTTGCTTGATTCATCTGTTTACACAGTTTTCCCAAGGAGCCGCGGTGTTATTTGCACCCACTAAGCTCTCTACATCTTAAAAGAAAAAGCCCCCAAACCACTGGGAACGTGAAGTCAGAGCTGGCTTCCACAGGGTGTGAAGATGGTGACTGCTTCTCTACCGAGAGTTTTGAAAGATAAGGCCAATCAAAATGGTGATTGTTCAGCTGTGATAATTGTTTTCTTTGGCAAGAGTCAAGAGTTCACTCTCTGGGGAGGTTATCTAGGGAGTAAGGTTTCACACCCAGAAAATTGACTATAATATCCCATGCCCACGAGTGATGATGTTGTGAAATACTGCAAAAGCTTGTGGTGTCCTGGCCACGCTGGGACAACGCACAGCTGAGGGGACCAGAGCATCTTGCCAAGTAGAGTTAGACAAACCATGCTCTGGTGCTGGGTTTAATGCTTGGCCAGTCAGAGATTTCTGCAGAAATTTTTTATTTAATTTAACTGTATTACAATAGTTAAAAGCCACTTGTGAATGTATAGACGTAACATGAAAATAGAACATTTTTTTCTGCATTGGAAATGCAAACATGACAGTTGGTTCATAGGAGTTGTAACGCATGCGTAGGTTTTTGGTGCAGTAGTCATCCCAGGGCAGATAACTACCATTAACTATACGTTTTACTTATGTTCATCATCTGTCCTCAGAAGAAACGTGTTTGTGCAGTTCTGGCCCTGCGCTGGGGCTCGTGTGAACTTACTTTGCCTCTTGCTCCTGATGATAGAGACTTTCTGTGTGACACCGAACATGTCCCTCTGCCTTCTGCCACGGTTCTCTCAGCAAACCAGGCACAATACTTCTTCCCCTCCCAGGGTAAAATCACACAAAGCACATTAACGTTAATGAATTCATTAATGATAGCACTCAGGTAACTATGGTGATGAAGGCCATGTGAGTACCTAAATAAATTAGAGGGGCTGTGCCAGAACATGGCCCTTCTACTACCATTTATAACAGCATTCAGGCATATTACGCTCCTCCAGGACTGATGAATTGTGCTTTGCAACATTAAATCTACTTGAGAATACAAGGAGGTTAAATAATAAAAGTGATGTTCATTATACTGAAATTAAATAGGCATCAAAGCCACCAAATTCTTGAGCGACTGAGCAGTCGAAATCAACCACCATTTTGCTGAAAAGACAGCTTGCTCCCATGGCTGGCAAAATCGAGTTTATTTAGGTGAAAGCTCGAGGGCTGGGGTTGGCTTTCCTCCCCTCATTGGGGAAGAAGGAACATCCATCCAACCACAAGTAAGAAGCTGTTACAAACTATGAAGTTAAACAATACCAACTTGCATAAAGAGCTGGAATTGTGAAAGGAGGCTATTTAAATCATTTGCAGTGACATAAAGCTGACACCCATTTCAGGTCTCTCTGTTTTCTCTTCGTTTTTGTGTCGCTGATGCTGCTGCCAGAAAGCGATGATTTAGGAACCTGGTTGAAATATTGGCTAACATTTCTTCCCCAGTTGCCTTGAATGCTTTCAGCGTGCTATTCCTCAGCTAGTCTTGTCAGAAGGATGTCTTTCACTGTATTATATCTTTCTGGAAGTGAATGCAGCAACAGATTGTTATTGCCATTCAGAAACCTTCTCTCTCTGTGGTTATGGATGAGAAAACTCAGAGGCACCTTCCAGAAATGAAGCTCCTATGAAATCTAAAATAATTTTCTGGTCTACTGGTACCCTTTACTATAAAGATGGAGTAAAGTGGTGAGTGGGACTGTCTTTGCTAAACAATCTCCTTAGAGGGGAAAGGCTAAAGAGCTTTAATACTTACCACCCCAGACTTGCCATAATGCAGTTGTTATTTTATAGCTTTAAATCTGCACCGCTTGAAAGCAGCAGAAAGCAACAGCCTTGTTCAGCGCCAAACGACTCAGTTAGATAGAGCAATCATTTTAAATAAAACTTGTGTGGCACAACACAGGGGACTTTCCATTACCCTCCGGGGCCACCAGCACTCCCAGCCAGCAGCAGCACCTGCCATCTCCATTCCCACCGGGCTCTGCTTTGTGTCCAGTCCTTGGGCTTGTTCAAGGGCATCCATCGCCACTTTAATCCAGCTTCAGCTTGGCCTCCAGGCTTCCTTATAAACCAGGTGATGAACCAGCTGCTGTGGTGAAGATGGGTTGCATGCCTTGTGCACAAGAGTGTCTTCAGCCCATCCTGCCATCACTCTGGTGCCCCTGCTGATGTGCAGAAGCCACTGAGCTCCATGGGCAAGACAGGAAAAGGACATGAGCAGAACATGAGCAAGCTCACGGGGCTTTGGGTGGAGCATGAAGTGGAGTCAGCATGAGGCTGCTGGAGAAGGGAGGTGGGTTGGGGCACGGGTCCCCCAGCATCCACACCTGGGAAAGGCTCCAAGCAGGGTGGGGGTGGCCTGGCTCTGCTGCAGGCAGCCGTGTTGATGGGCTCTACTCAACAAGGGCGGCTGCAAGGTAGTGGCATGTGGCACTCTGCACCTATAGCTGCAGAACTTCAGCGGGTTTGGGAGTGCGAAGGACAGCTGGGTTCCCAGCAGAGACGCAAGAGCTGGAGCCATGTCGGAGCTGGCGGGAGAAGAAAATGCCACATGGATGCAAAGAGGCTCTGGCATGGATTTGACTTGAGATGACAATTCGAGGTCTTGTGCTTTGCTGTGAATAACGCTGAGCTCCTGCAAAGGAGGCAGTGCCCTCCTCCAGCGGCATGCTCCTGATTGGCGGATGCAGATGTGCAGAGCACAGCTGGGGAGTGGGCTGCAGCAGCTTCTTAGCGGCTGATCTTCACGTCATGTAAAAATGCAAATACTGCTTTTTCTTGGGGCACTTTGGAAGCTATGTGCCTGCCAAAGAAGAGCATAGGAGATTGCTGCCAGTGGAGAAGAATATTCTTCTGAATGTCACGACAAAAAATGTCCTTTGATGGTCCATTATATGGCTATATGGCTATGGTGGAGCTGGTCAGATCTGTGGACCCACTTAAAGAAGTATGTAACAGCTGCCATAAATGAGCACAATCCTCAGCCCAGGCCCTGTCTCCACACCCCCAGTCCCGTCTTACAGCTCCTTCAGCGGAGACATCCCACCCTGGTTCAGCCCTCTCAGATAGTACCTTGTGCCAACACAGGCAAAGCTCTCCATGAACCATAGAATCACAGAATGGTTTGGGTTGATAGGGACCTTAAAGACCACCCAGTGCCCCCCCNCCCCCCCAACTCTCTCAACCTGTCTTTGGATATCTCCAAGCACAAAGCAAGCTGGACACTACCTTACTTGGACCAAGGAAATGAATAAAACAGCAAAAGGCAAGTCTGGCTTCATTAATTAAAACCTTGCCATGAACTATGTGCTCGGGTAATGAAGGGAGACACTAGGTAGGCACTGGGTGAATTAATATCCAAATGACATTATTGCAAGGCAAGCTTCACAGGGAGCAGCGGGCAATGGAAATGCAAAGCAGCAACTCATGAAACATCTCAAAATAAACTCCTCTCATTTAGAAGAGGTACCCGTTACAGGGGAAACCAGACACTAAAAGTGTCGTGCGCTGGGAGCAACGCGGTGCTCACGGATCTAGGGGGTGGAAGCAGTTCCTCACTGCCGGAGGCTTCTTGGGGGAATTTCCGTGAAATGAGCATGATTCAAATGCAAACTGTGAGTTACCTTTCTGGGAGATGCTTTGGTAGAAAAGGAGCATGTTTATTAGCTTCATGCAGTTTGGGTTTGCAGCTGTTAAAGGGAAACTCGGGGTTTGAAGCTGCAGTTCAATCACTGGTTCACCAGAGCCGCTAGCCCCTGCTCCTGCAGGACACCTGAAGCAGCTTCACTTGACAGCTCCTATTTTGCTGCTTTTTGGTCACCTTTGCCCTGTCTGAGCATCCCCTGCAGAGTGCAGAGGTGCTGGTGGCCCTAGAGCCCAGGACCTTGCTCAGAGGTGGATGAAGGCAGGTCCCCAAGGCTACCCCCTGCCCTGGGCCTGCCACCTCCCTGCGGGGTCCTGGCACTGTGCGCACAGAGAAGCTCAGGGGTTTGCAGACTTTAAACTCTCTGCCATAGCAAGCAACAAGGGACTGACTGCTAGGGAGGTTTGCAGACATCAACAACAAACTTGACCCATTGCTGCGAGACAGGAAAGACTTTGAGATTCTGGAGCAAGTCCAGAGAAGGGCAACGGAGCTGGTGTGGGGTCTGGAGCACAANGTCAGTGGTGGATTTGGCAGTGTTAGGTTGATGTCTGGACTCGATGATCTTAAAGGTCCCTTCCAACCTAGATTATTCTATGATTCTATGACCATCTGTCCTTAACCAGTATTACTGACACTGACACCAAACTAGACGTGAGCTACATAGCCTGGAACAGTGACATTGGAAGTGTGTATGTGTGAACATAAGTGCCAGGAAGGGACGTAATCAATTCTTGAAGGACTGAGCCCAATCCTGACAGTGGACTACAGGCACCTGGGAACGAATGCAGAGGAATTGATTCACCTCCCCTTTCTGCCAGTGCAACCGGGGAACGCTTCCTATATTTCAGAGGGGAAGCAGACATGTAATGCGGTGGTATGTCAACAGGCAAGGCTGAAGCCATTTGCTCTGTCATTTTTAAGAATTCAGCAAAACTTGTTCTGGCCTGAAATTTGATAAACAAGGACATTGGTGCAGCATTTGCAAAGGGCAGCGGTTAAAAATACCTGGCATTAGAAAGGAGTTTAACCCAGCTGAAGAAAGCCATGGGCATGATTAGGAAGAACAAATGTCCTGGTTGAATTCATGCTAAGTGATGCATTAACCCTGTCCCCCGCAATGGAATCTTAGTGCTGCCCTCCACTCTTGCATGTGCCCTGGGAGGTGTTAATGGGTCTTCGTCCTCAGCGCTCGTGTTCCCAAGCATATGGCAGGACCTGGGAGAAGATGCCAAGGGGTCCCTCCCCGCTCGCGGCTGCAGGATGCAGGGTGAAGATGGAGCTGATGGCACCTTTATTTTTAAATATAAATTACACCAGCAAGTGGAGGGTCCATTCTAGGACCCAACTCTTCTTGAACTTCACACCAAGTCTGGTCCCTCTTTTTTTTCCTTCCTCTGCTTCTTTTCTCCTTTTTTCCCAGACTCCCTGCTTATTATTCATCAGAGAAATTACTTTATTTGGTTGTGACTACAGAAATTTTCAATTAGCCAGTGTGATTGGCTGCATGTAAGAGAATTAATGTAACATATGCTAAGTGTATGCATGACCTGTTTAAAGTGATGGATAATCTTTCCTGGTAAAACTCTTTTAATGGTATGTGCCTGCTACACATCAGTGAGTGTAAAATTTTGATTCTAAGTAGCACCACAGATCATGCCACTGCATAGAGAAGCAAGGCAAATACAGGAGCCAGGTGTTTAACTGATTCAAATCATTGCTAGTTATTTTTAACAAAAAAATTGTAGAACTAACCCAAAAGTACCATGGGTTGAAAGTCAAAGGATCACAAACGTTGAAAGCAGCCAGCTGGCCAAGACCTTTAGGAAATTTGCCAGTATAGTGACATCTAACCAGAAGCTGAACTTTTCAGCAAAAATGTTGTGTGAGCTGAATTCCCAAAGAGAAGCTCAATTTGTTTCCTTCAGAACTCAGGCCCCTTAGATGCATTGCAGGGTTTTGTTTTAAAATATTTATTGTATTGTGTAAAACTTCCTGTTGTTTGAATTTGCTAAAAATATGTGATCTGGGGGATCAGAGCCCCTTGCCCAAAATGCCCGTAACAAACCTGCAGTTTCTGCTAACGTCAGGGCTCCCACAATCATATTCAACCTTGATTTAAGGCCTTCAAGTGGTGTCAGAGCCACTGTAGGCTTAAATAAATTGTTTGAGTGGCTAACTACTCTTCTTGGTAAAAATTTCACCTAATTTCGAGTCTGAATGTTTCCAGGTCCGGGTGCTAAATATTGTCCTTAATTATTCCTTTTCCTGATGGATGAAAGAGCCCTCTATCATCAGAAAATGTGTCACATGTAGGTACTTGTAAATGATGAGCAAGTCACCTCTCCGCCTTCTATAAACCATCTCGAGTCTCATTACGAGCACGTTGTCTGGGTCTCACGCTCTCCTGACGCCCATGAGGTTTTCAGGGTAGGCATCAAAATTGTTTCTACTCGGTGGGAAAGGGGTCATAAATGCTGGGTGCAAATGTGACACCACGTCCCTACTAGCACTGATCCCCTCCTCAGCTGTCTGGTGGCTGCAGTCCTCTCTAGGCTACCTGGCACTGTGGTGGGGGCTCAGTGGCATCTTTTCAGGTTAGCGCTTTGCAGAACATGGTCTTTTGTTTCATAAATGCTGCTTAGAGCAGTGATGTGTAGCTGTAGATCTTCTGGCTCCTTGTTCTTGAAAATATTTCTTCAAAGCTAAAGACAGACACAAATCAGCATTGGGATCTGTGAAGCAGTACCACAGCACAGCATCATTTGCTTCCCGCAGCATTTGGGAACAAGCAAAGCGGAGAGGAGGTGGGAAGAGTGGTCCTTGAAGTACACAGACTCCTCTAAACCCACAAGTATGGGACAGGGCAAGTATGATCCAAGGACAAGTCCTTAGTGAGAAGCTACTCTGCCACGAGTGCTCACTTTCAGGACGCACAAGATGAACAAAGGTGAGGAAGGGAAAGAAAGGCACAGAAGTGAAGCAGCTTGCCCGCAAGTACAGCCAGCATTGGAACGCCAGTCTTTGTCCAGTGCTTTCCCAGGAGACCTGCCAGCATCTCAAGATCTTTATCTTTTTGAGGCAGCAGGTGCAACTTGGTCAGGCACCACTTAATGCTGTCCCAGATGGCAAGAAGAATTTGTTGTAAGGATCAGTACCCCAAGCTCATGTGAAAATAAAGGGCACCTGTGGAGGAGAGCCAGGCAGACTGTCTTCCACTGGATATTTTTTCCATAATGCTGATTTTCTTCATATAATAAAATTTACATTATTTTTTCCCTTAAATGTCCTTGTCTGAAGGAGAGAGTCCAACCTCCTTCGGCTCACACTGGAGGTCTACCAAGGAGAGACAGGTTTTGTGGAAAAGGCAACAAGACAAATGGGTTTCTGCCAGTGTTTGCAACTCCAGAAGGAGACTACACAGCTTGTGGGGAGACTGGACTAATTAATGAAACAGAAATTCATTGGGAGCCACTAGCTACACAGATACCGCTTTTTCAGTTCATGAGTTGCAAATGGCTGGAGGATGGAGTACCCAGGCAAGGATAACATCTGTTTTCCTTGTATTTAGACCCGTCCCTGGACATCCACTTTTGGCCACCATGAGGGCTAGGACACTGCATTAGCTGGTCCTTTGGTCTGAGAACTTGGCTGCTGTTTCCAGGGTGTTGTGCATCCTGCAAAGTCTCTCGCCGATGGGTACGTGGGGTACCTGGGATGCTCAGATGGGACAACTCTGCTCTGCCACAACTCAGGGCACCTCATCCTGCAAGTCGGAGTAGCAGCATCCCAATGTCTGGTTCTTGCTTTATACACGGGACAACAGCACTGTATGTGGGACAGTTTTCCCATAGGAGCGTTTGGGTTTTTTCTTCATTCATGACACAACATGAGTAATGCTCTTCAAGACAGCCTCCATGCTGGTTGCAGGAAAAGCACAGACCATTGACTGTCTGCTTAAGTAGGGAAGATTTATGTTTCTCTGATATTGGATGTATCTAAGCAGTTTTCTTCGCAATTTCTTTCCTAAAGGACAAAGTTAACTTTAAAACAAACAACTAAATAGCTCTAGTGGGATATTAAATTTCTACCAATATGAGAGAAATAAAACAGCTGTAACTGTAGCAATTTATTTTTGTGTTATTGTTATTTCCCTTTACTGTGTTAAGGCTTGTGTTCTGGGAACTGATTGCACCAATTTCCAACGCTGTTACCTCTTGATGTTGTAAGTACCATGCTACAAGCAGATGATGAAGGACTTGTCTTTACTGTGAATATAATAGATGTGCTCTTGACTTTTCTCCAGTTAAGATTCTAGTGAAGACAAGGCAATTTTTAGCTTTGGTACCTCTTACCAGAGGCACTTTCGCACAGCCCAAAAGAGACCAGCCTTCACTATCAGGCACCAAGGAGCGTTAGCTATCCTCGTGTGAAATACAGGTAAGACATAGCTCTGTATTTATTACTGCCGTGTAGCTGATCAAAGCTATAGCTAAAGGTATAGTGTGTAGGTAAAAACACAGTACATCACACTAATGGAAGTGCCTTACTTCATCAAGATACTACAAAAAGCGGGCTGAGATGATGGACTCTTGATTGAACATGACTGTGTTTGGTGGCATAAGAAGGTATGGGTTGTGGAGGCGTGTTAAACTGATGCACTTTATCTCTCATTTAGGGGAGGCTATCTTGTCAAAACTCAGTGGCGTGCTGGTGTGGTCCTTTCCTCCATGTGGTTCAAGATGTCACTTTGTAAAAAGAAAATTGTTTGAAACTTGTCCACTGTTTCAGCATAGGTGTATTCTGCTCCTTGACTTGGTAGCTTCCTCTGAAAACTAGGAACAGCTTTGTTTTCAATAAGATTTTATTCTGGGTTAATTAGCTCAGTTTAGTAACACGTGTTCAACACAGTGAAATCAAGGATGTGCACATGGAAACTCCAGAGTCAGAGTGTGACACCAGACTCCTAAACGGTCTAGGAAACTGAGTATTTCTTTTGGAAGAGAACATTGCTTTTGTGTTTGATACAAAAAAGGAGAACAGATGTGGAGCAAGGTTTCTGTGGGACCTCAGGATCCAGTGCTGATTTTTTTCCTTTCCTTTTCCACACAGAGGTGTCAGTCGCTGAGGAATGGCTATAGCTGCCCTACAAAATCCCCATCAGGCACAGCCAAATCAAATCAGGAAAAGGCTTGTTCGAATGCTCTTCCTGATAACAGGTTCTTTCTCTCTGTTCTCTTTTAGGCAAACACTGGGAGTCTGGAAAATGGCCTAATTGGGTGCAAACGGCCCGAGGGAGTTGTGCCAGCAGCTGAAGCAGGAGGTCGTCTGCCCCAAAAGTGACGCAGGTGATGGACACAGGCCCAAAAACGAGGCCTAAGGGGGAAGGCAAAGGCCTTGGAGGGCCCCTGCAGCCCCCTCCTCAGTGACCAGGCTCTGCTGAGAGCCTCCCCACATGGATGGAGACATGGGAGAGGATGGAGACACCTGTGGGGGCTCTAACATTTGGACTTCCCAGAGAGTCCAGCATCGCAGTCTGCTTTTCCCTTGATATGAACCTGATCCTTAGCTGACAGCCCTTCTCTCAGCCATGCTGCAGCTGGCCCTCGGGGTTAGAATCATAGAATGGTTTGGGTTGGAAGGAACCATTAAAGGTTACCTAGTCCAACGCCCCTGCCATGAGCAGGGACATGTTCAACTAGATCAGGTTGCTCAGAGCCCCGTCCAACCTGGCCTTGAACCCCTCCAGGGATGGGGCAGCCACAGCTTCTCTGGGCAACCTGGGCCAGGGCTCACCACCCTCACAGGCAAGAATTTCTTCCTAATATCTCATCTAATTCTCCCCTCTTTCAGTTCAAAGCTGTTCCCCCTCGTCCCATGGCTCCCCTCCCTGCTCCAGAGTCCCTCCCCAGCTTTCCTGGAGCCCCTTTAGGGACTGTAAGGGGCTCATAGGTCTCCCCAGAGCCTTCTCTTCTCCAGGCTGAACCCCCCCAGCTCTCTCAGCCTGTCCTCCCAGCAGAGGGGCTCCAGCCTTCCCAGCATTTTTTGTAATTCTCCTCTGGAGTCACTCCTGACTTTGGCCCAGGAAGATGTTAACACTGATGAAAAGGGAAAGCAATGAGTTTAGGTGGGAGGTTAAAGCCAAATTACAGTGTAAAATGAGACCTGTCCTGAGGGAGGTCTCCCTCTGGAGCAGATAAGCAGCGATGTGGGCAATGCTGATGTTTCTCACATCTGGGCTCCTGCAAGGGGCTATGAACAAGCCCAAGCTGTTGGTCGCAGCGTGAGGCCAACAGAGAATGATTCCTGTGTCATGCAGAAGGAGAGAGACAGTGATTAAACGTCATCTTTATCGGTCATTTCCTCATGGGAAGTAAATCAGTGTGGCTTTGCCAACTTCATAGATTTATGCTACTTCAAGGAAATCGATCCGATGTATTTATGTTACTTTCTGCTGGAGGTTGTAAGTTCTCCACAGCAGGGACTGAAGGGACATCTCATAACGCAGCTGCACAGTCTGGTCTCGGCACACTGTGTCCGTGGCTGGTGGCTCCAGGTGGTCGGTGCTGACTTTGTCCTCAGGGCTCTGCTGCCTTCTCTGACCTCATGGTCAGAGGCCATTGGTGGCACCAGGGGGCACCTTTCGTGGTTATCTTCCATTCCTGCTGGGTCTGTCATGCTGTTCATCACTGCTGAATTAATTACTTCACCGAAGTGCTGAGTCTGCTGCCGGCTCTGGCCATTTTCCGTGTGCCGTCAGCCAGGTGCATGTCTCTCCGCTGCAGAGCTGTGCTTCACGGTGCCTTCTCCATCCCTGGCGCAAGCCAAGGCAGAGGTACCACTTCTAATTGAACAAGGCTCTTCTGCTGGCTTCAATCACTTCCGATGCCGTGTTGTAAGCACACCGCTCCGCCCCTTCCCAGCTAAGCGTGTGCATGTTTCTCACTTGCCCATCAATTATGTGCACAACTCAAGCACAGAAAGAGCTGGACTTGCTGCTTTTCAGGATGCACATCTACTGCACCACTTTAAATCACAGCCTTGACTGTTCAGTTGCCTCTCTGGTGTAGCATGCCAAGAGCAGAAAGAGTGAGAATCTAAGTTGCCACTTTTCCCTATTCAAAGTATGTTTTATAAGTGGATGTTCTCAGTGTTTTCTTGTCAGCAAGCGAGGTCTTTGGGGAACGCAAGCACTGCCATGTGACAGTAATGTTAATGGAACACCCAGCAATTTGCCTAATCAAGATTTCGGATCCTCCATCCTGATTCCCACTGCCAGGCATGTCTAGTGTCAGCTTCTCTGTGGAGGAACACTCAAGAAAGCAGAGATGTAGAAAACCAAAGCGTGAAGAGCAGCCCAAAGCATGATGACTAAGCTCATTAATCTCCCCACATGGATGATCTGGTTAAGAATTAGCTTCATGATGTTGCATTTGCATTTCCCATTGACTTACCTGTAGAGCAGCCTTGAGATATTTACTGACACTGAAAGTCCGGAATTAAGTTCATGAGCTTTTTCAGGATTCTTATCCAACAAATGGCTTATCCAGGAGACAGGCACTCATTTACTGTCATTTAAATTGAGAAGTTTTAACTAGCCTCAGGAATACAGTTTTTCCACCAGTCTTAACAGCTGTTAGGATAGTCCTCACTTTCCTGGAGAGCACTCTGGGTCAGGGGATGGGTTTTACTCTACCACGGATTCCCTGAATGACAAAGGCCATGAACTGAATCCATGCCTCAGTTTCTCACTGAGGTAGTAGAGAAGTGTTCATATTCATCTCATGTTCTCCCTCATTGATTTTGAAAAGTAAAATCCTTGTGGCAGGAGCTGCCTGCTCTGTACCTCTAAGTAAGAGACTTTTTAGTAGAATTAATTACAATTAATATTTTTTTTCTGATATTTCAGGTAAAGGTTTTACACAAGTGTTGCTGAAAACAGTCAATTATGCTGGGTTTTTCCCCTTACTTTCAAAGAAAGGTGGATCAATTTTTATTATTGAGGAATGAAATCAGACAACTGTAAAGTAGTCTTTAATTCTATTTCATGTAAGCGATGTATTGATTTCAGATCAAGTAATAGTAACTGAAGATTTTTCTCTAAAACTGTCTTCCACACAAAACCTCATACTAGGACATTTTATAAGGTTAACTCTGGAATTGCAAAGTGTCAAATTATTCATCTTTCACATCCCTTCTTATTTTTTCAGTGATATCAAAGAATCATAGAATAACAGAGTGGTTTAGTGTGGAAGGGACCTTTAAAGGCTACCTAGTCCAACCCCCTGCCATGAGCTTCAACTAGATCAGGTTGCTCAGAGACCCGTCCAACATGACCATGAATGTTTTTCATTGTGATGAAAAACCTGATGGGTTTTTTTGTGTGTGTGATTGGACTCGATGATCTCAAAGGTCCTTTCCAACCATGAAGATTCTATGATTCTATGATTCTATGAATGTTTCCAGGGATGGGGCACCTCCCACCTCTTTGGGCAACCTGGGACAGTGTTTCACCACCATCTATATGTGGTCTTCTATATGTGTAGTATAGTATAGTGTAGTGTAGTGTAGTGTAGTGTAGTGTAGTGTAGTATAGTATAGTATAGTATAGTATAGTATATATATGTGCTTTAGCCCAAGTCTTTCCTCTTTCAGAACTCTGTGGCAAAACCTAGAGTTTCACCACTGATGGCACCTCCATCCATCCTTGCTCTGAGCAGTGGGCGTAGGGATGGTCCCTCTGCACACTCAGTGACTTTATCCTCATCCCAGCATGGGACAAGGAGACCTGGAGCGCACTCTGGTCTCCAGATAGGTATGTTGTGTGTCCTGTGGCTGAGTGTCTGAAGTCAACTGAAAACATTGATGGTCTTTGATGTGCTTTAGGTCGGGTTGAAGCCCATGGCCTTCTGGCAGCATCCTAAAGCTTGCCAGCTCTGGTGTTTTCATGCCACAGGAGAGGTTCTCCATGAGCTGTTTGAACTTGATCTCATAGCTGCCTGTCTCAGCTTCAGGGAGCAGCAACATTTTCATCCAGTACCTGGCTGCAGTTTGCTCCTCAGCCCTCATTAACAGCAGTGAAGTAATCGTGTCATTCCTGTGGTGAACACCTCCTCCATTAATGTTATTTTCCTTAAACAGATGGTGCTTTAAACGCTGGCAGTATGCCTAATCACCCGCTGCAGAAATTAGGGCTGAGCCAGAAAGGTGCCACTTTAGACCCTCTGCATGCATCATGCCCACTCAATCCCAAGGGAGACACTTATTTACAGAAAGCCTCAAAATAATCATGTCCTAGTACTTTGTTGCAGCTAGCTCAGTCTCTTCATCTTAGGAAAGGAAAGGTTAAGAGTTGACTTGAACACAGTCCAGGGATTCCTACACAGAAAGAGGATTGTGAGAGTCACCTTAAATTCTGCAGAAAAAGGTAAGGGAAAAAACATCCATCAATGGCTGGAAGCTGAAGCTTGACAAAGAAATTCAAACTAGAAACAGGGCACAGATGTTCTTCAAACCCATTTTTTTAGGAGCAGGGCCCCAATATAATTTTGTTCTAAAGATCTGTTTAACTTGCTAGGACGCCTAAAAAAGGTCTTGAGCCCCATGCTAAAGAATATAACACTGTTGGTCATAGTGCTGACTTTCCAGGTGAAGTATTTTGGATTGATTGCAATCAGTTTCATTTCCTGTACACCTTTGGGATACACCACCACAGTAGCTGAGCAAGTCTTCATCCTGGAAATCAGCGGAAATAGTCTTTTTTCCTGACACGCTTGTACTTATCCTCTGTGAGAATTAGTCTGATCAGAGGGAAATAGGAAAGTTAGAAAGATGTTCAGGTTGCTCTGTCAGCATCATTCAGTCCCAGAGCCCAGCGGTACCTGGATTCAGTGATGTGTCCAAATCAGGCTGGGCAGAGAGCATCACAAGATCCCTAATCTCTCTCCATCCTTTTAGAATATGTCCATGCCCTGTCCCTATCCTAATTTCCTGGATCATGTCAACAGTACTAAGGTCTGGTTTTCAACAACCACTATGCGCACGAGAGTGATACTACTCCCTTTGCTTTCCCAGTGGATGGTTCAGTTGCATTAATTGTTTGCACAGTAAATGTTTATAAACTCAGTTACACCATGACTGAGAGCATCCCAAGTAGCTTGATCTCCACCACCTTTCTTATGAAAGAGGACTATTTGAGACCCTTGGAAAACCTTTTCCATACATTAAGCCTGAATCTTCTTCCGTTTTTCATCTCATCTCTTAAGTTAAGAACTTTCTCATCCTCCTTCACCTTTGCTGAAGCAGAAGAACCCTTGTAGCACTTCCATCTGTCATGATAGATGTTTCATGCACAACAGAGTCAGAAGAACCCTGGAGCTCTCCAAAACCCACATCTTGGTAACTGTCTGCAATGGCTTGGTCCTGCAAAGAGCAGGACTTGTTTGGTCCATGGACACAGCTGTACTAAGCATGAGTGTTGCTTTGAACACTGTACAGGGAAAGGGCAGTCCTTCCTCAACAGGACACAGGGGGCCTGATCTGGGAGCAGACTGGGTTTTATTGGCATTTATTAGTTAATTTACATTAGTGCCCTGAGATGATTGTGGGCTTGCTACTCTAAAAGGAGATAATGTTAGACAGGAGCTGTCTGTAGAGTTTCCCAGCGTATTTGTATTATGAGACAACAAGCAATTGGGACACTAAGGAGAGGAGACACTTTAGGTGCTGTCAGTCACCAGTATCATTGCTCTGCAGCAGAGAATGTAAACTCCTCTTCGTAGCCTGAATATTGTGGGTATAAAAAAAGGAGTTGCTAATACTTTCCACGCTCATAAACATGTAAGTTGTAATGAAGCCACGAAAATTGTACCAGTGCAAGGCATGCTTTCTGGGAAGGATGAAATCAGATAAAATGGCAATTCAATTAACTCTCCAGATGAGGAATGAGTCTAGTGAGAAAATCAACGTATCACTGGACTGGTGCATTTCCAAAGGCAAGACAGGCGTAAACAGCCTAAAGCAATGTTTTATTTATATTCTCACAAATCTCTGAAAGAAGCAATATGTTTCACTGAAATTAGTAAGTAAGGTGAAAAGAAGGTGAGAGCTCTGATTAAATTAATTAGTTCACTGGAATGAGTGCTGGGTCCCAAGTGCTGCTCTGAAAACCTGTATGCATCCTTCTGGTATAAACCATGGGATGGGGAGGACCTGAAAACTAGGACTCTTCTGAAGGCAACATCTATGATGGGACCTATTTCTGAACTGCCCATTAGCCTGCTGTGATTAAGAGACTGCCCAGGAGGACATTAAGTGACTGATGTCAGGAGTAGTTTTAAGTTTGCATTCACTTATTTTGCCACTTCCTTGGTGTAACTGCATTTCTGATTTAGTATTCCAGGACTTTATCCTTTTGCATCATGAACAGTAACACGCATGGCTTTCCTTTGAAGTTGCATAGTTGTTTAAAGCTGTTCGGGTTAAGCTGATAGGGAAAGAAGGAAGATGTGTTTTCTCAGCCCAGGTATCCAAAACTGCAGCCCAACCCTAAGTTGTGGTCCAACGGTGAATTTGGGCTGATACTGCTGAGTGCTGAGAAGAGAGAAAGAAAACTTCCCTGCCAGCCTTCCAGTACTTCTTTGGGTAGGGACATTGGTGGAAAGTTTATTTACAGCTGCAGGACTAAAGCCCTGGGAAAAGCTGAACGGGAGGAAAGGGGATGAAATGAAAGGATTTTTACCAGTTAGGACCTCAGCAGATGGCCTGTGAGCAGGAGCCAGCTCAGTACCTTTGCTGTGATACAAAACACACGGACCAAGGCAATATCATTTATCCTAACAAAGGCAGTAATTTTTTAAAAATTACATTTTGCCCAGAAGTATGTTATTTCTGAGTTGCTTTGGCGACGGGGCGTGTCTATGTGTGACTTTCCCCGCATCTGCTGAAATAAAACCTTTATTTGGGGCAGGTCAGGATGTCAGAACAGAATGAGTCCTTCTGTGTGCCCCTGGTGAACTCCCTTCTGCGCCTTGTCCCGCTTTCCTCCTTCTCCTCCTTCTCCTTTCCCAGCCCCTGCTGCCGGTGATGGAGATCAGCAGACTCCTTTGCTGTTTGAGATTTGTGTGCACTTCTGCAGAGAGGCATCATCTTGAACAGAAAGCTAATAAGTGCTTATTATATTGATTATCACAGTGGGATTAAACTAATCCTCTAAGGGATCAATTCACTGTTGTTAACTTCCTAGTGCTTGACAAATTGACAATGTCTGATCCCAGGTAAAGTGACAATCCAACCTGGGAGGGCTGGCTATTTCCCCTGAATGCTTCTCACTTCTCCCTCTGCTCTAATTTGCTCGCCTTCACCCAAGGTCAACAGCAATGTTCCCCCCTGTGGGCTAGGGTTGTTCAGAAGTATGAATCTAAACAAGAAAATGCAAATTTTAAATACAGTGTAATGCCAGTCACAGAGCACGAGGAAAGAAACCCCTTCGCTGAGGCTGCTCAAGAGATGCTTTAACTGAATACTGGTAAAAGAAGCTTTGTTTAAACAAACGTGCTAAGTCCAGCAAGTTCTGCAAGGAGGCTGTGTTTCCCTCTTCCCCCATTGTGTAAATATAGATTCCTTTGGAATATTTATGTGCAATAACAGCTGCCCTTTAGATGGTGCCCCAATATGTGAAACCTCTGCCACGCGGCTCACTCCAGTGCTGCTCGAGCGCAGGGAAACGTCACAAGATAAATGTGAAGTGCCAGGACCCAGGCGCCAATTGTTGTGTTGACTGAAAGGGAGCTGATGAGTCCTCTGGAATACTGTTTAAGACATGTCTTGCTGGAAGGTAACAAACCTCCCATGACAGATGCAAAGCCACAGCCAGATGCTCAGAGCTTTTCCTGCCGCTTTTTCCCATCTGCCTGTTCCGTCCCTAAGGGCCTTCACTCCGGTTTTAGCTGCAGTTTTGTGTGTTGTTCACTCTGGATCCAGGCGCAATGAGGCAGCACACCCTGGAGCTGGGTGGCATGGCGCTGGAAGGCTCAGGGGAGCCTGATGGGACTCAGTAACTGGGCTGCAACCTCACACAGCTGAAGGTTGCTGTGGGATCATCAGGTAAGGCTGCTGGCAGATGTTGGCGATGCAGATATCTGAGATGCTTTGGTAATCTCATCTCAGAGACTGTTACTGTTGTGTTTCCATCAGGAAAGTGGTGCCACAGACTTTTGGAGATCGGAGGAACCCCCGATGGTCCTCCCACGCTCCTCTGTCTTCACTTGTGTCATTTCTTCTCCAGTCTCATGGACCAGGTGGTCCTGTCCTAAAGGCTTCTCATTGTTTTCACACTACTACTGAATCTCTCCTGGCACAAATTGGTCCAGTTCACCATCAGAGTGGCCCAAGGGTTCATGGCCCCCTGGGACACAAGTGCAGAGACTGCGATCCCCTTAGTAATAGCAGAGCTGTGCTTTTTCAAAGAAAAAAAAAGAAAAAACATTTACTATCAGGAAAGAGGGGACACCAAGTGCCTGCCAAGGAAATTTCCCATATTCCAGTCCTTTTGGAGGCTTTTAGGATGAGGAAGGCATAAATCCTAGGGTCTTCTAGCAAATCTGAACTAATGGGATTAATTAATCCCATTGTTCTATTAAGTAGGTTATTTAAAGTGGTGATGATAAGTGTAACGACAAAATTACTTGCTATAGATGGCATTACAAAAATCACAGCAATACCAAGTGATTAAACTGCTCTTTCTACAACCTTCGTAATTCTGTCTTTTCATTGAGTCTTCTCTTTGGGTTCATAGGTTTTATTTCCCTTGAAATCTTTGCACTCTGCAAAGTTTGATTAGAGAACTGAGACACGCTATTGTGCCAGGTCTCAGTGTGCAGTAACTGACTGATCTGGTCCCCGGGAGCTCATGGGGCAGTGAGTCGGGGTCAGCCTACCCTAACAATAGTGCTGTGACCTGCTCGGTTCGTGACAATGACAAAGCTAATGAGAAGGTTCAGGTTGTTTAAGTCATTCTCTAAGGGCTAATTGTCTTTGCCCTCAACCTAGCTGCAGAAGAGACTCAGACTTCCCCAAGCCGTTTATTGCCTTACTCTGATGAGTAAAGACAACTCAGTCACAGCTCAGATTGTGGTGGTTGGTCATTCTGTCTGTGAAGAAGCTCCCTGTAATGTCCACCAAGTGCATCAGAGGTGGTGTTACCTTCACTGCAGAGAAAAGCCATCGGACCCTTCTCTGAGAAGGGTCAGATTGAACAGGCAATACGTCATATTTCCCTTTGAGATTTCCCTTTAGCTGGGGAATAGATGTTGGAGGGGCTGGTCCCAAGTGCTAGGAGGGACCAGGTCTTTTTTTGAACCCTGCTGATTGTGATCTCCTGGAAACAAGCTGGCTGTGAGCCTCAGAGTTTTGGCCAGAGTAAGGGCAAAATGTTCTGGAGAGGTAAGGACAATTGGATTTTTGCATTTCAAGGCAATGGCCAAGAAAGGAGTGGGGGTTGGACGGAGAGCTGGAGAGGGGTTAAGGTGAGTTTGCTGCTACTGGACAGGTCAGAGAGGTGGGGAAAGCAATTGTGGAGAGGGACCAGCTCTCACATCATGAAGACCAAAGTCATGGGCTGGTCAGTAAGTTCTGCGCTGCCTTTGTTTAGTGCTGTGAGAAAGAGTCTCTGGGGCCTTTGGATAGCTAGATGCTGCCCAGCCGTGACGGAGTTGAAGTGGGAAGATGAATTTCACTGGGGCCACAGTTTTCTGTGAACAAAGGGAATGATCCAGGTCAGCGTGTATGGCCTTTGGAGACCTTGTTCAGCAGTATGACTGCCAGAGATAGAAACAGATAGATGTTAAGAAATAAGTTAAAAGTTTATCAAACTTGGCTGAACTAGAACATCCCACATCTTTGCTTGAAAAGCTCATGAAATTCAAGCAACCAATTAGTATCACAGTTATGCAGCAGGAGCTGACGAGACGTTCAATAAACAAGTGATCCTTGCAGTACACAAAGTCAAAGGCAAAAACACTTCACATGCAAGTGAAGCGAGGGCTCGAGGCAGTCCCACAGCAAGAGAGGAATTCTCAAGTTTTGCATTAATTGGATTTTTAATGGCTTTCAAAACTGACTTGATCTGTGAAGTACTCAATAATTACAGAAGATTAAGGTGACACTTTGAAAAATGGGTGGAACAAGAACATGAATGAAGCAAACCTTGCTTTGTTCTAATTACAGATAAACAACAGATAATGCGGATTTGATAATCCTCCGGAATAAATAAACAGGAGAAACAGGCTCTAAAATCATGTTTCATGCTGGTAAATAACCTTTTAATGCTGGGATTTACTGGCACTTACCTCCATGTGATGACAACGGTCAGAGATTGCCCTGCACTGCCTACAGCTGAGTGAACAAATCCACCGTAGTTCACTTTAGCTGTCCTGTTTCCACGAAGAGACAAAATTATTGGCCTTCCTTCCACAGAGTAGGGTTTTACATGGGGAAAATGCAGCGCTTCACTTCCTCATGAAGGAATATATACGCAATATCTGCTGTCTCTGCAGTGGTGGCCTGTAGGACACCAAGGACACTTGCACTAGTGAAACTAGTTAAACCTATGAAAACTTTTGTGCAAAATATTTACACTACTGCCACAGTTAAATGTGCAAGCTCTCAGATTGTATCCACACACATGCCTAATTATCCATTACACATGCAATTACATGATTTTAATGTGCTCTCATCATAATTAAGGCAGCAAATTAGGGGGCATAATTGCACATGCAAATGTGCATGCCTGCCTTTTTTCTTTCTTTTCTTCTCTAAGATGTTAGGATCAAAAAAAAAAAATTTATAAAGAAAGGTCAGGGATAAATTTAATTACCTGCTTTCTTAGGAGGATTTAAAATATCAACAAGCAACTCCTAAATATGGAGAAGTGTGGCTTCAGCCCTTGGTCTGGAACCAAGCATGCAACAGAGAAGACGTCTGAATGCTGTGATCCCAAACCAGCTGCCCCAGCTGACAGGTTCTTTTGTACACCTGCTTTCCTGTGGTTTTTTTACAACCTTTGCTTGTGGTTTTGTTTTACCTGGTGCTCAGAATGTGATTATAAAAGGCCTGTACATACCGCCGGGACTGTTTCCCTCTGTCCTTCTGGCAGCTGGATCCCAATCTGCAGTCCTGCTTCTGAGAGATGACCTTTTAAAGGCCTCTTGTCTAAAGGTTCCTGTGTTTTGCCTTAATTCTGTTTCAGAACCCAGAATAGTAACTTTCCAGATTAAACGCAGGTTACTGGGTGAATCATTTGGTTTATTTGTTCAAAATGTGTTTGCTTTATTTTGCTTTCCTGAATCTAGGGATGAAAAGTGGGGATCGGCAGATTGTAATGCAGGATATTTTTATTCCTAGGAGGAGATTATAGTACACATTTCTGTTGCGCTGCGGCTGAGAGAGATTGGGATGTCACATGTTGCAAGCCATGATTGAAAGCGGTCACCAGCTCTGCACCAGTGGAATTACTTTGCATCTCTGTGTGGTTTTTGTTCTGGGTGCTCTGACAGCACCTCTCCCTCACTTCACACGGCGTGACAAGCTTCGTGCCAGCTCTGGCTGCCAGGGAGTTTTAGAAGTGCATATTGAAATCTCCTTCTGCGGATTTTTTTCAGGTCTGGGAGCTGGAACAATAATAAAAAATAAAGGTGTTTTTCTTTTTTTTTTTTTTTGGGGGGGGGGGGGGGGGTGCGGGGGGGAAGGTAACATGAAAGCAGAAATAGTGCCTGCCTCTATCCGAGCTTGCCTGATGAAATACACGGTGCATCCTTAACCCCTCCTGGGGAAGCTCAGTTAAATTGCTATCCTGGTGACTGGGAAGAAAACAAATAGTAACAAAAGCATGCCTCCATTTTCCCCAGTTTGTGGGGCTTGGTGGGACACATCTCCCATGCCCATTCACACCCTCCAAGCAAGGCAGGTCTGAAGCTGGAGCTTTGATTTTCAGAATGAAAGAAATACAGAAGTGACTTTTGGCATGGTAAAGGCTCCTGGTGCACTCTGATGATAGAATTCATAATGAGAGGAAATATATGCATTTCTTAAACCCTGGGACGGCCCCTTTGTCTTTCCTTAGGCAGCTGATAGAGTCCAGCTGTTATGGAGGCAATGACACTTCTATACTTTCATCTCCCCGGCATGGCCTGAAAGCAGCAGATCATTGTGGTGCTTTAGAAATCAGTTGCCAGCTGGGGATTTTGGAGCCCAGCTACGAGAAATAAAAGGAACATTTGATAAAACTTTTCCTACCCTGGTTACACCTTGGGACCGGCCAAAAATGTTGTCTGATACTTCAAAAAGAACAAAGAAAAGAGGTTTACAACTGCCAGCTCCCCCCTGGAGAAATCAATGAGCAATACTTCCTTTCAGACATACCCTGATTAACCAAAAATGCATTTCACTTGAGTCCCAGGTTACATCATGGGGCTTCAAGAGCATCCACTTCTTCCATGTGCTGGAAGATGCATGGGCTCCACTCTTCTACGACTGACGTTGTCCTTTGCAAAGGAAACTAGCTACAGAGGGATTCCATCAGTGGTTTCACATTATAATTGCTTCTGCAGTCTCGGAGGTGTCTTCATCATGGTTTTCAAATTAGGATGTGGTGTGGCGATCCCTAAAATTGGCAGAGGAGAGGAAGGGTGTATGTGTCCTTGGCCTAAGCACCCGATAGCTCAGTCCTCCACCTGCTCTGGTTAAACACATGGGGATGCTTCTGCAGGAAGACAGTGATGTCTCATGAAACACAGGTCCCACAGACTTAGAATCATAGAATCATAGAATCTTCATGGTTGGAAGGCACCTTTGAGATCACTGAGTCCAACCATACACACGCAAAAAAAACCCTACAATCTCTGCTACTACAGCATACCCTGTAGCACCAAATCTACACGTTTCTTAAATACCTCTAGGGATGGTGACTCAACCACCTCCCCGGGCAGGCTGTTCCAGTTCCTGACCACTCTTTCAGTAAAGTAATTCTTCCTAATATCTAACCTAAACCTCCCCTGCCACAACTTCAGACCATTTCCTCTGGTCCTGTCACTGTTCACCTGGGAGAAGAGGTGGTGGTCCAGTGGGTACTTGTGATGATATGAAACACATGAAGCATGATCAGACTGGAAAAGGAATTTTAAAAATTCCTTTTTAAATGCTGTAAGTTATAACACAGAAGGGAAGATAACACCATTACTTTAAACATAGAAAGGTAATTTCCTATCCCCTCAGATAGCATCCAAAGAATACTTTAAACAAAACAAGATAATTTACTATCCTATCAGCCCCCAATACCCAACTTGCACTGAAAAGGTGAGGGAAGGGGCTGGAAATGCAAAGCCCAGACAGAGATGGGTCTATGCCAGAGTCCAGAGCATGGGGCCACGTTCCTGCGCTGGTGGGGACCGTGTCCTGCCAATGCCAATGCCAGGGGACTACGTGGGGCACAAGCCAGGTGTCAAAAAGTTTTCTATCTTGGAAGGGAAAATCCCAGTCTCGCAGCAAAGCAAGACTAAAAACTCTTAAGAAGTTGTTAGAGACATTTGTAACCAAATATTGACACACGGGTGGATACAGCCAGTTTTACCTAAATAACTGAATCCTCACTAGAGGCAGAGCTCAGGCATGCACGGGGAGCACAGCACTTGGTGAATGCCATTTAAAACCCTGGATGGAGCAGGGTTCATCGCAGAGTTCGTTTTAGTGTTCCTGCAGCTGGAGCAGGCAGGCGGAGCAGCCAGAGTTGAGACCTTGGTCATGGGGCAGCAGGGTTTTGGGGGACAAGGCTGCCTGTTGGATGCTCTTGAAAATATTATTAGATTTATTACCACATTTTCCTTCGCAACATGATGCATTTCTCTGGCTGATGGCTCAGCCCTCACCATGTGGTGGGTTTTAGTCCCAGGAGCAGCAGACTTTTCCAACCCACAGATGTGTCCCCAGCTGGAAACATCTCAGACCACTTGTTGATAAGGTTTGGAAAGGGCTGAGACATTTTTTTTTCCCTGTTCCTGGAAGGAGCAGGCAACCCCACCTGTACAGCAGGTCCATGCTAAAATAAATAAGCAAATAAGCTGACATGCGCATGTGTTATACTATAAATCCATTTATTCCCTACATTTATTCATATTTAAATCCATTTATTCACTACATTTAAATATAAGTAAGAGCAAAGAAGAGGGAAAAAAAAAAAAGGAATCATAAATACAGTGGTTTTGTCATGTTTTCTGTGCATCAAATGTTTGTTTTACTGCAGAACTTCATGGGAAGCTTGCTGCAAGCTGTCAGGCAATTGCCAGCAATTATTTCTCTGGTATTTGCTTAAATAGCCCTAAGGTTTAACATTGTTTGATGCCTTCTGAAATGCCCTGGGAAGACAAAACTCAGATCTGTGCTTCTGCCCAGAGATAAATCTTATTTTTCAGGAGATGGGGAAATAATGCCCACCAGCAGCAGGAGAGTGCAGCGGCAGGAGTTCTTCTCCGGCAGCCACATCGTCTGCGTCAGGAACATGTTACAGGTGGGGCTGCAAGGAAGGAATGAAGAAATCTGGGGAAAAAAAGGGGGGAAAAGAAGGAAAAAGCACCTGTGTACTTATTCCATCAGTATCCCACAATGTGTTCCTTCCTTCCTTCTTTCCTCCCTGGAGGCATCTGGCCCATTGCTCTGCTAAAACTGTCCCCATGTTGGCGATTGAGGAGATCTGACCTTGCTTAGGGACCTTTGGAAATTTTTATCATTTGCAGAGACTGTAGAGGTCCTGGGGCAATGTCATGGTTTTGCAGCTATGCATGGAACACACACATACACGAATATAGTGTTTTGGGGCACATCTTAATTTGGTCTTTGCAGTTGGAAATGGCTTTGGATGAACTGATGATTGGAGCTGATGCCAAGAAAGAAATCAAAAAGCCTGAAACAGCAGTGCCATGACAGTAACATGTATATCGTTGTAAATAACTTCCTGGGCTTTTCTCACTCTCCTAATCAAACATTTTGAAATATATATAATGAAGAATTTTACTGCCACTGCTTTTGCTTAACAACGGAGGGCAGGAAACGTGGTACGTATGTGCTGAAATGGACCTCTGTTTTTTTCCTGTAGTTAGGTTAATTTAATTAATTTTTTAAAATCTTAATAGTATAAACAGAACAATATATAGTTTATTTTAGATTATTTTAAACTGATTATTTAATTTAGACTTAGGGTACTGACGTATTTAGATTATTGAAGACACAGTGTTGGTGCAGCTGTGGGGAAGTGAGCTGGCTCACATCGTCCTGAGCAACCATCTGCGGAGGAGCCAGCTACGGCCACTGGGAGCATGATAGCCTGAATGCACGCAGCTTGACTTTGAATTATATTCAATTATTAAATAACTTAATTGCATTATATTGCACATTCTTTAAAATATGTTTTTACTTGTAATTGAACAGAAGTCATTTCTATCCCCACAACCATAGCCTGCCCACATTAAGACTTTGGAGCATTAACATAAAATACCCCCATAACTGCACTCAGATTTGAGGTTTTGTCAGTGACCTGAGGTTTATACTTTCCGCAATAAATTAGACCCAATCCAGAAAGCGCATATTTATTACTGTCCCAAGAACCATTAGCAGTGCTTCAGTCAATAAAAGATGATAACTCTAAGCCCAGGAAGAGGTTTAAAATCACAAGAGATGATTTACTGGGCTGGGAGGGAGGAAAACAATGTCTGTGAGGGAAAAAGCTCAGCGAAATGTTCTCGCTGAGGTCTGTTCTACCTGGAGTAACAAGCGTACTGGGAGATCTAGGCTTTATAATTCAAAACAGATTATTGTCATTTTGTCACATGAGCCTACCTCATCGTGAATAAATGAGCTCTGAAAATGGGTTCTGTTCAACACATTTCCAAAAACCAATCAGACATGAAATTGGTGGTGCTCACACGACATCCATGAAAGCACGGTTGAACGTACGCTGTGATATAGACCTGCCCGGCAGCTTTTGCTGTTGACTTTCGCAGTTTGCAGGGTTTTTAAGCTTAGATTGGAGGGCTGAAGTCAAATCAGCATTTCTTGTCCGTCTTCCTACCACCATGCCCTGGTTGGCAATTGTGTTCACAGAGGCAGCAGTCAACCTGACAGGGTACACCAGGCACATCACAACAGTCCCTGTTCAGCAGAAATGTTGTCAAGCATCAGTTTCCTACTGCATTTGAAATAACTTTCGCTAAAGCCAGATGGGTAATTTTACAGCAAATGTTAATCACTTCACCTCCAAAAAAAAAAAAAAAGGCAAAACTAGGAAAAATCAACATGTGAAATAAAAACAATATTCAAGCTAGGCAACCACAAAAGAGAAATGAGTTGCCTAGCCAGGTCAGGCACCTTGCACTCCCAAAAAATGATCCACCAAGACAATCTGGCTAGCAGTTTCTCAAAACTGTTCAAATCACAGAATCACAGAATCTTCATGGTTGGAAAGGACCTTTAAGATCATCAAGTCCAACGCAACAACCTACAATCTCTGCTACTAGAGCATGCCCTGAAGCACCAAATCTACACGTTTCTTAAACACCTCTAGGGATGGTGACTCAACCACCTCCCTGGGCAGGCTGTTCCAGTGCCTGACCACTCGCCTTCTGCCATCAGTGGAGTTGGTCTTGGTGCAAGTGCCAAGTTGCAGCTTTGATTCCTACGGATGAGAGNGATAGATAGATAGATAGATAGATAGATAAATAGATAGATAGAGATAGATATAGGTAGATAGATAAATAAAGATACATAGATATAGATGATATAGATATAGAAGATATAGATGATATAGATATAGATATAGATATAGATATAGATATAGATATAGATATAGATAGATATAGGTAGGTAGACAGATTCATAGATATAGATATCTATAGATAGATAGAGGAGATAGATATAGATGGATAGATATCAATAGATATAGAAAGATTGATAGATGTAGATAGAGATAGAAAGATAGATAGATGGGTAGAGATGGATAGATACAGATAGATATAGATAGATTGATAGATATTGATAGATAGACATAGATAGATATAGAGATAGATAGATAGACAGACAGACAGACAGATAGATAACATACATTGTCCCTCAGCCGATTTGTACTTTGTTTGCTAACTTATGTGAGGTTGCACTGAGCAGAAAGGGCTGTGCAGTCCCACTGTGCCCATTGTTCANAACAACCGACAATCTCTGCTACTAGAGCATGCCCTGAAGCACCAAATCTACACGTTTCTTAAACACCTCTAGGGATGGTGACTCAACCACCTCCCTGGGCAGGCTGTTCCAGTGCCTGACCACTCGCCTTCTGCCATCAGTGGAGTTGGTCTTGGTGCAAGTGCCAAGTTGCAGCTTTGATTCCTACGGATGAGAGCCAAGACCTTCCTCTGCACAGCACGTTGTAGCCCAAATATCCCACAGATACGGGGCTNGATAGATAGACATAGATAGATATAGAGATAGATAGATAGACAGACAGACAGACAGATAGATAACATACATTGTCCCTCAGCCGATTTGTACTTTGTTTGCTAACTTATGTGAGGTTGCACTGAGCAGAAAGGGCTGTGCAGTCCCACTGTGCCCATTGTTCATTGCTAATCCCCCCCAAAAACAGGGAAAAGCCACCATATTTCTGACCCGATACTGCGTTTGCTATAGCTATGCAAAGCCTCTATTGCTCAGCGTGAGCCCCTGTGATGCCAGCTTGTTTTCAAGTTCATGAGCCCATTTCCCAGCCAGATGAGATTTAGCAAAGCGAGTTTTCATCCTGTTAGCTTTTCTTTGAAACTCAAAATGGCATCTGGCTCTGTCTGGGGAGATGCAAATTGCAGAGGCCAAAATTTTCACACGTCTTGCATATCCTTGCCTGTGAGACAGTCCCCGCCTCGCCTCCTTTGCTCTGCATGAAATGCTGCACTACACTCAACCTTCCTGCTCTACCCTTTTTAATCCTCTGTTCTCCAGCAGAAGAGTGTAAAGAAATTTTCTCCTTTTTTTTTTTTTCTTTTCTTTTTAAAAACACGAAGGATCTATATGTTGAAATCCTAACGAGTCAGTCACTTAACTTCCTTGGGTTTCTGTAATAGACGGCAGCAAAAATGGCTACGGTTCAGCATAACTGGGCATCTCATTAAATACCCGAATATTAAAGGCAGCTCCAGCCTGCTCTGAAGTTGGTGGGGAACGTCACTGATGGCACACCTCAAAAACAGGTTGCTACACAGATGCCCAAAACAGGTTTAAAAAGTGACTGGGCATTTGTCCAGTGTGGTTTTGGCTTTTTTTTTTTTTTATTTTTCCCCACATTATTTTCAATAACTGAAAATGTCATGAGCTTTAGCATGAGTTTTGTGTCCATAATTTGTGGAAAGAGTTATGGGGGGCTCTCCTTGCTCTGATGGGCACAATTTACCCATTACTGCACTGCCTGGCTCAGTTCAGCCAGGATTGGTCCCACGTCTCTCCCGGAGCGTTGACCCTCCTCTTCTGAGCCCTCAAAAGCTAAACTGAACGTGGAATTGTATCAACTGCCAGGCCTTTCTGTGAGAGAGAAAACATTTGGTTCAGCAGCAGAGAAGCGCTTGGTCTTAATGCTATCAGTGTGGCAGGAAACAGGTTTACAATTATTTTATACTAACAGCAGAGCAACAAAGCCTCGAATACTCATTTTTGGGGAAAAAAACACATAGACTTCATTTTTCAGAACAGATGAAATAAAAACTGCCTCCTGGGGCAGAGTTCTGATTTCATGCAGTTTTCTAAACCTGTTAATTTAACTGGCAAACCAGAGACCTCAGAAAATTAGCTGAGTGCCTGGATCAGGGCATTGCCATCCACCGTGAGAAGCAGAATCTTATCCCAGGCTCCAGAGCAACATTAGTCCCCAAAACCACTTCCTTTTGGTTTTGTTCCTCTGCAAGATCAGGATTTGTATTACTCAACAGCCTGTGTACCAGTTGCATGCTACAGCGGTGGAACAGAAGGCGCTCTTGAATAATTTTGGTTGGATTTTTTTTTTTTTTTTTTTTTTTTCTTTTTTAACTTGATTTCTCTCAGAGCTTTCATTTACTGACCTCTGAAATTTTGGGCAGAACTCGAGGGCTCTTTGGCTCTAGCCCACCTGCATGTAATGACTTTAGCCTAAAAGCGGTAGCAGGTCTGGTTCTTGTGTATGGGAAGAGAAGCAGGTGAATACTTGAACAACTAGCCAGCTTAGATAAACACAGAGCTGGGGGCAGCAGCCCCAGCAGTATTTATGGAGATCTCAACTCACCACGTCAAAAGAGCCTGAGATCAGTAATGGTGTCATCTTGCTGCTGCTCGGTTGTCCATCACACTCTCTCCTTGCCCTGCCAGCTCACTCATATGCCCCCTGAGTGGTTTATAATGGAGAAACCTGCTCACTATGGGCTGTGAGTGAGAAGTGGCTCTGCTTTTCTGTGGTGAGACAAATCCTGGTGTCAGAGCTGCTGGTGATCACGGCTGTCTGCTCGGTGACCTCCCTCCCAGCTGTCTGCTGTGCATCATGTGGTTTTGTTGGCTGAAAAGAGAAAACCAAAACGACATTGGGAAACAGTAAAAAAAATGGAGAGAGACAACAAGGAAAGAGTCAGGGTGAAGTTTCCACATAGGGAAACATGTTTAAGAAAAGTCCATATCACATCTTCCAAAGGGAGTATAGACGCCACTAAATTCCACAAATGGTGTTGATGAAATTACTTGTGTTGACTTTAGGAGTGATGAGGACAGCCTGGCGTTCTGTTTACCCTTTTAAACTGCTTTATTTCTTAATATTAGGAGGAATATTTGAAAGAACAAGCTCAGTTCAAACAAAATCTGGCATCAGTGCCAGTAAAAAGACCTTGGGTATATTCTCTGTCCCTGGCAGAAGAAAGTCTGTGTGGACCGCAAAGTGGTCTGAACCCATCTAGAAGAGCATCATGTACCAGCAGGGCAGGAGCAAAGCCATGGAGAGTATGTGTCCTCTGCTCACAAACAGGAGCAGACATGGCAAGTTAGAATCATAGAGTGATAGAATGGTTTGGGTTGGAAGGGATTGACCTTTAAAGTCCATCTAGTCAAATCCCCCTGCCATGAGCAGGGACATCTTCGACTAGATCAGGTTGCTCAGAGCCCCGTCCAACCTGGCCTGGAATGTTTCCAGGCATGGGGCATCTCCCATCTCTCTAGGCAACCTGGGCCAGTGTCGCACCAACTTCTTGGGAGGCTTCCTCAAGGCAAGGCCAAGAGGGAGGGCAGTCACACTGTGCCAGTGAAGGAAGACCTGCCATAATAGACCATGCAAAGAGAACTCGGCTATGGATTGTGGCAGTCTGAGTAATAAGGCCAATCAAGAGACCATGGCACAAACGATTTGCCACAATTCCAGATGCAATGGTATTTAACTTCTTAATTAATCTCGTTACCTTTCACAAGTGATCTCTTGCTGCTTTCAGGGAAAGTGTGTATTGATCTATAGCCGCCATCAAACTGCCAATTCAACTCCATTATGAAAAGATACAGGTTAAAATATTTGCCTCCAAATGGGCAATTACTTAAGAAACAAAATAAAAAGGTGGAAATGGTTCCATCCTTGCAGGAGTCATCTGATGGCAGCTGATGGCAGCTCTCTATCACAACGGGGTGGTCAGTCATCCTCCAGACACTTTTGGGCTCCTCCGGCCACATACCCGTTGTGTCATGTCACATGGGACAGGAGACAACTCTTTCAGCTTCCCCTGGAAATCCAGGTTGTCCTACTCACTTCTAGGGGACAATCTGCAGGGTGAGGCAGGGCCTGGTGCAAAGGTTGTACCAGGGATGCCAAGCTCAGCTGGCAGTTTTGAGGCAGGATGGCAGAACCCAGCCAAGCTGAAGCTGGTGCTCTGGGGTCATCATGGGACTGAGGAGTCTCCGTGGTATCATATAAAGAAATTTGGTTGAGTGGGGAGACTACAGGGCAAATCTGCCTGTGCTTTAGGACATGAGCACAAGGGAGATGCTTCTCCCACCTTGGTCCCCTGCCCTGCTGCACTACTGCCGCTGTTGCAGAAACTACTGCAAAAAATATTGCAGAAACTATCGCAAGTGCTGCAGAAGCTGCTGAGAAATGCTTGTGCTTCTTGGTAGGGATAAAAGCCTTCGGTACAGTGGGTATTTCAGTCCTTTACCTTCACGAGGCTGCTTACTCCCTTGCTTTTCTCACCGGAGCCTTCCCTGGCATTGCCAGTGCCATTGCAGGTTGGTGGCGATGGATGGCAGAAAGGACTTCTGTCTCTTGACCCGTGGTGATATAGGAGCCACGTTTTGGTCCGCACACGCTCCTACCACAGCAGGTCTGCAAGGAGGACCTTTACAGGGCCAGTGAGCACGGCTGGACCCCTGTCTCCCTCCTGATGGCTCCAGGGCTGTGGTGGCTCAGCATCTCCACATCAGGGAGCCATGCTCAGCCACCAGCTTGAAATGTTTTGCCTGCCCCCTTGAACACTGCCGTGACAGCTTTCAGGGGTGTCAGACAGCAGCAATAGGTTTGCAAAGCAAGTCAGTGTGCGGTTAAGCAATTCCCGTGATTACAGGGGAACTGTTGAAAGGCTGTGAAAAAAATATAATTATCTTAACTCTTCTTCCCTTCAAAGAATCTCACAGCAATCATCTGTGTTTCTGTTTCAGGCAGATAGTGTTTGTTGCAAGGCTACAGCACGGCACGCGACGAAGGGGAGCAGAGCATCCAGAGCCCCCAAATTCTCCCTCAATGTTTGCAGCCTGGTTGCAAATGAGCCTATTGGGTTTCTTTTTTTCCTCTCCAAGTTTTGCTGCTGCAGGAGAATTAGCTACTTTTGATTTAGCAGCGGCAGACAGAGCAATGGCTCGGCCTCTCTGCATCAGAAATGAGGTGTCAGGGTCAGTCCAACCTGGCTGTGGCTGTCCTGGCTTCCCTTGCAGAGACCGAGCAAGGCTTTGTGCACCTCACTGCAGCAATTGTGATTCCCTCCTGCTTCCCCTCCGGCCGACGTGCCCAACCCCCCCCCCTCCCCGGCTTCTCCATCCCACCCACAAATCCCCCGCGCTGGGTGTCTGGCTCTTTTCTTGTCCAAGTCAGATGCCCTTTGGGTGATGTTGCACCAAGCCGTAACAGCAGCTTAGTCCAGGCTGGAGTGCCTCGCTCCTAGCCTCAAACACATACTCTGCTTTTAATTACTAACGAAGCCAGAGAGTGGGGCCCCTTTGCTGTCTCCAAGCTGTGTGGAGCCAGAGGATCTCAGCCAGTACGTGATCTGGAGCTCTCATCAGAGTGTACGTGATATAGCTGAGCCAGTGGAGATGATCTTTGTGGGTGACCGAATGACCTAGATCATTACAGTGCTTTCTGTTTAAAATTAACTCAGTTCTAGCAGCCATATATTAGCAAATGCATTGAACTGCGTATGAAGGAAAAAAAAAAAAAAGAAAAAAGTGCTTTGATTTTCTAAGGTCTGGCTGGAGAAGTCTTTGAAGGAGGAGAAAAGGGAAAAAAAAAATTAATGGGCGGTTATCCAAATAAACATTGAACTTCCCATTTTGTTTGCAGTACCGCGCAAATCTGAGTGTACTGCTGGGATTATCAAGGGGTTGATGATTCATTTATCAAACAAACCAAACATATGTGATGATCCAGGTTTATTTTGAGATCAACTTTATTGTCATACTATGGACTATGGTCATGAAAAGAAAAAGCCTGTGCAAAACGTGATTAGGGATTTTGTCCATTTTTATTAGATTTTGATTTACAGAGTGAAATGGCCTATTTCAGTCCCCTGCTGTCCCTTTGCTCTCCCTCACCTCCAGCAGGTCCACAGACACCATGTTTTGCGAGCCCACAGCCACTAGCAATAGAAAGCTATGAGAAACAGTCGCCAGAAGTACGGTGTGCCATAGTAATGGGGATAAAATCCTTAATGAAGCAAGCGGTGGAACAAATGGAGCACCCGGAGTAGCTGAAGCAGAACGGAGGGTGTCAGAGGTGCTATAACAAAGATTGTGCTTGCTCAGCTGATGGAGGATGTGCAAAGTGCAAAGTATGTCTTTGGGGGAAGAGCAGAGCAGATGAGCAAGACCTGCTGTGCAGAAGTGCTAACTTGCAGCAATCTTGTTGACTTACAGAGCACGCTGCACATTTCCTGCTCTTAATATTTTCTGGTTTGCTTTCACATCCAGCTGAGCTTCCAGAAGAGTCTGAAGATCTTAAAAGAACAAATAATTGAAACCTTAGGTAGGGCTTACCTTCTTTAAAGAAGGTTTCTTTTTGGTTGTAAAACAGCTGGCCAGAACCATTCAACCGTGTCTGCCTAAGGAGCTGTTTCAATGCGTCACAAAACTGGGGCATCATTTTGCCCAAGTGGCAAAGTAATTGTCCTGAACTGGCAAACCAAAAATTGCTTTGGTAAGTTTGAGCTGATCTACCTATGACACAACCTGACCGGGATAATCTCAGAAGTCAAACCAGGAGAGCATGATGCAAGATGTGAGTTGATGGATGGAGTCAGCATGCATCCAAGTGTCTGGAGCCACATACGCCTACTGGCCTGGGTCCCCACTGACTTGGGCATCCCTGTGGCACTCGCTGGGTTCCTGGGAATCAGGGACAAGAGGATGTAAGGCCAAAGTTCACCGGTGGATTACACTTAGAATCATAGAATCATCTGGGTTGGAAGGGACTTTTCAGATCATTGAGTCCAACACTGCCAAACCCACCACTAACCCATGTCCCTCAGCACCACGCCTGCCCGGCTTTTAAATCCCTCCAGGGATGGTGACTCCACCACTGCCCTGGGCAGCCTGTTCCAATTCTTGACAACCCTTTCTGTGACAAAATTTTTCCTAATATCCATCCTAAACCTCCTCTGGTGCAGCTTGAGGCCATTTCCTCTTGTCCCATCGTCCCATCGCCTGTTCCCTGGGAGAAGAGACCGATCCCCCCTGGCTATCCCCTCCTTTCAGGGAGCTGTACAGAGCAAGAAGGTCTCCCCTCAGCCTCCTTTTCTCCAGGCTGAACACCCCCAGCTCCCTCAGCCGCTCCTCTCAAGACTTGTGCTCCAGACCCCTCACCAGCTCTGTTGCCCTTCTCTGGACACACTCCAGCATCTCAGTGTCTCACTTACTGCTTTTTAACTACTTGCAAACCATTTCCAAACTGGCTCATGTGTTTGGGGAAGGGGGCTGTGCCTTTTGCCTCTGTCCAGAGTTGCTCCTTGGTATGTCCAGGGCTATGCACTAAGGAAAAGGCATTTTGGTCTACAGCAGCAGCAGGAGATAGGAGCTTTCTCCCCCTTCCTATCCATCTGCCACCTGGATGGGAAAGGCAGGATAATGGTGGTACTTTGCGAAACTCAAATGCAATGCACAGACGTCAGCCTGATGGGCAGTGCGCTGTCAGGCTCAGATGTAGCCAAGGTCACTGGTCAAGCCATTGTGCCTGGCAGGATTTTGTGGTTGCAGCTGACACACCACTTAACTGGCTTTTCACAGGAACCAGCTGTTATGAGCAGGAACTCTTATGAATCTGTAAAGAACAGGAGAGAAAACACCTTTTCTTGGCGCAACCTGACCTCTAACTGTGGGAGATGACTCTTCACTGCTGGCTCCTGCCACATTGGAAGCACCTGCCCCTCTTCTGCATTCACATGGGTGCCCGTGGGAGGGACTGGGTGCTGCTTACAGGTTTTCCTGGAATTGCACTGGTGCCTGATCCAGTGCTGGTGGAAATCAGAGTGTCTCCGAACACAAGCCTGTGTGTGTGCAACCTGCAGGGCTGCACATGGAAGAAAAGGTCCAAACCTGTGCTTGGTGAGAGCCCTCACGCACAGACCTGTGCTTGCCAGGCCTGGCATGGCTGGGTGCCACATGGGCACGTTAACCCTAACCATGAAAAAATGTATGGACTAAGCCTACAACCTCATCTACCCCATCGAAATTCCACATTTATTATTGCTTTGGAGTGATGGATTTAACAAAGCACATTTAGAAGCACATCCTTTTCCCACTGTCCTGTCTGCATCCTCCACTTGCTCTTGTCTGGTACCTTAAAGTTCTCCAAGGGACTTGCCTGGCTGTGCTCCTGGGGAGCTGGCAAACGTTTCTTGTGACAGTGCAGTCAAACCTCACTCCCTCGCTGGAGAAAGCTGTTAGGAAAGACACAGAGCAGCCTCCTGCACATAGGATAAATATGAACTGTCACTTACAGTCCCAAAGGGGCAGGAGCTTCACTCCCCTAAGGATTTAAAAAGGTACCCTACACAGGACAACTCAAGGTGAGACACAAGAAAAAAATCCCACCAGCCTCGCATCTCTGAGCGATCTGAGCCCCTCTTCCATCATGTGTCTTGTTACAAATTCTCCTTGACTTTCCGTGGTGGATTGTATGGAAATATGTGGTTAATCAAATGAATCCAACCAGATTTCTTGCCTGGTTAGGGGAAATAAATATTTACGAAGGCAAAAAATCATAGCTGGCTTGAAGAAACCAGACACTGCGAGTTGTATTTGCTGGAGGCTGATGGCAGTTTGTTTTCAAATAGCAAAACCTGCCTTAGGCTTGACCACAAAAAGCAATAAAAACTTCATATTTGAAGGGAGAAAAGAGAAATAGTATTTTTTTTTAAATATTTCACTGATGGTAGGTTTTTTTTTCTTTTTCTGAATAATCTTTCCTTTAAACAGAACAGAAAATGTTGTTTTTCCCCTTCTCTCATTCAGAATTTCATCTTCAAGTGCCTTGTAACCCCGCTAGATCTCCCTTGCTAGGGGTAGGTTGATTACAGGCAGCTAAGCCTGCTGTTAATGGAGATGAATTAATTGCCAAAATATACAAATGACTCACCTGCTTAAAAAGTAAGACCTTCTAAATTGGTATTCACCGTGTCTCTGCATCTCTTACTATTTCACAGCTGCCTCTTACAGGAAGAAAACAGCCAGAGGTGTCGCGTTTTAGGAAAAAACAAACCCTTGGTTGTATAGTGATCGTACCAGACACTGGGGGTACTGGGTACCTGGGGAAGGGACTTTCAGGAGCAACACTGGAAAAGCAACACAACCATTTCTCACCTGTTACACCTGGATTTATGTGTGTGCGGTGCCCAGAGCTGCCCCACTCCGACCATCCCGCCATGAGATGTGGATGAAGTTCGAAGAAGGGATCCATCTGAAGGGATGAAGCTTGTCCTCTCCAGCCTTTTTTGTTGCTGGTGAACAGAAGTCAAACGGTGATGAGAAGCACTTTTTTTTGATTGCCAGGGAGAAGAGTCCATCTGTGTGGGCAGGATACTGAGCAACAAATTAGAGTCATTCTGAAATTTCTTTCTGACTCATTTTATTTTGAAATGAAAAAAAAAAAAAAAGAGGTTTCTGGAGGTTTTGCAAATCAGATGCGTGTGGGGGAAACCTGGTATTCCCTTGGTGGGTGTCATCTCAGCGTTCAGTGTTTAAAAATAGCAAAAGCTCGTAGAAAACTAAATGCGCATCAGGAGGAGCGTGTGCCCACTCAGGCTGGCGTGGTTCACTTTGTCTGGTTCAGGGAGATCTCAGCTCTGTTACAAAAGGGCAAAATAAAGCTGAACATGAGCTATGTTTGCGAAGTGTGCTGGTGGTGTTTCATCAGCACGTCAGAAAAACAATACGTAAAAAGACTATCCCCCACCTTTAATAAGGAGTAGAGTTTTGTTATTGGTTAAAAAAAAGGGATTTATCTGTGCACAAGGAGGGGCTAATGCGTGACAAGGGGTCCAGTCAGGTGTTTGCAGAGGAACAGTCAAAATCAAACATCAGTCTTGCTGAAATAAAGGGGAATTTCATTCCTGGCTTCAAGTAGGGAAGAAGTTCACCAGGTCTGTTGCAGGACATGGCCACATCAGGGTTCGACTATGCACCGGCCATTTCCCCTTCCAACATTTGGCACTAATGAAATATTCAGAGCTTTACAAGGAGGTCAATAAAGCGATCTAAGAGAACTTTCAGGGTCTGAGTTCATGCATGAGTGGTTCATTCACCAGTCATCTGGTTTTTGTTTTCCTTCTACCCTACGTTTTAGCAGGGATGGAATAATCAATTTATTATGAAGTTTGTGCTGTCCAGTATTCTCAGTAATTTGGTTTGCCAGGTGGAAGCATCCAAGTCATTAATCATCTGTTTTGTACTTGGTACTCTTTTAATATTTAACAACAGAAGAATGCATTTGTTTGTTTTTCCAATGTCAGGGACAAAAAAGCTGTGATACCAATTCAATCTAGACAAGAAAGATGAAAACATCTTTTAAAACAGTACTTTTAAAAGGAGTCTGTTTCTCAAAATGTGGAAGAGCCACAAGGTAGCTGGAATAAATCAAGTCAGGCTGAAGCTTCAGAAATGAGAGGAGCAAGTACAAGAACAGCACTTTTCACTTTGCACTGCTAATGTCCACAGCAGCTTTCTCTAAGCCTGAGAGCGCTGTATTTCTTTAGAATAGCATTGAGATGCGATTGCCTGCTTGGCTTGGGTTCGTTGCAGGAGCTTTGCACCAGCCCTGACTGCACAAATAGTGGCTCTGGGGAGAGTGTCCACAGTTGCCCAAGTATCCAGCAGCTACATCCCTCTGTTGGGAGTCCTGGGAGGTGAAACACCCAGCAGCAATGGCTCCTTCCACCCTGAGAGGAGGCAGCAAGCAAGGGATCACCGCACCGGAATTCAAATTTCTGCACTGCTCTACACCCACCGTGTGTCCTCCATCAAGCTGCTAACCCTTTACAGCCTGCACAGAGCCCTCTTCCTTGGAGGAGAGACAGGGCACGCTCATCTCCTTAATTAATGAGTGAAATCCCTCTCTTGCAAGAAGCAGCCAGGATGCAGGAAGGTTTTGTGGAGTTGTTTTGATCTTGCTGCCCTTTATTCAAGGAAGGAACCTTGAAAATTCCAGCAAAGCATGCAGGATCAGACCAAATAATGTTGGCCCATCAAAAATACTACTGCATAAATAGCTGATGCTCGCAATGACCAGTGCTTCCACCCTGCAGAGCTAGAGCCTCTGTGGGTACGTTTGGTCCTTCAAGGCATGTGGTTGAGTATTGTGTTGAATCTGGGCCTTCTCTGTGGTTCATTTGAGGACAACCTGTGCACAGATTTGAAATGAAACCACATCTCATGTTTAATTAGCTCAGCTCCAGACTTCATTATGGATTTGAAATTCAAGCCAAGCCCATCAAGAAGTGTTTGAGGGAACATAGGCTGATGTATAGGCTAGCAGTAAAATTAGTAACACCTTCCAAATCTGATAGCAAACCTGGGGAGGCATGAAGGATACCGCCAGATTTTACTGCTTATTAGCAACTGCATGGAAATGGCCCCATTGTCTCACAGTCCTTCAGATGCAGTCTGGGCACTGGGCGGAGGATGTGTGCCATCATGCAAGGAGGCGGTCCTGCAGGTGCCAAAATGCCATCCCCTCAGTGCGACGCCGGGATAGACACACTGGGCTGGTAACAGGGAAGAGATGAAATCAAGCATCTGCAATGCCCAACCCAGCAGCTGCTGCAAACCGTGCTGCCTGCAGAGGATGGGTGTATGTGCCAGGCTGGCCCTCCCTTGCTTTAACTACGGACAATAAATAAAGTTATAACATATATTCAAGTGTTCAAGGCCAGGCTGGACAGGGCTTGGAGCAACCTGGTCTAGTGGGAGGCGTTTCTGCCCAGGGCAGGGGGTTGGAACTAGATGGTCTTCAAGGTCCCTTTCAACTCGAACCATTCTATGATTCTATGATAGATGCCGCCACACACATGTAGATAGGTAGCACTGGCTGCTAACATTTTGGTTTCAGGGAAACAGTTTTTAATGTGGATTATTTTTTTCCCTTTGTGTCATCTCTGGGGAGGCTGCCCTGGGGGATCCCAGCAGCTGGGTAAGGGCCACTCTGACATGAGAGATCTGCCGGGAAGAATGTGGCTCAGGGGAGAGCGGCTCATCTCTCCAAAGGAGAATTTTTTTTGTCCTGGTGGAAGCAACGTAATAAAAATGTGAGAGTACAATTAACATGATCGGTTGTACTGCAGGGAACACGTCCAGAAAACAGGCGAGCAGACTATCCCTGGTAGCGTTAAATGAGGCAAGAAACAGGGGCATTTAATGTTCTTCGCTTCAAATTAAAATCCCCAGGAAGAACAATGATAATTCCTTAATTCATCATTAAACTATCCTAAATATTCCCAGTCCTTCTATTTTGTTCTTTACCTAGCAGATTTTTTTGTCATATTAGCAGCCACATGAGTTATTATATACTATTTGGAAGCCTTGATTTAAAAACCTCTATGTAATTAGTCCATGAAAATTCCATTTTTTTGCCATCATTTGTATGGATGGAGGAAATGACTCATCTTAGCTCTTTCTGTAAAAATATTCACTGTGGGTGCTCTCCCCACAATCAGAAACCTTAGCCAGTACAAAGGCAATAAAAGGCAGGAGGAGCGGAGAAAACATTTCAAAATAAAACTCACTTTGAGAAAAAAATAGATTAAGTTGCCCATAGATATTACCCTCAATTCCTGTATTTTGAATGGTTGATTAAGGCATGGACAAATGAATTGAACTTGTCGAGCTACTGCGTAAATTTCTCAGATTTATGTAGAAACATAGATTTGCCCATTCTCCCTATAAGGAGAAAAGCTTCTTCTAATGAAATAGGCCACCTGCTGCCACAATGCTAATCCCCTCTGTGGGTTTTGACCTGTAAGCATGGGGCAACTGCATCAAAAACTGCCATTGAAAATGGTATTTGTACCTTTTCCTGCTCATCCATGCTGCTGGCTCTCCTCATTCCATGGAATGATGGTGTTGTGGATGAAACACACCTGACCAAAAAATTATTTCTATCCTAGCAAAATAAAATATGTGTTTTCTGATGTCCCCAGATGTGCTGGAGGTACCATGGTGGTGGGAGCAGTGGGGGCGAAGGAGGAGGTCTGAAAGCCTCTGCCAGTCCCCTGTGCTTCGACAACTTGAAGAAGAACCCAAACATGTGAGGTGTGACATCCCTGGGCAAGGGATTGCTCTCCATCACCAGTTCCCCTCCACTCCACGGTGTCTGGGGTATGAAGGGGCTTTCAGGGTGACAGGGCTCCTCGCAGCCTCCGACCGATGGGCACGGCTGTGAGAGAGGTCCCAAGGAATCCTGGGGAACTGCTCATTTTAGTCATCTAGAGCTGGGAGAGATTTATTGTGCTCCAAGAGCCCCAAATCCCTCGGGATTATGGCTGAACAAGGAATTTTGCTCATTCTTTTTTGTTTTAAACTTCCTACAGCATAAAGAAATATGGAAAAAGTTCAGAAAAGCCCAAAACTCTGGAAACTGCAAATGCTGACCCACAGTCAGAAACAGGCATAAAATACAGGCAAATGCCATCCTTGCCATCTTCTCCTTCATTTCAATTATGCCTCCCAGAGCTGGAGAACAGATAACGCTTCCCATATCATATACACTTTCTTTGTTTCAGTGGGAAACCAACGGCCAGTTATCCTGTTGCTATCTGCACATCCCATTATGGTAACAAACAGAAACCATCAAATTATAATACTCTTAATCACACTAAATAATGCCTCGCACTACAAGTTGCCCCATTAAAATCAATGGCCTATTTGTAGAGCGGAGAAGATCTCAGTGTGAGTAATGACATTAAAATCCCTCCCTGGCTGGGAATAAAATTTAAAACTCCCTGGTGTCTCCCAATCTACCTAACAAACAACAGGGGAAAGGTATTGACTGTTAATGTATCCATGTATATGATGTGTGCTCGTAAAACAGAGTTGTGACTCAAGTCCAGCAGATGAGGAGCATTTAATAAGAAGGGACTCCCGCCTATGTCAGCCTTATTGATTGGGGGCACAATGGTGTCTCCTGCTGACAAAGTAAATTATTTTTAATTGGCCACGGCAGCTAGAAGAAAGCTCATGCAGCCTGTCCGATTACAACTGTTTTTTAATTTTCCTTGGGGGAGAGGGAAAGCGTAACGCTACGGGTCAGTCTCGGGAAGAAGGAAACAGAGTAACGGTAGGTCTCAGTGATGAGCCACTTACCTTCCCTACAAACAAAAAAGAAATAACCAAGAGCTCAGCTTGAAACCCAGTGTTTTGGCAAAGCATTCCCGGGACGCCCAGGTAGGTTGGGAAGTGCTGGCTGCCGTCAAGCCAAGTACAGATGTGGTCCCCAGCCAAGAGAGAAAGACTGAGCTATTTCGTCATGAAGAACTCCCAGAGAAGCCTGCACGGTTTGACACGCACATATATACACACGCACAAACATATTTTCCCACCCTGCTTAAGAACAACAGAGACAGGAGAGCAGCTCACCAGGACTAAAGAATGCCAAATCCTCGGAAAAATTCAGGGGCGATCTTCCAAACTCCAGGGTTGGTTTTTTGTTTGTGTTTTGTCTTTGGGGTTTTTTTTTGTTTGTTTGTTTGTTTGTTTCAAAGTGGATTCAATTGTAAGCCACAAATGGTCACAAAGTTCAAGGAAGTGAGAATTTGAAGTGAAGAGGAGGGATTGTCTCGTCATCCTGTGCAGGCAGCACCTACCCCCGTGCAGGTTCCCCTATCTGCAGTATCATGGGGGATGCTCAGCAGCACCACAGGCCACCAGGGCTTAGGGGGCTGTGAGGTGGTAGGAAAGAAGTGGTGCCAAATGGCAGTAATGCCTTTTCATTATCCTAAAAGCTTAGGAAACTAATTCAAAAACCAAAGAGGGTTAAACAGGATTAGAAGCATTCTTCTCTTCCGAACGCAGCTAAGAATAATCAAATTGTTATTCAAAACAGGGAGTGGATAGTGTTTAATGTATCAAGCACGCTCTTCACAACGGTTTTTTACCTCCCACATGCACTAATCTGTTGGCTATCAGCCTCCCTGACACTTCTCTTTGAGAGCATCCGAGGTGGGACGTTGGAGACCTCACCCATTGGGGAAGAGGTCTGCCAGCAGCATGGCAAAGGAGGAAAGGAATATGGGAGTGCAATACGCACAGGGCAGCAATGAATTTGCTCCAGCATACAGGCAATAAGGATATTCACCGTGTTTCTGCTGTCTTGAGTGTAAGGAGCTTTTGTCTGTTAGTTCTATCTGTGTACAAGAAGCACCTCGCAGCCCCATCTGCTCTGTGGCGCTTTGGGGAAGCTTCAAGGAGCAGAAATAACCATTTCCGAACCTGCTCTCCTTTTCCAAAAATTAAACTCTCAAATCAGCACATAAGCCACAAATCTGAGTCTCATCTGCCATGCTCAAGGTACCTCATGCCTGTGACTGCCTTGGTTTTAAAGTAATACCCATGTTTTTGAAAACCTACTGAAAAAATGAGGAAGCAGATGCATTTGTAGTGCCTCAGGCCCCACAGGCAGAGCTCACAGTTAAAGAGGGACTGGATAAAATTCCACCTGAAAACCAAGTTTGTGGATTTTCCTCTTTCTTTCCTGTCTACATTTTTCACTGAAGGACTCACTGTTGCAGCCTGAAGCACCTACAAGGTATTCGGACAAATAAACATTAGAGAGCAGATTGCAAGGCTTATGTCTTCATGACAACAAATGCTAAAGCATGGCAGAAGTCCCCACAGGGTACCTGCTCATGCATTTGTGCCAGGGGAGTTCAGTGTCATTTACTATTCAGATCTTCTGGCTTCACCAACAACAAAAAGAGACTCCTGTAGCTCCTGGTCAATACAAGAATTAGTCAAGTCTTTCCAAACTGTACATTATAAATGTTGCACGTGAGATGTAACTCCGTCATTTCCCTGGACTCTACGGCCACTGGTGTCAGTGAATCTCTGCATCTCAATTCCCCCAGCACTGAAAGACTTTCATGACTCTTCTTGTGAAATTAGTTTGAAAAGAGGAAGGGTGATACTATCTCACAAGGCATCAGTGTTCTCCTGAAAACAGGTAGACAATGTTGCTGGTGCTGTCTGGGACCTTGTTTTGCAAAATGGGACCTTGGGTCCCATAAATAGTGTCTTCCCAAATATATGCTTTAAAATATGTACGTTTCCTTTAGTGGTACAAAAGAAAATGAGTCTCCCCAGATCTGGGTCATATATCAAAGGCAGGGATGAAAAAAATGATCAAACATCAGCTCCCCAGATTCTTTAATTCCATCTTCATGCAGTCCATTGACTTCCCAACAAAATGAACTGCAAGGACTTCCATGAAACAAGCTTTTCTGCACAATACTGTCCATGCATTTGTCACAGAGATGTTTAAACCTGGATCTTCAAGGCTGTCCAGCAACTCATGGCCCAGGTGAGTCTTTCAAAGGAATCCCACTCCCATTGGATGACTCAGACAAACATATATCTCTGACTATGCTGTCCCAGCAGCTGCAAGTCATCTTTAATTCCAAAAGAAGTGTCTGGGTTTATTGTAGGAAAGGGTTTGGGCATTACTACAGAAATAAGAAGAGGAAGGTCACCGTTGGACTTCATCAGACTTTCTTTTTATGGAGGAGGGAATTTGGCCTGGAAGTATTGGTTTCTTTCCCACTGAAGCACAATCTCAGCATGTCCTTTCACAGCCCTGCGGAAATAGGTAGCCACAGAAAACTTTCTCATTCTGAACCTGGTGTTTTTAACCGACAGACTGCTTATACCCGGCCATAAAACTACATGCTGATCTCTGCAGGGCATTTTTCCAGGAATAAAAAAAGGAACCAAGACAATCAGTGAGATACCTGGCAGAGTCTGATTGCAAATGCCAACTTCTTTGGCTCAGGCTCTGGTTAACTGGAAGTGACTGAAAAAGCTTCCCCCAGACATTCTGACTTTAGCTGTACAAGCATGTAAATTATGTTTCTTGTTAAAAAATTATAGTGAAAAAATAGTTGTGTGTGGGTTTGATAGTTCACAGTGTGGAGCCCCTGAGTTCTTGCTTTGAGTCTCAAACCCTTTAGCAGAGTCAAGTTCTCACTCAATGAAACATGAGTTTTGTTGGTGAAATAATGAGCGCAAATTAAAATATCCCAACCACAAGGACATGCAGAGTTATTCTCTCCCTCCTCCTCCTCCCCCTTGCTCATCTCTCTTTCCGGAGCCCCATTTCTGATGGATGAGGTCAGCTCTGATCGGTTGCTCACACATCTTTCTGCTCCCCACCTCGTTGCTCCGCTCCTTGGTCAAGGCAGACCCTTGGCTGCGGGGCAGACCTGGGTCTCCCCGGGACATCCACTTTGAGTCTCCGAAGCTGTATTATTGTCTGGACATATAATGCAGGTAATAATGCAGTGGCCATACCCTCTCCTTGCTCTTCAAAAGGGAGAAAAATGTAACTTGTAATTCTTGACACAAGTCCCATCTCCTGGGGTGCTGGGGGCTAACTTGCTCCGCAACATACACTGCTGCAAAAGCCGGGCGGCTGCTGAGCCTTTTGGCACATCCTTATACTTTTCATTGAAAACAGCAAATAATGAGACACATTTTAGTCAATGGACGTGCACTAATTGACATCAGTTATGTTGTAATTGGTAGAAGGGAAAGCATATGGTTATTAACATTCAAAGAAAAAGGAAGCCTAGATTTCTCTGGCCTTTTCTAAATGATAAAGCTCTCTTCCTCTTTGAACCTGACAAAAATGAGCTGCAGAACTGGAGAAGAAGCACTTTGTGAAAGATAAAAAAATTACAGCCCTAAGTGCTAACCTGGTGTTTTTTCATTTGAATTTGTGTTTTATCAGTGGAGCTCAACCCTCACGCAAGCAGGTTTGGATTATAAATAGGGCTCAACGGGAGTTTTCAAAAGCATCTTTTTCAGTGGATAGTGTCTGCCAAAACCAGAGCCTTTTCCAGGAACATGAGTTTTGACAAGTTCCAGGTGTGAAGCGAGGACAGGCGTTAGCCTGGCAGCTGACGTGTTCACCAATAGATGGGAAACGCATTTTCAAGTTTCTGCTTGACCTGATTCATACTGAAAACTTGGACTTGACTTGCTCTTGTCACAGGGAGACCAAGCTGCTGCCTGCTCTGGTGCGAGTCCCACACCCTGTAGGAAGGCTTTAACATCTCACCCTGTAAGAAGGCTTTAACGCCTCCACTGGTTGTCTCGCTGAAGAGCAGGAATGGTTTTGTAACACTGAACTCCTCACAGCTGTAAAATCCCATTTCTTCCCCAGTCTTTTCTCCCCAAAATACTGATGGTGACCATTTCCCTGCACCTCTCTCCAACTGTATTACCTTTGACTTCAGGACACACATAGACTATTTGAAAACAAAGCATCTAGGATAGTTTTAGTTTCAACATCATTTCAAGGATATAAAAGTGAGCATAATATCCATAGGCTCTTCTTTCCTAACCCGTCCTAGGCTCCAAAGATAATCTTCTTATGAATTCAGGGTCAGATGGAGGTTGGAAAACAGCTGGCCAAAAAAACAGTAATAAAATATTCTTAACTTTCACCCTAGGTATGAGAAATTTTTAAAGAGCTGTCTATGCCTGATAGTTCTGATGTGTCACTTAGGTTAGCCTAAGTGACACAAAAAAGAGGAGGGGGTTTTTTGGTGGGGTTTTTTTTGGTCCTGAGGCATGTGCAGTTGTTTCTCGCCCACATAGGACAGATGTTCTCAATGTCTGTGAGACAAAGTGAAAGCAAATGTGAATGAATTTGTTTCTTTCCTTGTTTTACAGGGAACAGCTTCAAAAGAAAGCACATCCAGCACTTTGACATGGAATTCAGGTCAGACATGCAAAGAGATTCATCAGATGATAGGGTTCTCTGCCTTGACATCAGAGAAATTGCACAGGGTTTTTGACTCAGTCATGTTAGACCTTTGCTATTTTTGGGAACAAAGGAAAAGCCTTATTATTTTCTGCTACATGGACCTTCCCCTGTCCCCATTGATGTCACTCACATAAAATGGAAAAAAATTGCATCTTGCTGCCACCAGATGCCAAGGAAGTCAGAAAAAAAATAGGGGGTAAGAAGGGGAATGTGTCATACAGGTTGTGTTTCAAGACCCCCCTCATTTTTTGTACATCTTTTGTATTTGTGTTGCTGTGGCACAAGAGTTACACGGGTGCAGGCCACGTCCAGGAGGAGAGGATCCTTCTCAAACTGTGGTGGTGGAGGAAGCGCAGAGAAAAGCAGAGAACATCCCTCACTCTTACATCCCTGGAGCAGGATGTGTTGCAACCTGGGTTTTTTTCAACTTCCTGCATCTTTAGCACTACATTTTTTGGTAAATATGACCCCCACAGCCTTCCTGACGGAGAAGAGCATAGCTGATATTGCCTTGGGGTTTGGTCTCTGAAACAGCTTAACAGTTCCCCCTTGAGGCAGAAATTCACTTGGCTCCACAAAATGTTCCTCACCTGTTGATGAGCTTCCTTTGGGGAGAAACCTGGCAGTTTCTGCAATGAGAAGAGCAGCAGTTGTGCCATCGCAGGGCTGTGAGGAGGGTGATTGCACGCTCAGAGCAATGTAAACACCTGCACATCCCCATGGACACTCCAAACATTTCTGCGACACGGACAGGGACAGGGGTGCCTGCACAGGGATGCTGCACTGTCCCATGGCCCCTCATCCTGGGGGGTCATGCAGAAAATAAACTACCACTGCAATTCCATCTATTACCGCAAGAAACCATCAAGGTGTGAGCAAAACCTGTCCATCAGAGGCATTAAATCAGTCGCCAGATCTAAAACAGCCACCGGGATGGCCATGCCTCTTTGGGAAACAAGTATTATTTGGAATTGTCCATATGACCAATGGGATTATCCAGCACTGAAACCCGGTGGCACAGAGCCTGTGTGCGCTGAAGACTTGATGCTGGAGACAATTTTGATCCACCCTCTTGCAGGTCTTGCTGGTGCCACAGAGAATTGGTGCTGATAGGGTTTGCTGGTGGGTTATCACCACGTTGGTTAGCCTGGATGAGAAGACACCTATGGTATTAACACAAGCAACCCATTGCTTTCATGCAGCTGTATTGTTTTGGAGGCTGAAGTGAGATGGAGTGCACCTGGATGGTGCTCTGCAGTACATACAGGACATCCAGCCAATGTCCCTCTGCTTCCAGCTCCTTCACCCTTGCAGCAAGTTTGGCAGAAACACCCCAGGAGGTGGGTGTGGAGGAGGAAAACCCAGGAGTCTGCATTTCAGGGAAAAGTTGTTTTCCCCTGAGAGCTTTTGTAGCTAAACTGTATTGTTCAGTAAAGATCAAAATGTTTTGTGGGAACATGTCAGTTCTGACACCATTTTCTAAAGAAAGGAGTTGAAATGATTCATTTGAGCTCTCTCATTTTGATAAAGCAAAAATGTGTCAATAATAGTGAAATGTTTTGATAATCTCCAAAACACTTCTTTGGATAAAACTAAAAATGTTTTGACTCTCCTAGCAAGGATAAATGCAGATATTATTCTTGCGTGACTTTTGCCTATTTGTTTTTATCAGCCTCCAGTGTGCTCTTCTCTCTTTCTTATCCTCGCACCAGTGAATTCCACAGATCACTTGAGAAATCCAAATGTATATCAAAATTCCCTAAAAAAAGGGTGTGTTTTGCAGTAGTTTACTGTGTACTCCCTTTTGCTGACTGTGAATCCTCCAGCATCCCAGAGTTCATACCACGTAGAGAGCAGGAGCCCAGGGTACTGTGACATCAAGAAATTTGGACTTTCTGGACACCAAACCTCAATATGGCCAATACAGAACCCTTCTCTTCCCTTCCCTTCCCTTCCCTTCCCTTCCCTTCCCCTTTTTCTCCCTCCCTGCACACCAAACATTGTCCAGCACATGTGCATGGGATCAGTCATGTCCTGTCTCCAAAATTTCATGTGATAAAAGCTCAACAGAACATTAAAATGGATGCTATCTTCTTTTCTTTACCCCCTGGCTGCTATAACGGGGGCCCCACTGATATATCCATACAGGCTCAGCAAAGCCAGCAGGAATTTCTTTAGTAACTGAATCAAATCTAAGCTGCTGCTGTTCTAGAAATACATGTTTAATAAAACTCTATTCTTTTCCCCTCTATACTCAAATTTAGAAGTAATTTTTATTCACCGTTTTGTAGCAAATGTCTTGCTGTTTGTCATCTCTCTGGGAAAGTGGTCTGATTTTGAGCTGCAGTAGTCCCTCGGTGGTACCAGAAGGAGCTGAAGGGTTGTCAGTGGTAACAAGGGTGAAGGATGATAGTCTTTAGGCTTAAGTTAGAGAGTAATTTTAAAGAAATTCCCTTAATTTAAGCATATATTCTGCGATTCTGTGATAGGCTTTAGTCAATAAAGCCATTACTTTGAATACATGTGTAGCTTGAGTTTGGGTGCTACCAAAATAGACGCACGTATACGCACAGAAAACCCCATTCATAAAAAGAAAACAAGCTGTGAAGCACTTAAAGGTAAACATGCTTTAAAAAAAAATGCTATAAAAAGTACGTCGTGATGATGAATTCATGTCTTTGCTCAGCATTGGGCACTTGGCTGAAGGTCATCTTCGGTCATTTGTAAAACCAAAATATTCACCCAGGCCCTTATGGCCTCGAACGCGCAAATCCCTTTGAACTTGCTGCCTTCGTAACCAACACCTTGGCAGTTTCTGAGTGTGCAACAGCATAACGCCCAAAATTTGGTGTACCCTTCAAACTTCTAAAAGCTGTAGAAAAACCAAATGCAAAGAGGTTGCAGGATCAGGTTGTTTCTCTTGGCGTTTTCTGGTCGAGCCACAGTGGGTGCAGGGGGGCATTTTCATCGTGGAGATTAGCTAGTTGCCACGTTTTTTTCCCTGCTGTGTCAGCTAGGGCAGTCAGGCATACTTTACTGAACCAGCGTTGATAGGTGCCATAGGAGAAAGGCAATCGGCCAGTTAATTTATGGTGGCATTTGTTTCATGATCACGCCGCTGGTTTTCAGATGTTTTACAAAAGAATTTGTGCTCAGATAAATAAGCGATTTCCTGGTGCCTGGGTTTCTTTCCCCTTGGGCTTATTGGTAAAGAGGGATTGTTTGCATGAGTGTGGCTTTAATTAATATTTTGTAACACGCTGAGATGCAATAGCATATCACTGGTTTTAAAGGCATTCATTCCTAAAGAAAGAATGGAAAAGCCATCACCGTAGGACTTTTTTTTAAACAACTTCTCTAATTAAGAAACCCGCTGAGCAAAGCGTACAAACACATGATTAAGTCCATCTGTATTCAGCCAGGCACATAAGCGCATGCATAAAGTTTGGCATGTGCTTTACTCAAGAGGAATTGCCTGATGAATTGGGACCTAAAAGAAAGCAGGGGAGATACGCTGTGCTTGTCCCTTAATGATGCAGTATTTTATATTCTAGTAACCACTATTCCACCCCCCCTTTTCTTTTTCCCTTGAAAACACCTCGACATAATATTTCTCAGCACATTTTTGTCAAACTTAGTTTTGAGTATTGAATGATTTGGTGAAGAAAAGGAGCTGCACATTTCAAACCGCCCTGAGCTCCGAGAAGCCGGAGTTCAGGCCTCTGCTCCTGACAAGGATGACAAAGAGGCTGCCGCAAGCGTCTCATATGTTTCCATTTAATATGAGATTTCACATTCAGCATCAAAGTGGGAATTTTGCAAGGAAAAGCATCCCAGTGACAACGCAACGCCCTTCACGAGCTAAGTCAATTTTAATTTCTTAAGCCATTATTATTATTAGGCAGCGGAATGCGTGGTGCATAAATCTCATCCATTACCGGTGGCTTTTGTTTCATGAATAATCAAGTCAATTCAATTCAGGAACAGGCAAAACAAGATAAGGCTGTGAATGTCCTTTGCCAACAGCCCCATGCACAGAGGGTACAGACCCCTGGAGCCGCACAGACCCCACCAGACCCACTCTGACTTTCACCCTTGGAGGATCTGCCCCGGCAACGCAAAATCCACTTGATACCCCAGGGGCATCCTGGGGATCCTCCTGGAGGTGAGACAGCTTTTCTTTGCCATGGTTTTCGAAGTCCTGATTTCGAGGTACATGGTTCAGCAACGCATCACGATGGAGCTGTGGTACCAACCACCAGTGCTGGGTTTAGGCTGGGCGGGCGCTGTGCTTGGGGGCAAAGCTCCCAAGACTATGCCGAAGCTGCTGGCACCATGACCTCCTCCTTCCAAACACCTGACATTTGCATTTTATATTCCCCATTTCCTTTTGGACAACCCAATTTCCATAAGCCTGAGTGATTATTTCGCTTTTGAGAAATTAAACCATCACCCTTCTGATTTTAATTCCTATAATTTATTTTTATGAGGTGATGCTGAAAAGGGCAAAAATAATGAATATTTTGAAAGATGTGGAAGCCAGACCTGTGCTTTCACTGAAAGCTGTGCAGAAGATGCCTGTAAGAGATGCAGGAATAATCATTATTTTAAAAAAATAAAATGTAGTGACTCAAATATATTTCATGTAGCACTCCAAATTCTAATGGCCATATTTTAAGATTAAAGCTTCGAGGTAACCACACTGGCTTTTTCCCTTCCTATGAAGAAGATCTGGTTGGGTAGAGGAAACCGTCCCATTTCAGAGAACTACAACTGCCTTCCCAGCCTGAGACAGTGATGAGAAGAGACTACTAAAGGGAAGTGATCTGGCTTCCCTGGAAAAGCTGTCTGTTATTAAACCATGTTTTAAAGCAGTGAAATGGAGAGACCTGTTAGCTGAAGGGAAAGTCTATAGCTGCATGTGATAGTCCCTCCTTCCCACCCCAAGCGCTGTCTTCAATGGCCGTAGGAAACCCTGCTAATATAAACCCAAAGATGCTGTGCAAGGAGGGGAGAAAGAAAAATGGTCTTCATGTGCATGACTGGGGGAATAGGAATGCGGGAAACAATATTCACTCTGTACATAGCATTACTGAGACCATTACTGTAATAGCGGGTCCAGTTTTGGCATCTGCGCTCTGAAAAGAGATTGATAAATTGAAATGTCTGCACAGAGCTGCTATCAGAGGGTTTCTTTACAGAGAGACACTAAATGCATTCACTTGCTTGAAAAAAAGAAAGTTAGGAGTTAGCTTGAGCGCAGTGTATAAAGGATCCATGAAAGGGCAAAAACATTCCTCTTCCTGAGCAGCTCTTTAATTCAGGACTTGGAATCCAATGGCTATAAATAAAAGCCAGCAGAGCTGCACTGGGAGAAAAGGTACTAGTTATTCTATTCTTTTTTTTTTCCTTCTTTTTTCTTTCCTCTTCTTTTTTTTTTTGAATGAGGATTTTGGAATAGCTCATAAAAGGATGTAACTAAATCTTCACAGCCTCCAAACCAAGCACAGAAAACTCTCTGGAGCTTGTCTCAGACCCAGCCATCCATAGCGGGAGCCGTTGTGGAGCCGTCCGTAGTGGCCACTGCAGCAACTTCTCCACCGACTGCTGATCAGAGCTACCCATCCTGGTGGTCCCTCACAGCCCAAACATTTATGAACCTGGCAATCCTCCTGGCACTTGTAGGCTGGGATGTGAAAAATGCCAACGTGAGCTGATTTTCTGGCTCGTCATTTATGCTATGAATATTTTATAAACCAGCTTGCCGGCTGGCATAGAGAGACGCAAAGAAGTGAAACAACCCACTTCATTCACAGTGAGCTTCTTCAGACAAACTTAATGCAATCTGAAAGCCTCAACACCAGATGTGAATGTGGGTTTGACTTAAGGGCTCATGTTCCAAAATCACAATGAAGACATAAAACTGACAGCGCAGAGAAGCAAACCCTGCACACAGGGAGTCAGGAGATGCTGTGATCAGTCTCAGCCTGCTGCCACCAACATTCTCCTCCTTTGGACCAGGGGTCAACTGCTGATCCATCACTTGGAGCATGGGCTGGAGGCTGTTTCTAACGGTCCTTTTGGAATTGGGCTCAAATCCGCTGCCCTGAAACAGCACAAGAAAAAGAAGAGAATGGCTTAAGGTTAAATTTAAGGTTAAAAGGGCTATTCTGGTTTGGGGAAATCATCTCTGCATCCGTAGGGCTTTTTTGACCATGGTCTGTCTGGGAAACAGTTTCCTGCTTCTCTCTGGTGTAATTCTGCCAAGACACATTTTGGAGTGTTGATTGGTGCCAGTTTTTGGTCTATTTTCGGACAATATTCTTAACTCCTGGGTCTTGAAAGACCTGCAGACCCAGAGCAGTGTGAGCTGAGCTGCCTCACACAAAGTGAGAATTGAAATGGCTGATTAATGTTGTTGGGAGGAGCAGAAAGCCAACAGGTTACCAGTGGCCACTTTCAAGATGCCCTTTGAAATTCTTCAGTAAAAAGAACCCCCAAACCCACAACATTAACAACACAGAGGGCTTTATTTGCACTTACCCTAAGGTCATGAACTCCCCTGGGTCCTGGTGTGTCCCTGAGCATTAAAATCCTTTGTACTTTTAGAGTGACGTAGTTGGGATTTGGACGTGCCCTCCAAAATTACATACATCTTTTTTCCTGAATCTTATTTCTAGTTGCTAATTAGCAGGTTTCAGCTACTGGGGAATGTTGTGGCTAATGAAAAAGAAAACCAAACATAGCAAAATGCATGACTACTTTTTTTTTTAGAAAACAGATTATTGTTTTTGCAGTACAAGAACAACATGGACCTGTTAGAGCAGGTCCAGAGGAGGGCCGTGAAAATGGTCCGAGGGCTGGAGCCCCTCTGCTGTGAAGAAGGGCTGAGGAAGTTGAGGGTGTTCAGCCTGGAGAAGACAAGACTCCAGGGAGACCTTATTGCAGCCTTTAACAAGAGCCATAGTAAAAGAACAACAGGCAACAGTTTTAACAGTGTTAAACTCAAAGAAGGAAGACTTAGAGAGGATATAAGGAAGAAAATTTTTACAATGAGGGTTGTAAGACGCTGGCAGGGGTTGCCCAAAAATGTTACGGATGTCACATCATTGGAAGTGCTCAAGGTCAGTTTGGACGGGGCTTTGAGCAACCTGGTCTAGTGAAGAAACAAACAGCACCTTCCTGAATCTCAGCTCAAGGAAAGAAGTAAACCTCGGTACTAGAAAGAGACAGATGGTAACAATACGATTGAGAAAAGCCACCCAGCCTTAGAGGAGTAGTTCCCATGCAGGAAACGCGTGAGAAAAAGAATTAAATAAAATCTAGAAATCAAATTAAAAGGTCACTGAGAAACAAGGAAGAGTATTAGGGCGAAAGACTTAGGCTCACTTGCAGGGAGAATGCTCCCAGTGCTTGACACAGCTTGCTGCACGACAAGGCCAGCAGCAAAGAAACGTCCTTCTCAAGCACAGCGGGGACTGCAGATGCCTGGCAAAGTCTGTGTCAAAACGGTGTTTGGGGTTGTCAGACAGGGCAGGGCTTTTTACTTTACATCCAAACCTTTGGTATACCAGGAGGAGAATGGAAAAAATCATGTCTGGGCATGTCTGGGATTATTATGAGATCAAGGTTTATCTACATATGGAAATAAGTGTGGCGCTCTCGGGCTCTTAGCAGTGCTCTTTAATGACAGGCAAAAGGGTAGAAATTTCCCTTTGAAAAATTTATCCCACTTTTCCAATTGAAATTTTCAAAATGTTGTTGGTCACTTTATCAACTCTGCTTTTCATTTTAGAGCCCAGCACCCGTTCCTCTTTTCAATAATAATTTCAGTAACAATTCTTTACATTTAAGCTAGGAGCTCCTTTCCCATTCTGGTATCACATTCTCTCTCATCCTGGCAATAAGCCAATACAGCATCTTCTGCAGCCTTTCCATCTCGTTTCCTCAAATTCCTGTCGATCTTTCCATAGGTGCTGGGAACAAAAACCTCAGTCATCTTCCATCAAAATCCCACTCAAAAATACAATGGAAATTTGGCTAGTAGGCACTGCATCCTGTCCATACGCTGTCATTAAACTACTTCTGAAGATGATGTGCTGATTATCATGTAAGTTTCCCAAAATATCCGTCAAGCTGATTCTAAATTTCCTTGGGGATCCTTCCGTTATCACTAGGTCATTCATTAGATTGTAAGGAAAAGACTTGCATAACAAAATTGGACACAAGGAATAAGTGCTGAAAGTTGCAACATCTATTAATGCTTTTTGCTGAAAACTTTGTAGAATGAGGCCTTTTTTTTTGCAAAGCAAGAGAAGTTGTTCAGATTAATAAAATAGACTGGGGGAAATGTAGTCTGATTAATGTACCAAGGCCCAAAAATCCTTAGGTCAATACAGAGACCACTCATGAAGAGGGCCTCAAATGAAATTCTAGACAAGATGGAACATCAAATGAGAAATTTCAAAAACAGTGTCTATGAAAAAAAGTAGCTGATAAATCACATTGTCTGTTTTTTAATCTGACCATATTTCTGTTAGTCAGTTCATTTCTATTAAAGGCACGGACCTCGGGTAAATCAGAAGCAGCTCCATCAATCTCACTAGAGTAACATCATTGTAAAATTGGTCTGAAATTTGAATCAGATTCAATATCTGCTGGGTAAGCATTAATCGGTTCTTACCATTAATTTTTTGTGCAAAGCAACAACTCGTCTGCCATTTCTGATAACACCATTGCTCAGGGAAACTTCAGTTTGGTTTGGCTAAGCCTGTAAGAGGAATCCAGCAAAAGTTACAGGGAAAGGCAGGGCAGGAAAAGCCTAGATGATGAGAGGGGCAGAACGTCCTTCGGGAAATGTCCTATTCAAGTTTTTGAAATATCACTCTAAATAAATTATGATGTCAGAATAAATATCATGAATAGAGGTGGTAAGAGATTTGATCTTTTTTTTTTTTTATTTCCAAATGTTATTAATAAATTTAAAAAGAGGCGTAAACAGCCCTTTAAGTACTTGGAAATAACGTATCACTGCTAACATTGGGAAGGCTTCAGAGCTCTCACAGCAAATAATGTGAGCATATAACTCGTTTATTAAAAGTTGTAGCATAGCTTTAATACACTGCTAGAGTTAGAACTGTAAAAGCATCTGTGTATAGGCACACATAGGGAGGTATAATCAGTTTTATAGACTAGTTTAAACTTATTTTCCTGAATTTGTTGTTTTGAAGCTTAACTCCAATACTCTTCTAAAGTCCAGTTGACATCTTTAGCTCCACCATCTTTTAACACTTGGGTGCTTAAATCACTTTTGTGGGTGTAATCTGGCTTGAGAGTCCGACCACCGAGCAAAGTGTGTTGCTTTCCAAACCCCAGTTTGGAGAGCCATCGCTTCCCCCAGGCTGCTGCCTGCAGAGGCACCTTCCCAAGGTGCCATCTTCTCATTGAGTCATCCTAATGGAGATTGAAAGATTGCTTTTGTCCCCAGAACTGACAACTCTAACCTGCAGGGAGTGGTGACATGATTAGCAGGTGATTTCCCAAAGACCTTTTTGTTTCCAATAATTTCTGTGTCTGCCCATGCTATTAGATTTAGAAGGTAAAAGCAATTCTCAAGGGGTTTTAATTCTATTTAATAAATAAAAGAGCTGATTTCATAGTGAATGAGACTATTCATAGCAAGTTACCAGATTAAAATAAGAGATAATATAGCTTAAGCAAAGGCATGCGCTTCGATTTCCACTAGCGTTTCCAAGCAAGACCTTTGTTTATTCTGCTCCTTCCTGTAGATTATAAATAAAAACTGAGGAGCTGAAGAGCTGTCAGGAAAGGCAAAAGCAGTTGCAAAGACGATCGCTTTTTGGCTAATCTTGTAACAAATCGGTGGCTCACAAACTAATTTGATTTGATCCTTGATAAAGTTCCAGGAGGTGAAACTCCTGTTCACCTTTCTGGAGTACGCAACTCTATCCCGTACAGAGCAACAGCTCCTGCCCAAGAATAACGCACTTGTATCACAACTGAAACAAAATTACTGACAGGTGAGTCACGTTACATGGACGCAAACTCAAATTGTTTAACATAAAAGAGATTAGATGACAAAGATGTTAATTCCTGTTGCTACAAGGATTTTCTGCCCGGTATTTTATTAGGCACCAATGAAAAAACCCTCGTGGTAACACTCAAGTGACACGCGCAGCCCGTTATCCTCTCCCTGTAGAAGAACTTCATTCAGACTATGCAACTTAAGCTGTACCAATCATTTTCATTTCATCCAGCAACATGATCTTGGTTTCTGTTGCTTTTCTCTTGATTCTTGTCCTCTGTTGCATTTAGGTTTAGCATCTCTCAGGTGGTACATGGTGCAGTGATGGCAACCAGGTGCTTTGTTCCATGAAACCAGAGCTGCATCAAAGAGGATGGTACCTGTCCTGCTCCAGGTTATGCTGGAGTGAGTGTAATGGTTTTGTTGCCAGACCACATTGAAAACTTGCATTTCAGAAGCCTGTGGAGAAGAATCACCACGTTAAACCCAACTATTAACACTTAGTCTGCTACCTGCTCTATGGCAGTCGTCAATATTGAGGCCATGATTGCCACCTTTGGGTAATCTGCCTGGTGCCTGGGTGTATCACCACACAGCTCTGCTGATTCACAAAGTCTCCCTCCCCTCGTATAATACTGTTCTTCCCTTGATGAAGATGTGAGGTGCTCCAGATTGTCACAGGCTGTCTATTCTCATTTAGTCTGTGTTTTGTCTTCAGCATCATGTCTTTCTGTGGCAACGATCTCAAGCAGTTGATGAGGTCCAGACAACACTAACATCTACTGCCTCAGTGGCTCATGGCCCTTCTCACATCTCCAGTCAAACCAGAGTCAACCCTGAGGAAGCTTCAGGAGATGTGGAATTGGATTTTCGACCCATAGCCATGCCCCCCTCCTCACCCAGCTATGCAGAGTCACTAACAACCTCTGTGTGGAGGCGGCCCACAGCCATTGTAGTCAGGCCAGTGCTCCTTCATCTGGTCATCTCTTAATGCCTTTAATGGTTTTAAGATATTACTTACATATAGAAAGATGATTAGACTTTATCAACTCATGGTGTTCCATGTGCTTTTATCTCTGGCTTTTTATTTTTATTTCATTCAATATAGACACAAGGCAATTATCCCAACAACACATTTGAATATGGGTATGGCCTTCAGGCAGCATCCGTCCAGCTGACAGGTCGCTTGGCTGCAAGGCTTCTACAGAAATGCCCCTTTTCAGGTTTATCTCCACTGTTTCTCAACTGTCTTTGCAAAGTTCCTCAAGTTAATGAACAGGGATAAATAAGAAGATTTGTGTAAAAAGGAGATAACGTGCTGCATAAAATCAATTCAGATAGTCTTCCTTATGCGCAAGACTAAACAAGAATAGGCTTAAGCTTTTTGTAGTCCTACATAGCAAGCCTAATTCCCATGGCATGCCGTTTTGCTGCAATTTGTGTCAGACAAACAAGACCAGTCTAGGGCATCAGACAGCTCTTGGTGTGTCCAGGTGAGGGAAGAAAGAATATCTGGTGTTATTCTACATTTCCTGCCCATGCAACCATTTCGTCTCATGAAGAGCTCAAAGTGATTTTCATCAAACAGGATTTCTGAAACACATTTTAATGTGCATTTTTTATTTCTTTATCTTTGCATTAAGAGTACAGCAATTTTAATACTCTCCAGTGTCTCAAGGTAGATGCATGACATAGATTTGTGAAATGCATATTATTCATCTGCCACGCTGGGATGGCTCTCAGCTCCTACGTATTAATGAGTTTACATATATTTAAGGTATTGCTCTGCTTCCTGGTCCATGTTATAAAAGCAGCAGAATATTCTACCAGAAAATGAGGAAATATTTCATGCCCTGGACTTTTCCATTTTGTAAATCCCCTTTGCAGACATGCTTATAATATTTGTCATTTATTCAAAAAGCTGGTCTGTTTTTAAGAAGAGCTCTGTGACTGCCGTGCTGCATTTATGGGTCATTTAGAGCTGGAAAAAATTAGAGCAAATAATCTTCCTACATTAACTTATTCCTACACATTTTTGCAATTTGTGTTGCTATTTATACCATGTAACTCAGAATACAACATGCACCTCACAATGAGATAAATGGATTACTTGTATTATATGGGATTGTCCTGCATTTCAAGCTGCTATTCCTACAGCTCAAATACGGGATGTTTTCTGTTTCATTTAGTAAATATTTGTTGATTAGCCAACACCTCTCAAACTCCCTGGGAGGAAGACAAAGGTGTGCTGCTGGTGTGAGTTATCCTATTCATTCCCATCTCTTCTGCTGTTAAGAGGATGCTCAGCTGGTCCAGGCTTGACTCATTTATATACTAGGACCATTTATCAGGGAGGTGGGAGTACTTCATAACTGCTCTACTAATGATGGAAAGGACATGGTCAGTCCTCTCAGGTATATTAATGGTAGTTATGCGGATCAAACTCATCAAAAGTATTACAAAGCAGTATTTCGTTGCTCAGCACTGAAAACAATGACGGGTCTGAATGCTCTTTTTGCAGAAATATCTACCACTTCTGATGCACAAAACAACCTGGAGCAAAGAATTTTACAAAAAATCAAGGTAAAACTGTGAAAATGAGCTTATACAAAAACTTGCCAATTATGTTTCAGGGTACTAATTTAGCTTAGAGCCTCATGGACTTCTTTTCTTTAATGTTCAGGGATTTTCCCCAAGGGAAGGAACAGGGGTGCAGTTTCACTTTTTGCCCAAACAGAGAAAGCAGGGCCGTTGCAGCTGGGTCAGAATCTTCTGGAGCTGTGACGCTGGTGCGGTAACACAGCACCACGGGGTGATAGCAGAGAATTACTTGGAGACAAGAAACTCCTCAGGGTGCTCTGAAGGCGCAGCTTTTGTACCGTTGGGCAGCAGCTGCCTGATGATTGAGGCCAGCTTGCACACAGCACTAGGTATAGTGTATTTGCTGCCTTTCGCTGGGGATGGCACATTTCCAATGGTGCTGAGTCCACTTCACTTTTTCATACACTGACAAAGTTTAAAAAAAAAAAAAAAAACCACAGGAAAACAAGCAAGAACTTCCTCTGACTTCCTCGAGTTCTCATCCCATTTTCTAAATCTGATCCTGATGCCCTTGGAGAAAGGCGTGAGCTGGGTGTGTGAGCTGCAGTGTCAATTTCCCATTTCTATCCATCCCCTCCCATTTTCTGTACATATCCCCACACTGAACATGCCAGATCGCGAGCGGTTTTTCCCCTTCAGATTGAACCATGCAATAACTCAAGAGATAAAGATGCAGAAGTGCAGGTTCCTTCCATAAATAGCTCACAAACGAGGAGTAAACCATGAGGGGAAATCAGTTAGGGTGATATGCAACAGAGATAATTTATCATTACTAATTCATGTGAAAAAAAAATAAATGGGTTGGTCTAATTTTTGGATGGCGTAAATAGTTACATTCTTGTTGGTGTAAAAAGTTACATCTGAAGCCGGCTACCCAACTTTTTAATTTTACCCATCGGGTCATTCTAGAGGAGCTGATAGTCTGCAAACGTTGGTATACACACACATTTTCAGGTATTTCCTTAGTTCTTGAGAAAATAAAGCTCAGTCATCATAATTAAATGTCTTCTCCTTCTGCCTCAAAAAAAGTTAGTTTATTTACTTTCTGCAGCAAGGGCATTTCACAGAGCCGGACACAGCTCTGGTGTGCCCAGAGTCAGCATCATGCCCCGTGTAATGTCCTTTCGACCTCCTTGCCTGCAGGTGACACAGGAAAGTCTTTCAAGGCCTTTTCACCATGCAGAGTTTTCTTGCTCAGCAGGCAGACCTGCTCTGCAAGCACGAAGATGTCCAAGGGCCAAATAAACAAAAAAAAAACCAAAACAAACACCAAAACCTAGCATTAAAAAAAAAAATAATTTATGAACTGATAAAATGGGTACATCTGCTGGTCCTAAACAGAAATTTATTTCAAAGGACATAGAAATCATTTATTGCATCTTACCTTTAAGTTAAATATGTTCTGTGGTGCCTTCGTCTTTCCACCTGTTACTTCATAGTGGGAACTGGGCGACAGCTGATATTTACAGGTATTAAGTAGATCATGAAAGTGACGGTTCTCAATCCCTCCCTTTGAAATCTGATGGGATTCACAGTATCTTGATTAGAAACGTGGAGAAATAAGTTCAGAAGAGACAGTTGACCTCCCAAAACACTGTTATAAAAGAACCTATTTTATTAAATGTTGTAAATCAAAAACAATTTCTGAAAAGGAGCAATACTGAGATTTAGGAGATGTGTTTATGTTCTGGGCTCTGCCATAGCTCCCTGTGACCCAGGTCAAGACATAAAGTCTGTGGTCCTTATGCTGTAAGACAGGTAATGACCTGGGTAGGTCATTAAGACGGGTAATGACCCGCTCACTCCTTCACAATGCCTCTTCTCGCCCAGTATGTTGCACACTCATTGGAACATTGGCTTACCTTCCCTCGTACAGCTCATATAATTCAGCAGATCCCTGACGTCAGATGTTGGCCACAGGGCTCCCACCACTGCCTTTATGGAGGTAATGCACTGAGTTTTTTAGTAGCTGAAGGATGTGGTGGAGGCCAAAAAGTATTAGTGGGTGGAAAAATTGTTTGCAGATGTACTGATGCTGCATTTACCAGCACCGGTCATGATACAGCCTCCAGCACAGACAGTCACATATTTGCTGGGTCCAGGGAGCTGGAAAACTCACCCTGTTCTGACCTTACCCTAAAAATCTGTTACTGGCCAGGTCAAGAACAGGATGCTGGCATAGATCTGGTTCTGGTCCAACGCCAATGCCAACGCCAACTTAGGATTTCTCTCATCCTACCACAGGGCTGCTGGAGGAACGTGCCTATTTATCGTTTGTGTAGTGGGGGTTGTCTCAAAGACGTGTGCAAAGGCAGGAAAGCAGATGGAGAGCCCCTGGCCGAGGGTCACCAAAGGGTCTGCAGATCCCTTAGTGCCCCAGGAGAGGCCCACTACCATGGCTCTGGCCATCCAAGGAGAAACGTCATGTTCCTCTTAGCTGATGTGTTAGGCTGCTAATTGGGTACTGACCAACGCAGCCTTGTCACAAAGCCTGGTCAGCAGAATAAGAGCAATTAAAACTGTGTGCTCTAAGCTGGGAGGACAAATCACAATTACTTCTGGATTCCCATTTCCATGACTTCAGAAGAGGATGGAGCATAATTTATAGCCTATGCCTCTTATAAGGACTTTTAAAAAAGGGGTCCTCCATGTAGGAAGTTCTGAAAGTTTCAATGTTCTTGGGGAAAAAAAATTACTGAAAGGAAAAAAAAAATTATTTTAATTGAATATTTATAATGGCTCCAGCTGCAGATTGAAATTACTGCCCTAAATTGAATCCAAGGGCATGTAGGAAGACAGATTTAAGGGACAGTATTACTGTTAAACTGCCAGTAATATGTGAGTGGTCAAAGAGCAACGATGGGTTAAGAGAGATTCATGTCAGAGAGGGGCTCATTACCTTAGTCTTGTGTTGCAGGTTTTCAGATGCTCTTAAACATCTACCTGTTCTGGCGGGGTGCTGCCTACTCCCTGCCGCACGTAGGGTTTGGAGAACTGTATTGAAATTCATGTCTGTCTTGAGGCTGTTTTCCTGAACTCTTGAAGAAATGATGCCAATATCAATTATAATTTTCATCCTCACATGCACAACAATATCACGGTGCTTCAGTAGTACTAAGATCTGGATTTTACAGGGATCTGGTAGGTTAAAGAATTGCTCACAGACTATTATTTTTTCCTAACGACTCAATTTTTCTTCGTCAGTTTTGAGTGAAAGTATGCAATGAATATTTCAAAGCAAGCCATAGGACTGCTACAGCCTGGTGCTCCTTTTACATCACTCTTTTTAGCACTTTGATTGGTAAAAGTTAATTGCTAGGTGTACTCCTTATATCAGTTGGGTGAATTATTGTAGCAAGCTGCCATTTGTTTGCAGGGTTTATTTCTCATGATAAATGTAAATTACCGTTTGGATTGATGACACCAACCTGGCACCTTGTTCTTCAATGTCAACCTTAGGGCAGCCCTGGGAATATTGCTGCTGGTTACTGGGGCATTTCCAAATGTTCCGATGTTTTGAGAATGACACTAATCAGAACTGCAACTTTCTTCCATCAGGCTCTCTCTCATTTTTCAAGAGGCGGCCAAGAAACATGCAGCATGATTGCTTTTGCCTTAACGATGCTATTTATTAAAATTTTTTATCTTTCCATTTTGTGAATACATATTATTTTTCTCCTGATGATGTTCATGAAATAAAATGGGAATCTACATTGGGACTTCAGATCTTTTTTAAATGGTCATTTCCTGTGTCAGGACTTGTGATTTGTGAGAAATACTTCTGTCTGTTCCCAAACCGGAGAAGCCACGTGTACTTCAGGGTTCCCATGTCTGGACGTATTTCTCGGTCCCATCCTGACTGAGAGAAGGCTTGGCTGTCCACCCTGCCTTTCCCGCTTCGCACAGGGAAACAGACTTGCTCAACACACAATTTCTGAGTGAAAGCAAGGACAGGCCTTCCACCAGCCGCTTGGGGTCTTACAAACAGCATTGCACAACTCAGAGTGGTGCTGTCACAGACAAAAGGCTCTGTAGTAGCTACAGTAGAAACCTACGGGTCAAATAAATTCACATTTGGGTCATTGATTTGACTGATTTGGGATTAAAAACCAATCAGTAGGCACTCTTCTGCACAGCCCGCTGAAGATGTGCCTCACCTTTGAATTAGTAAGAGGGAAAGCATACTACCCCCTCGTCTTGGAGCGGGGTTGCAAATCTCTTAATGTACATAAAATAACTAAGACGTCACTGGGAGATGTTCTACAAAAGCCTCCAAGGGCAAAGAAGAGTCTGTGAAGATGCACAGGTTTAGAGAGCGAGTGAGGGGTGGCACGATGTGCACGATGGCAATGCCAGGAAACACCACAACACCTTCTCCCAACACTGAGCGGGGCCAGACAAATGGACGTCTCATCCCAACACAAACAATGAGAGGGCTGGATCCAGCCCGTGCTCGCAACATTAATTGTGGCATTTTTCTGATATTTGGCTTGGCAGCATTTAAACGGCTTTTTGGGGACAGGGTCGGCCTTCATCGCGCTGCTCACACCAGCTGAGATGTGCTGCAGTCACCAACTGCCCCCGGGGGAGAGGGAGCAACTCGCACCGAGCCCGCGCACAGCCGAATCTAGGCCACCGTTATTTCATATTGAAATACGTTGCATTAATCAGCTGGTATTTAATTAATAGAAAAGGTCTGTCTGATTAAATTTCAATTAAGCCCTTGTTTGAAGCGGTGACATTTCGGATGTTGTTGGACAACCTTGCTGACCACACAGATGGCAGGCAATGAAAACATTAGCCAAATATTTTTACCATGACTGGTTGAACAAAATAAAGTACATCCATTATAATGAGCTGTGTTGTAGCACAACCCTCATATGGTAGTGAAATTACTATCATAACAGATTGCTGCTCACTCTAACATATGCTGACTCTCTAACTTACTCTGTATTTCTGTGCACAAACAAGGATATACAGATGAATTAAGTTCTTTGATCTGTAATGAGTGCCAGGCATCCACAGGCTCCCAAAGAATGGCGTGGAGAATCCAGGAGTTATTATATTATTCAAATAAGCTGATTTTTTGGTGTTTTTTTTTTTTTTTTTTTTGTCCCCTCTCTGTCTGTCTGGATTCTTATTAAAATACCTTTCCAGAGGAAAGTTATTAAAGACCTTATTTGGCTAATTCATCAATAAGAAAACAGCAGCCAAAAAAAAGTCCCCCTCGGTACTGAGGCACACAGACATTCATTGCAGTGACAAAGCCTGAACATAATTACTTAGCTGTGTGATGTGATGACTTTATTATATGAATCTGAATTAATCTGACTTTGAAATGACAAATTTCACAGCAGTTTATTAGGATATGACTGCTAAATGACTGATATGACAACGACATGTGTAGTAATCATAACCTCCTAATACAGTGGTACTTTTTTATCCTCCAGATGTAGCCCTCATCAAGATGCTTCTGCTGATTCCAGGAGTCTAAAAAAATTGGACTGTATTGTACTGATTGTAAACTTGCTAACAGCTTCTTTTTTAACAGAAGAGACTCATACTGCACTGTACTGTGAGACGACACTAGTGGGTATTGATGTTCAAAGTATTGCCACAGGCTTTTACAGTATAATTAAGAAAAAATGTTAATAGAAAAAGACCCCGCCGCAGTAGTGGCTTTTGCCACTGGTAGGTAAATGAAGGGCAAAGCCATTTACTTTTGAAATGAGCCAAGAGCATTGCTGAAGAATGTTGTTATACAACCTGGAGGCCTCAGCAAACCTGAGAAGTCCCAACTGTTCTCTCCAGACCCTCCGTGTGTGCTGAAGAACTGTTGTAAAGACAGAGCAAAGCCTGAAGGTGGGACGGGAGCAAGAGCAGTCACTGTGCTCAGCCTCTTGGGATGGCACAGAGATGTCACCCTGTTGCTCCCCTTGCTCTGAATGGTCCAAATTCAAGGATGAAGGTAGCTGAAATGCTCCTCTGGACGTCGGTAGATGACGGCTTTGGAGGTGGTCCTTCCTGGGAGCGTGGAGACATCTGCCCTGTGCTGGGCTCTGTGCTTCACCATGGGGAGAGGGTAAAAAGGACAAGAGTTAGGGTAGCATGCGCATCAAAATTTCTAGGTTGTATCAGTCTGAAAAGATCTGGGTTAGATCAATCTGAAAAGGTCTAGGTCAGACCAGCCCTCTCCAAGGCAGCTTCCTTTCCAGTCCCACCTTGTTAAAAATATCTTCTGTAAATTGGAAGGAATAATTTTGTGGTCCCAAAACAGCTCTTCTACTACTCACTGCAAGACCAGTCGCCTCCTGTCCTGTCCGCTCCCACTACCACCGCTGCCTCCTCCTCCAACCCGGATATCACAAGCACCACATCTTGGAAGTTGTGCCATGTTGGGGTGCACCCCATACGGAGCAGGGCATCCACTGCAGCAGCCCGTTGGGCATCACCAGGGCTTGGCAATTAAAGTCAAAGAAATCTTTTGTGCAGAGCGGACACCAAACCTCTTATTATGCCAGGACTACTTCAGGGGAATTAGTTCTATATTTAGTTGAAATTTCCATTGCTGCTGTACCTGTAAAAGAGTGTTAGTATCCTCATTATTCAATTAGACAGATACACTGGCAATAAAATATTCATTTTTTGCAGCAGAAGCTGAATGATATTTCCTTGAATACCTGCAGACATATTCCCTAATTGTTGCCTCATATATCTTAACTGTATTATTTCTGATTCGCCAGTGTAAATAAATGTACTGCTTGGGATGATCATATTTCACACCAATTTATTTGAATGACATTAATGAGTTCTCTCTACCAGTGAGACCTTGCTTTGAGAGCTAGGCTGTGTTTTGCTACCCATAATTTAATAGAAAATGGCTTCCCACCATCATATTAAATAAATAAATAAAAATCAGCTATGGGAATGCCTGAAAGGGTTTAATTTTGTTAGTTATTTTCATTCCTCAGTTATAAACCTGTGACACCATTAACAAAAACCATGATAATTTTATTAAAATACTGGAGATTTGGAAGTGATCTTGATATAGTTGAAGGTTACAGTTGCTAACAAGCCCCACTTTGCTGTTGGAAGTATTCTGCAGTTACAGCAAGTTTAATATTGTAATCCTGGGAGGCACAAACAATGACATTTGTCCAGTTTCAAAAAAGGACATATGTTGAAAGGAAGAACAGGTGTGCACATGTTGCATTTACTACACTTGGTATTTCTAAAATACTGCATAACTGTTGCCCAAAGACCTCAGTCACGTTCACATTTACTATAGTTTCTTGCCAGAGATGTCTCAGCAGAGTTCCCATCATGTTTGCCTCCCAATTTACACCATTCCCTTAAAACTACCCCTGGAAATCCCCACCTTTTAAGCCCCTCCACAATGAACTGTATGTTCCCCCATGCTGTGAAAAGATGTCTCCATGGCTACATGTAGCCGTGTCTCTTCCTCGTCTTCCTTCTGCTGATGCTTTAGATGTCATCTCGATGTTGGAGTGGGGTCGCGATGCCAAGCAAACCAATGGTTGTTCAAATAAAGGTCCCAACTTTATGAGCTGTTGTACAGAAACTGAAGAGCCTGACTTAGGAGAGGGTTTCTCTGTGATGACTCCAGATGTGAGTGATGCAAGAGCTGGCGGGACTATTAATGGAAGATGCAGGGCTTGGGGTGCTGCTTTCAGTGGGACTTTGTGCCATGGTCTCAGACTCAGGCATTTTTAGGTGCATAAGTAGGTATGTTTGAGGGCCAGGGCTTCAAAGACCTCTGAGGAAGGGTGTGTAAGATGGGAAGGATGAATCGCCCTCTAAAAGGGCCTTTTTCTCTTCTTTATCTATGGGTGAAACCATGGTTGGTCAGTTAGCCTAAATCCCTGACTGCTAAACTCTTGGATGCTGAGGTAACACAAGATCACTCTCCTTTTTCCACCTGTTGCACTGCCCTGTCTCAACAGGGTGTGATGATAAATACATTAAAGACTGGAAAGCATCCATCTTTTAGTTATCAGTGTCTGTAACTACCACCGAGAGGCAGATTGGCTCTAAGGGGTGGGTTATGTCATTTTTTCCCATTCTCGCTCCTTCTAGAGTGAACTGCTTAGAACAAGATGATCTTTAAGGTCCCTTCCAACCCAAACCATTCTATGATTCTAGATAGACTAATGTCTCTGTGGGAAACGCTGGTCCTTTTGGAACCATCCTCGTGAACACATGTCGGTGGCAGCAATGGCTCGGTGGCAGCAATGGCTTGGTGGCCTTCACGCCACGCTCTGCTCCATTTGCTCCATCATCCACCTCAAAACTTCATCCGGGGGTTTCTTCCCAGGTGTAAAAGAAACCTTAAGTAAATGAGAATGAGCTAGTTGCACAGAGAACATGGGGTTAATTTGTACCTAAAGCTGAGAGATTCTGATCGACTGAGTGGACACCACTGCCCAGCCTCTGGGTACCCTCCAAGATCTTATGGTATGAATGCAAAAGCATCCCCCCAGACTAGACCTTCCTTGATGGGCCTGCAAGGTTGTTCCTCTGACGTTGTTTATCGGCGGCATTTCCGCAGGGCGTCCGCATCAACATTCCTGTGCCACCATCCTGCCCGCTGAAGCATAGTATATTCTCCACTTTATATTCAAGGCAGCTGAGTGATTCTCCTTCCTTTGAGTGGCACGCTGCCACCCATACATTACAGAGAGAGCAAAACTCTGAGGAGGCATTGAAGCTAACCATACATTACATGCATGATGGGCTTACCAGATGTCATTTCTTACATTGTTATGGTTTCATAAACTGCGCTGACATTGTCATTATGCTCAAAAATTTGATCCCACTCTGCTGTTCTTAAAATGGATGATTCTGAAGGTTGTTGCATTAACAAATAAGAGTTTGCAGGAAGGCGGATTTGCAACAGGAGTTTGTGAATGACTGGGTTATAACATTTGCTGGAAAATGGCATGACAATTGATTCATTGCTGGAGACAGTAACAAAAAAGGCAATGCTAATTCAAAGGTTAGGGGATCCATAAAGCTTTTAAAACAGATTTATTACAGTAGGTGGACTTATTTTGCTCAGAAACCAGAATTGTGGCTGTCTTCCCTGTATTTATGAGGCATTTAATTAATCAGTCATAATAAGTACGTTAGAAACTAAATCCCTCTTATTAAGATCTACATTAGTCTTGGTGATTTCTCCATTATGGCTTGTTTGTGATAGCAGACAAATTTTTTTCAGATACATGAAGAGGGATGAGTCCTCTCCAGAAGAGCTTGCAGCCAAGAGCACCCAGAATTTGGGGAAAGGGAAAAAAGAAACAAGGGGATTATCCTTAACGTGAAGGGAAGCACCGTGCTTGCTTCCATACAGCTTGGAAGGGGAAGATCTGGATGTGGCTGTTTGAGGGGGAGGCAGTTGGGAAGGCGATGCCACGAGCAGCAGTTGCGTGGGGTTACTTCTCACCAGGAATGGGGAAGGTGAAGGAGGAAGGTGCGGAGACCCTTTGCTAAGTGGTGTTAACAGGCGCCGCAGACAACGGCAGCTGGAAACTCAGTCTTGCTCCAGTTTCCAGATATACATCACAGAAACCTCAGTCAACCCCCCGGCCTCCGCGGAATCTGGAGCTACTCAACATCACTAAAATCAGACCGGGATATCCGCAGGCAACGGGCAAACTCAGAACGAGGGACGGTTACTCAACAAGGTGGTATTTAAAAAATGCACAGATTTCCGCAGGCCCTTCCCCATTTACACTATTTGGCCTTGTGCCTTGTAGGAGGACAAGTACTGGATATTTGGGGTTCTTTTTTCTATTATTTTTTTTTCTTTTTTTCTTGACTGATTTCCTCCCGCCCTCCCTCGCCTCGTGGTGAACACACAGAGGACCGTGACAAGAAAAGCAGAGACAACAGAGGACCCCAACAGCATACATTAATAACCATGTCTGCATTTTTTAGTGTCCTTGCTGCTAAAATTAACACAGCCCTTGTGGCACCCTGCCAAACCCAGCAAAGTGCATGTCATAAACAATACAGGTGGGCGCAACGGCGGACCATTTGTCTGCTCCTGTAAACGTTTCATCACGTCCTTCTCAGCTTAGTAATGCCTGAGCTAACTAAACTGAGTGATAGTTTTCATGGGCTAATAATGACTTATTTGTCATAAAGTCTGACTTTCATTTGCAACAGCATCGTAAATTTTCTGCGCTATATGGCATGCCTGAAAAGCAAATGTTTTTTCTTTTTCCCCCTCCTCTTGTATCCATAGTATCATGTAGACTTTTTTTTTGCAGGTGTCCAAAAAAAAGAAAGACTTCAAAAAACCTTTACTTTTTTGAAAAAATTTGAAAATTTAAAAAAAAAAATAAATTGAAAAATCCTCCTACCGCAAAAGCAGCACAGAGGCACAGGATGAGCCCAGTAAACTCTTTTTTTCTGGAGATGCAGATTTGAGTCTGTTAGGCAAGCTGGAACAGATGAAATACCAAAATAGGTACCAAAAAAAAGGGCTTACATCCAACTTTTTCATCTTTCCACCTCCTTTTTCACCTTTTTTTTTAACTCCTTTCCACCATGCTTTGTTCCTGAGGTTTCACTGGGGAAAAGCAGCCTTGTGTTTCTTTTCTGTTGACTCATGATCCTCACCTCTGAGCTTGATCACCCCCGTAATAAACCAGGTGATATTTCCTTCCTCCCACTCAGCTGTTTCCTCTGCAGAGGCCACCACTTGTGACTCCTCCAGGGCTTGTCACAGCCTTCAGCTCTCCAGGTGCAGCCCTAAGGGACACCTCTCCTCATGGGACCTGTCCCCCCTTAGAAATAGTCGAGGACCCAGGAGTGCTTTTAGGCTCAAGTGCAATGTCCCACTGTGTCCTTCCTCCATGGTGGAGCAATAGCACATCCCAGCATCCTCTTTTCCCATATGTGCCAGTTTAAAAGCAAAGGAAAACTGGGTTCCTAGACCAGCTGGGAGCCAGGTCTTCTCCCAGCAGGACCTCAAACATGGCTTAAGTCTGTTGATTTTTGGAAGTATCTCACCTGGCCAAGAAGGAGGTGCAGACAATAATGTCGAGGGACAAGTTCTTCTTGTGCCTCCCAGATTTCTCTCTCATGGTCACAGGCACTGATGTATTTATATGAAAGGAAAAGGTGTTAAACGTAATCTGCTGGCCTGGTCTGACACGGAATTCCCAGCCATTGAGCTCTGCCTGTTCTTTCCATCAAGGATGAAAGGTAGAGAGGGATGTTGAACATCAGACCTGGATGAGGGGGGAGGAGTTGTTCCCTGGAGCATCTTCAGAAGAGTTAGGAAGCCATTTCCAGCCCGGTGCAAAACCACGTGCTCCTGAAGCTCTCGGGGCTTGAATTACTGCTCTCATTTCAGGCTCAGCAAACCATGCTTAATCGACCTACACCTTCCAGCTCTGGGAGAGTTTAGGGCTCCCTGGACAGGCAAAGGACATCTGAGGTAAGAGATACACTGATTGATGAAGTTAAAGGATTATGCCCAGGCTTCAGGGGCAGAGAAACAGTCCTCAGTCTTTACTGTCGGGCAGCGCATTATCAATTGAAGATTTGATCTGGCAGGCAGTAAATACCAGTATTTGCATTAAGTTAGTGGGATGAATATAGATTTCAGTCAATCAACAATATGACTTAAAGGTTTCGCCATACCATTCCATATCCTGAGTGATTTCAGTCCATCAAGAATAGGATTTAAAGGTTTTACCATACCATGGCATATTCTGCAGTCTGTGCGTAATACAAGGAATAACAAATCGCATGCAACCGCATTACATTTAGGTAGATGATCTCTGAATTATCCTAAGAAAACAGAATATTCCACAAGTGTATTCAGCATTTATTTCTATTATAGCAGATCATCAGGGAATTTAAAGAAGGTGAAAATTATGCGTGATGGCACTCCTTTAAATGGCAACACACCTTGACTGTTCCCAAAATAAGCCTCATGGTAGCAGAAGATTTACCGTTTTTTAAGCCACAAAAGCTAGGTGGGTGCAAATGGGTGAAGCTTCCCTGAAGTCTGAGTTGTCCCTGAGCTCATTCCAGTAGAGGATCTAGACCATATTTTATCAAAGACTGGAGAATATTCATTAGCTTTAATTGTGTTCTACTCCTTAACATCCAGGATTAAAAAGTGTAATGTAACTCTTAGACCCAGAACAGGGTCAGTCAAGTCCATCTGAAGAGCAACTGTTCCTCTTCTTAGTTTTCTGATGATGAGGAGGAGACTCAGCCTGGCTCCTTGCAATGCAGCTTATGTGGGAATGCACAAGGGACTCTTGGGGTTTTTTTGCTGTATCTCACTTCCGAAGCACCTATCCGTGCTCAGGGCAGCAGGAAGGAACAAAATATCCAATGTTTAAAAAAAAAAAACGAAAAGGTGAAAAGGTGACAACAGGACACTCACTTTGTTGCAAGAAATAAAGGAGAAAGGGGATGTCTGGCATCGAAAACCATGTGCTGCAGGTTATTCAGTTGTTTGGGCTTGGTTAACCTTTCAGTAGGGATAATAACTTGATACCTGCATCTCTGGAGCTGGTGGCAAAGGGACTATGCTGGGCATGGGAAGGAGTTGTAAACTTTTACTGTAATCTTATAGAAGAAATGATGTTTCTTGGTGTCACAAAGTTATGCCAAGATACTATACGCATTACCTATAAAACTCAATGTGATAAATCATTGACCAAGGTGAAATGATGTTGCAGCTGGTAAAGCTCCATAAAAGCTCCATACTCTGTTTCCAGATCACAGTCACCTTGCAAAAGATTTCAGCCCTTGTATAGCTTTGAACTCATAGGACTGTATCAGTCTCTTGAGCTTCTCAAGTAATTTCAGCAAAATTACACTAAATTTGACATTGGCCCATCTTATCTTCTAAATATTCTTCTCTGAAAGATTAGCAAGACCTTGGCTTTATCCTCCTGTCATGAGAAAGCTCCCGTCCTGTCTTGTCCAGTAATTGCTGGAAATAATTTTCTGGCAGTTGCCCTCCTTGCTTTTGAGCTCTTTTTGTCTGATCATCCCATTAGTCATTTTCTTCTTCGGTAGCATGAATGTCCAGTTCAATTTCATTCCTATGCAGCTGATACCTAACTTGATTTCTTATTCCATACCATATTGCTCTTCAGACCTCTCTATGAACTTCCATGGCCTTCTACCATTAGTAACTGAATATCTCTAAAATTTTTAAAATTCTTCTCTTTTGTGCTGTGGAAGTGAGATAGATGACCCTCGCTTTCCACTGAAGTGCTTTCCACACATGATTTGCACTTGCTCTGAAGAAGGGGCTTTGTCTCTTGCAGCAAAAGCTAACTATATGCAATCTGGGATGAGTTAATCATTGTGGAATAAAGATTTGTCAGGTCAGCTGGTGTATTAGAAATTGCCTGAGCTGGATTTCCAAGAAAGTTTTAATTTAACTCAATTCGGTTTACTACTTGGCGACCAAGGGTGGCTAGAATTCTGATATTTACGAGCATCAAATGATGGTGATTTGTTCGCTTGGAAGCTTGGTAGACTACAAGCAGGAACACAGAAAAGCCAACATTTTAATCCTTAAGAAAAATACATTACTCCAGAGTGTGGTGAAACAATTACCTGTCCTGTGATCTTTGAAGGAAATTAACCCTGCGAGTGCCCTTATTGAAATCTGAGTGGAAAGAGAAAAGACAGCAACCACCTCACATCAATCCACCTGGACGGGAAAATCCACCAGCAGCCAGTACACTTGTATGGGGTTTCCCACATCCACAGTCTTCATATCACCTAAATAGAGCCAAATACTGGCGTGCGCAACTCAAGTGAGTTGTGTCCTGTCTCAGGTTTCTGCTGCTGGTTGTGTTTTACTTTTCTCTCCTGGAAAGAGCCCTTTCTTGTATTTAATATTTGCTAGTCTATGCTAGTCAGAATATGTATTTTACCATTATATGAAAAAACTTGCAATCAGCTTGGCTCGTAGCAACCCCCCCCCCAATTATTTAGTTTTACAAAGTCATCTCTTCCAACACAGACATAAATTAGTGTTTGGTTTATTCATCTAAAGCACAGGCTGGTAAGGAATATGCAACAGCTCTCAGATTTTGTAGGCACAAGAATATATAATATGCCAAATATTTCTTGCTCTGTGACACAGAAGGTAACATATACGCGAATGTGTTTGAGGGATGTTTGTGCCACAAGCAGTACAGAAATTTTGCATTTTCTCTAAGATTTTCAAGGTTCCTGGAGAAATGTTTCTTCTCTTCCCTCATAATATATATGCAGTTTTGCTTGGGAACACTTGAACCTTTCATAGAGTGATAAGCTAATCTCTTGCTGCCTGTCATGTATTTTTAATAAAGCCTGGACAAAGCCACGGCTGCATTTTGTTATTGAAGAAGGCTGGGCAGAATGATTTAACACAAGATTTTTAATAAATCAGGCCTTGGGAAACAGTGGAAAGGATTGAAGAGCCAAGCGGAGGTTGATTTCCACATCAGAGTGCTAAGCAATGAACAATGATAAGGCAGAGTTTAATTTAGTAATGAAGAGAAGTTATCAATAACCTACTGGTTTTACACCAGCGATAACAGTATAATTAGATTCGAAATCAAAAGATGGAGATGAAAAAACTCAATTAGTAAGATAAAAAATGTAAATGGTGGAAAGTGCAGTTTACTGGATTAAAGGAATTACGAAAGGTTAATTGGGAGCAAGAACTGAAGGAAAACTATTAGCGAGAATCTGGAAATGTTCAAAAAAACAGTGCTGGGAAAATTACATGATAAAGCTGGGAACTGCACACCTAGGAAAGATAAGGAAATTACATACCGTCATTCCTCTCTGTATAGACTAAGGAGGAAAGATATTATATAGGAAAAATTCTATTTATGGTGAGTGGAGGGTGGCAAAGCACCCAGCCGGCAAGGAGCACTGGGCTGGATGGGGGCCCCACACTGCGAAACAGCTTTGCTGGGGTGGGGGCATGAGGACACGAAGATTTGGATCCATCATTTGGAAATAAATAAATAAATAAAATTAAAAATAAAGACTTTCATGGCCTTCCCCAAAGCTGTCCAAATAAGCAGGGGCTTTTTCTGAACTGAAATCTTCCACAAGAATACTGAAAATTATTATTATTATTGTTATTGTTATTTTCCAGCTTATGGAAAACTCCTTTCACATAATGATAATGTGGGAAAAATCAAGACACAGCTGAACTGGCATTTCCGATTGTCAGCTGATAAGAAAGGCAAAAGATTAAATCAGTCAAATCAGACCTGTCTAGGAGGGAAATCAGCCTAAGTGTTTCCATTTGGCTTAGAAACGAACCCTCCTGTCTGACTGGAAGTGGACATAACGCATGCGGAGATAACAATAAAATAACCTTCCAGCTGGCCATGGATCTCTGAATATAGTCACGGTTTGAATTTGTGGACTGTAGCCTTAGCATATAGTGCAAAACCACAAACTTCTTGTTTCATAAGTCTTGGATAAAAAAAAAAAAAAAAAGAGCAGCTTATACATATAAGGTGCAGATTCACTTCAGTCATGAAAAGAAGTAAAAAAGTAAAACGTTCCCTGTAACTCACACATTCTCAGAGTCACTTTGCAGGCACTTCTCATGTTAAGCTGCACATTATAAGCTTAAAAAAAACTTCAAACTCATAGAACTGGACTCAGTGTTCACATAAAGAAGCACTGTTTCTAATGACAAGAATTTTTAATAGATGCCTCAAAGGAAAGCTAGAGCCTGAACTAAACAGATGAAGAATAATCCACTAAGCAAATGAGGTTTTACCTTTATAGCTAGGGATTGGCTTGAGTGGTAAAACGTGAATTTTCATCTCTTCCACAACATTTCTGTTATGACTAATTGCAGACACTCTGGATATTCCTAATATTCATCCTAGCCACTAATTCTCAGTCTTGCCGTGTTCTTAATTTCATTGACTTGCTGAAGTGGTGAGTTCCATGGGGAAATCACTGTTTTGCATATAAAAACATTTCTCTTTTTAATTTATTTGAACGCCTTTATGCCCAAGTGTTGAGATGGGGGAGGTGGAATTTCCCAGGCTACTTTCTCCAGGCCATTTGTTATCTGCTAAATGCTGATACTCCCACACCATGTGTCTCCTTTTCCAGGTAATCAGGCCTCACCTTTTCAGCCTCTGCTCACCAAATCTGTTCTTTTGAAACCATAAT
>VXBH01005832.1:0-51592 GCA_013400035.1 Rynchops niger | reverse complement strand
GGGACCTCCCCGGTTGTCCAGGACTGCTCATAGATGATGCACAGTGGGCCGGTGAGCACTTCCGCCAGCTCCTTCAGTACCCTTGGGTGGATCCCATCCAGCCCCATAGACTTGTGCACCTCCAGGTGCTGAAGCAGGTCCCTCACCATTTCCCTTTGGATTACAGGGGCTTCATTCTGCTCCCCATCCCTGTCTTCCAGCTCAGGGGTCTGGGTACTCAGGGAACAACTGGTCCTACTGCTGAAGACTGAGGCAAAGATGGCATTAAGTACCTCAGCCTTTTCCTCATCCTTGGTCACTATGTTGCTGGCCCCGTCTACCAGAGGACAGAGATTGTCCTTAGTCCTCTTTTTATTGCTAATATATTTATAGAAACTTTTTTTGTTGTCCTTGACAACAGAAGCCAGGTTTAGTTCTAGCTGGGCTTTGGCTCTCCTGATTTTATCCCTACATAGCTTCACTACCTCTTTGTAGTCCTCTTGAGTGGCCTGCATGTAGAAGTTAGAGGAATTGTGGAGAGGTGGAGACTAGTGTTTGGTCATAAAGGAAACACTTTCAACTGTAACAGCTACACTAAATATTCTCTTTTCCTTTCACATTATGAAGCCCTTTGAAAAATCCTTCTGACTTCTGTCATCTTCTGACATCTTACTGAAGTGCTGTGGGGAGTAACTTTCTGTTGGCTTTTTCTTTGCATTAGTAAACTTTTTATTTTGCGAAGTTTTGTCTTAGGATATTTCAGACATCGACTCTGTTATTTTTTTCCACTGGCATTTAGATTCCTCTTTCTTGAACTTGGAGGGCCGTGATGAAACTGGAGATTAATATTGAGAGACCTGTGCCTAGAGCCGCTGCAGTTCTCAGAGCTCACATGGAGCAGGAGACACCCAACTCAGTACCGGAAGCAGGATAAAGCACACAATAAAATTAGAAAAGACTGTTTTGAAGGTGAAAAAGGTGAGGGCAGGAATAGCACAATGTTTTGCAGATAAGAGCATGGTACTTGCTTGCAGGCATGAAAAAAATTTAAAAGAATCACTGTTCTTCTATCTACGCGCTTGACAAAGAGACATACAAAGGACTAAACCTACCAACTGGGATGGTTTTTCTCTTAAACCCACTGGATCAGCCATCCCAAGCTTCACATGTCCTTAAATAAGGAGCATCCACCCCAAATGGCAGTAGCTTTGGTAGATCAGATGTACCAGGGCTAGGTGACAGCTCTTTTTCCAGACTGACACCTTCCAGGGATGCCACAGCTGAAATGATTGCTGCTTTGGATTACGCTGAGGCAAATGCAAATTTGGGTTTAGTTAGTAAAACCTCAGTCTTGTTTCTTATGCAAACATTGCAAATGCATTCGAAGAGGAGAAGATATAGATGATGTCATTATACATGAACACACTCAGATTTAATAGGTGCAAACCTCCGCGTGTGATGCAACAGGCAATTCTTTCATTATTTAGTTGGACCTGTTGGCTATTTACATTTAATTTGCCCTTTTCCTGGTAGACAGTAATTAACCCAAGCAGCCTTGTCAACCAAGTAGCGAGGACTTTGTACTGGTGCAGAGCAAATTAAACTTTGATGAGAGGATGATGACTGCCAGCTACTTAAAGGTGAATCATAAAGGCTTTAAAAACCCTGCTTGCAAGATTCTCAAATGTGAACAGAAGCCTTTGGCTTTAAATGGTAATTAGCACTGTAGTTAAAGAGAATTTGAAATTAAAATGAGGACCCACACATTTTCCTGGAAGTTGATCTTCACGTCTCTGGCCAAGACGACTATTTTCATAATAAACCTGCTGGAGTTTGAAATAACTGTTCCTTCCCAACGCAGCGTTTTCCGTGCCTGGGGAGTAAATCCTCCGGTTACATTAGTCTTTGGTCTTTTAGGACCAGCTGCTCGCTTCACCTGAGCACCAGCCTGTGGTGCTCAGCTACTCCTTGCTTTGTGGTGACTGACTCTGCAGAACTGGGTCTAGCCTGGTGAGTTTTCAAGGGCAATCTAAGAGCCATCTTCCTCTCGCACCTCGGCACAGCCAAGCACCCTATGCGCCCCTGCCTAAACCTAAAAAAAATGTAGCCCATCAGTGGAAAAGACACATTGCACAGAAATGACATTTTGACGGCATGATTCCTGGCTCCTGTTTGTGCTGCAGACCCTTTAGATGCCCTCAAAGGCAGGATGGATGATGTGTACATACCGAGGCTCCAGACACAGCAAAGGAGTCCATCGGTATTCATGGAGTTGCCGCAAATAAGAGGTTTACATGTGGATATTGTACCCGTTTTGAGTCTTCGGAGAGAGGCGCTGCAATAAGGCACAGATGCTGCTTTCTTGGGTGGAAATCTAATCTGCTCCTGCAGCTTGACTTGGGTTAGCCAAGCAGGTAATCTAAATAGACGTCATTACTAACAAGGTTATGTATGAAGTGACAGCTCGCACACTCTGCGAGTCTTCGATGAATACTGCTGCCTTTGCTATGCAACAAATATATACTGCAGAGTTTAATGAGTGATAGCTGAGTGCAGTAGAGTTGACAGCACAGTCAGCTGGGAGACGGCTTGCTTAATCTTCAGGGCGTGTTGTAATTTCCTCTGGGCCTCACAATCTTTAATATTATCTGCGATGATAATCGCATCTGAGAATATTTTTAGTATCCCTTTGTTACTCCGATAGTATTAAGACTATGCTGCTTTTTCTTGTTCACTGTTTCCCATCCAAAACTTTATGCCGAAGGCAGTTTAGAATTCACATTGTGCTTATTTCTTGAAACTTTCACAAGGATTGTGCCAGGATCTGTTCAAGTAGTTGTTCTTTCCAATGAATTTCTCACCTGAAGATCCGTTCCTGCAAGTATTTCTACGTGCACTGGGCTGTGGTTTGGGGCATGGACAACAAGCGCTAGAGCTCCAGTCCAAGGTGGAGAAGCAATGATACCCCATGGTGGAGTTTCAGACCCAAAGGGAACTCAATGACCAAAGTGGCTGCCGTGGCAGTGTTGAGAACAGAAGGAAAACTGCAGCTGGGGTCCTTGATTAAAAAGAAGACAGCTTTAGGAACAATAGTCTTGGAAAGTTTAATGGACAGATGAATGCAAAGCTGGCCACAACATCTCTATGCTGAAGCTTTCCAGAGTGATGGGCAGGTGAGGCCAGGCTGGACCAAAAGCCTTTGAACTCTTTTTGCAAGGGCAGCTCTGCTGACATGACCCTTGATTTTTAATTAAGAACCAAGAGGTTCAGAGCTAGGCCCAAAAAGAGTAGCAATTAGCTAAAAAAAAAGGTATATGAGCCTCTTTTGCCAGTGCCTGCCAAGCGGAGCCAGCCACTGGAGAGAGCCTAGAAACTTCCAAATGCTGCAGAAATCTCCAGGAGGTCCCCACTGGCGTCACACCTGTGTTTTGCTGACCTGTTCCTCAATCCCATCCCAACTCAGATCCTGTGATATCAAGCAAAGGTAGGGACAGGTGGATGGGACCTTTACTGCATGCCAAGGCTACTTGCATACCAATACCAAATGTTTTAGATGGACATATTTGCATTTTTTCCAGTGTACTTTGTAAGACAGACTTTCTACAGAAGGTAATCCTCAGACTGGTTCCCAAAACAGCCTTTAAATCTGACAAGTGAAATACACTGAGAGTTATACACCATAAATATCAGTGATTTACAATGTGTGCTCCAGGCTGGCTGGGCTCCAAGAACATTTGAAAAAGATTAAGGAATACAAAAGAATTAACAGCATTATAGGACATAACAGCTTACTCCTGCCTTGGAGCTGAGGTTTGACACACATCACTAGGGTTTGTGGGTTTTTTTGCCTTCTTCTCCTTTGCAGTTCTTGACAGTCAGTAGAGTTTTTGCATTATTTAAATCACCAGAAGCAGCACTACTTGGAGGAATCAGTGACCCTCATTTCAGCATTTAAGGTTTTTTCTGCTGCTTGCTTTGTTCAGGATTCCTCCTCAGATGAAGGACTGCTCTCCCACAGCTCTGTATCTCTCCACACAAGATTTGCTGAACAACATCAGTGTAAGAGCTGCCTGCTCTCCTTCCCTGGGTGCTACTGTGCCCAGCTGTAGTCACAGACTCGGGATTGCCTTTTCATGGCTCATTTTCCTACCAGCTTTTGGAAACTGGAGTCATCTTCTCTGCAGCTCCAATGCTGGGGAACAAGACTTTTTGGTCCTTCATTACTCTCTGAAGTCGTAGCACACACGCACCGGAGGCTTACTGAGGGGAGAAGAAAACATTTGTTCCCAGCTAATGACTTTTGCCCTTTGGTGGAAAGAGCAGAGCTCATTAGTAGGTAGGATGGTGTCTGAGCCCCCAGCCCGCTCCAAGCAGGTGTGATCTTTTCTAGGTGTTGAGTGTTTTGGGGAAGCTGCTCCCAAAGGGCATCATTTTGGAGATCTGCAAGGCAGATCCATGTGGTATAAAAGGGAAATTCTTGCTAATCCAGGAGAAAACATCACTACACCAGTCTATCTTCACTTATTCTTTACTCATTGTAGCATTCATCATATTCTGGGATCAAAGAGCAGTGCCAAAACCAAGGTGAAAGCTGCTTCTACCTTTTCACCAAGCAAGGTGCTACTCAGTGGGCTTGCAGCAGTGGGTTTCCTTGCACCATGCCTGGGGGGCATCTTGCCTGGGTTTGAAATACGTGTGCCAACAGCCTCATGCCAAGAAGGCAGGCTGCCTTTAAGCATTTTACACCCATTAATTGACATTTTCTCATTACAGTTAAGGCAAAACCTTGTTGAGTAGGAACTAGATTGCAACCACGAAGAGTGTTCATGGAGTTTATTCAACACGCACAAGTACTTCAGGCTGCTGTTTAGATCACGCACGCTGCAGCTAGAGATCCAGACGTTGAAAAATAAACCTCTCTCCCTTTATCAGCTCCCTGATCTAACATCTTCTTTCACGCTGCTCTGCCTTATGATGTCTGCTCTAAGGTCAGCATTTAGTGTTCATCATTGTAGTCTAGCGATATCCTCAATTATCCTTTACTTTCACACTAATGGTCTTTGGAACTGGCTCTTGGGACATAAAATACCAGTTTAAATACATTCTTTTTGTCTGTGGCTTTCAGAGGCAAAAGCTTCTNCCCCCCGCCACACATTTGAATCAAGTTATGCATTTTTTTTTGCCTCAGGAATTCATGACAACTGTAATTCTTGGTTTTAAATACAGATTTCCTTACAGTGGAGATAATCTAAGATGTCTATCTGAGGTCTGTGGAATGAAATTACCTGCAAATAAACAATAAGTGAGAATTGAATTTATCTCAGGATATCTTGGAACTGTGATTATCTCCCATACACATGACTTCTGTACCATCTGCAGTATTGCTTTTGCTTGGAACAGAAGTATTGCACTTTCAATTATCATTTGTTCCCTTTTGTCCTCATCTTTTCCTTGTATGTATAGCAATTTAACTAAGAAATTAATTTCTATATACCTCAAAACTCTTGCCCCTGCTCTCCGTAATTAAAGCATCCTACCGAAAATGAATTGGGATATTATTTCCTAATTTTGATCTTATTTTCACTTGCACTTGAACAACTTGGCTCGCTGAAGCAATAACCACTTTATCACAGCTTCTTTGATTAGAGATTGAACAGTATTTTCCCATTTTGAAAGTATTAGTTTGTCTGATTGTTTATTTGAAAATAGAGCATGAGTGTAAAGTAGGAAATAAAAATGTTTTATTAACTATCCATTCTAATAGGAACAACATTTACTATTCATAGCAATATTCATAAAATGACTTATCCTAATTCCTCAATCATCCCCTATGCAAATGCTTGGAAAATGAATGAGCTAATTAAAGTAGATGTTAGTGGAACAAGGACATTGGGGCTCTCTTTGAGCAAGGGAGAATACAGAGCTCATTAAAGCTCTGCATTTCAAACATGGCTGGGGGAGATGCCTGCACCCTTAGGGCATCTACAGCTCCTATTCCTAAGGTACCTTCCTCACACGGATAATGTGGGCATGAGGAGCACATCAGCAATAGCTAAATAGCCCTGCTGAGCAACAGGGAGCCTCCCTGACTCCCCCCTGGGCTGCCTACCTTAAAAGAAGAGAGGTTTGATCCCAAATACAATTGCAAATCATTTTACAGACAGTCTCACAGTCCAAACTAAAGGTAGCACTAGCAGCCCTGGAAAAACCTCAGGTAATGGGTGAAAGAGAACAGTTAAAACACAAGAGCAGCCTCTCTAGGCTCTTTCTATAAATTTCTGGAGGCAATCAGAGCCAAGGGAGGAGAAGCATGACAGCTGTTGGTTCAGCATAAATACTCCCCAGCTTTTGTTCTACTTGCTAAGGACAAACATGGGTGGAGGAGGGTGACAGGTCACCCATCCCCATCCCTCCTGCCAGCCTGTCACCTGGGCTGACAGATGCTGCACGTGCAGCTGGGGAATCCTCAGGAAGACCCACAGAGAGATGGAAATCCAGCCCATTTCCATCAGAAATCCCTATAGATGACATCTCACTAGCAGCCTTTACATCTTCAAACTGAATTTAGAGGGAGCTAAAATAGACTTCCAGAACGACTATAACATTTCCCAGGGTAGCCCTGTAGCTTAGCTGTTCTGCTTACCAGGAATAGCTGCTCCCATTGGGAAGGAAGAGCACCCATCCCCTCAAAGCCTCCCAACAGCCTTTGTAGATGCTTGAACCCCACCTCCTGTAGGTTTTGGCCAACAGCTATTGAGGGGATGGTTTTAACACAGGTTGCTAATTAACTCTTTGTGAAGGCAGCTTTTTTATTTCCCCTTGTGGCTGATGATACTAGAAATTAATTTTTAAATCCAGTGCAAGATTGTCCTCAAAGAGTGAATTCTCTCTTCAGTCAGTGGAGAGGAAACATGTTTAAAGTGCTCTTCGACTTCCACTGTCTACATTGGGATGAGAAGCATTTTCTGATGGGATTTCTCATTCTGATTATTCTAATGGAAATCTAGATGACAAGGTAAGAGAGAGAGATATATATTTGATGTGATGTATACACGTATGTAGGCATCTGCTTTTGATCAGACGAATCCTATATCTTGTGCTTGATAGTGGTACTTTGATAATATAAATCTTTCAAAAATTGTCCTTGATTTGAATGCACCTTAATATAGGATCAGGAGATGCTTAGGGTTGAAGATTTCTCTGAAAACTGAGCGTAAAGAAACTTGTAACTGGCCATAACCCATGACAACTTTTGCAGAACTCACCTCCCCTGTACACACCACTGAAGCAAACTAAGAACAGTACATATTTCTTTCCAGCCTACAGATCACAAAAAAGAAAAGGCAATAGATATTGTAAACTAGTAAAATAGACATTAAAGCAACCCTAAGTTATAAAATTGTGAAGGCAGCTCAAAGAGAAGAACGACCACCTTCATTTCACCACCTCCCGGGCATCGCATCTGGGAGTTCATCAAAATGCCTGGGAAATGCAGCCCAGAGAGGAGGAATTCCAGCATCTTTCCAAAAGATTACTCAGCTCCTGCAAAGGGATTCTGTCATAGCAAAGAGGAAGGAGTGGGCTGAATGATAAAATATTCAAAATGCCATAGATAATTGAATAGTTAATATGCTCATTTATTCAAGTTCTGCAAGCCTCAAAATAGCATTTTCAAGTGTTTTCATTTTTTCTTCATCATTTTCACGTGGGCTCCTTCTTGGGCTCAAATACCTGCTAAAGCACAAGTATTTAAGGGGAATGAATGGGTTGCCGAGCCTGTGACGCAGCATCCCTGCCCACATGGAGCCACAATTGCAGCCTTCTCTGACCTGAGAAGGTCCATGTGCTTTGGTGCTCTGGTCAGACGGCCAAAGGCACTCATTGCACATAGCTTTTCAGAGTGAAATTCTTCTACTAGTGATGTGAATAGGTTTCACAAACTTTATTTCGCTTTTATTTATATGTATAAAATCTCCACTTGCACACAAAGATAAAGTAACTGTGCCTTGATGTAGCACTTCCATGTGCAGGTGCTGCTTAAGCCCACGCTTACCAGGCTGCTCCTCACCAGTGGGCACATTTCCTTAGTCTCACATGCCTGTTAATGGCAATATAATGCACAAATGAAATATATTTAGCACTTTGTCATAGAGAATGACTATCTTAAATTATGGTCTCTCAATTTACTTAAATCTTTCTGCTGAATTGAATGGCAAAAAGTTTGGATCTGTGAGGTCTTCAGCCTCATGGAGCAGCCTAGGGAAACGCTATGCAGGCAGATGAATGCACACCATGCCCCGCTGTGCCCATATCTCTGTTTAATCGCTGGCTGCTCCCTGAGGGTTTAACACATTGGAAAAAGGAAATTCTGCTCTAAAACCGAGGCCCCTCTGCCTTTCCAGGGTGGAGTTACGGCTGGGCCCTTTTGCCCGTCTCCTCTGGGCTGGCACCCAGCAGCGATGCAGGCATCCCCTGGGGTTCACACCGCCCAGGGACGATGGTGAATGCCGTCCTATCAGCAATAAGTGTCTGGGTTTGAACAGCCAAAAATTAGGGGAAAATTCTCAATTCTTACAGAAAACACCCCGTGCTTGAGGACTATGCATTCCTTCCCCCTAAAAAACTGTAAGATTGTTGTAAAGCTAAAGAGATTTAATAAAAATTACACATGTATTCCCTTTTAACTGCCTTGTTCCTCTTGTGACAAATATGGTTTCTATTTGCAGACTTTTCTCTGCCCAAAAGCAGAGGCTCAGTCAATAACGTGACTCCAAAAGCTGGAGCTTTGAGGAAGTAAAACACCCCTCTGCTTTCCAGGAGACTCTCATCAACTTGTGAACACGAGCATGGCTGAAGGGCTTAGTGCCAGTGACTATTCACGGGGAGGTTAACAGCATTTGGGGACGTAGCTGTCTGAGAGCTGTGAGATTCATCTGGCACAAATTCAAATTGGATTTAAGGGCTTAGACCAGACAGAGCTGTAGAACAATCCCAGCCTGGGTCCTTCACACAGGGAAAAATTTCAACTCTAAAGCCAAAGGCCTCCAAAGTTTTGGTCAACTACAAATCTGAGTAATACTAATGTCTTCAAACACTCTGGTGCAAAGAAACATTCTCTGCCACAATTCCATAAGAGATTTCTTTCTACCCTGATGGCGTAAAGATATGTAGAGTGCCATAAAGGAAGATGGATGTGCTTCAGCAGACAGCAAGCCCAGCAGAAGGCTATTGGCAAACCCTACTCTCCATGCCTCTCCATTTTCCTCTTGCATTGATTGCTGAAGATCGCTAACTACAGCTTAATGCCCTGGTTAAGAGGTAAAGAGCATTGACTCTGCTGGCAGCAGTGCTCTCCTGGGCTTTGAATTCCTGGAATAATTCAGCGGAAGAGAATTTTGCTGTGTGTAAATATTTACCTGTCTATTCTCCTGCTTGGCAGGTGAAAATTAAACCAGCAGCCTGGGCGTATACCACAGGTCTCCAGGGTCTTCTACTGTTCCTACAAGACTTGGCTGTGAAAAAAGCGGCTTGTGTAAAGACATTTTACCCACGGCATGGGGGAAGCATAGGTTAACCAGCCAGAGAGCCAGCCTCTGGGAAACGTGCCCAGGCCCTCTTCTCTCCCTCCATGGCCACCGGTGCCGTGAATCCCCTCTCTGCTGGGGGAGCACCAGAGAAGCACATGGCACGGCATCTGTTCCCAAACTTGGAGTCGCCTCCAGGCATTGAGGAAAAGCCCCCTCAGGCACAGGTTTAATGAAGGAAAGGTATTTCCAGCCTCTGGCACGGCTCAGTAACATCTCACGTGGGAAAAGCCTGCGAGGAGATCAGATCAGATCTTAGGCACTCAAATAGGTGAATACAGGCAACAATTTCCCTTTCTTCAGCTTCCCTGCAGTTCTTCTGTATGCATATGTTTGCTTGAGACAACAAATGCAATAGGCAAAGGCTATACCACTTGCTCAGGGTAGGAGCAAGTCCACCCAACAACAGGGGCACCCACCGCCCAATCTGCAGGGCAGGACTTCTGAAGACAAATTTTTGATCTCCTGGGAAAGGGTCTTAATCCCTACCCTGTGGATTCAGGTGTTCCTCTTCCACCTCCCCAGCAGGTGCCTGAGGAGTGATCCGCAGCGTACACCCAGCTGGGGAAGCCCTTTGAATGCTCCCTCACTACAGGCAAATGGGAATAATTTGCAGAGAGAAATTCAAATCTGGCAGGGGTGGATTTTTCCTCATCACTAGCCATTAGGGTTTCAAAGAGGGGAGAACTCATCTCTCATGTAATGAATTATGCCAAAATGATAGTTCAAATATTGTACAAACAATCAAAATAGTTAATCGCATAAATGACACTGAGATGCATTCTCATGCCCAGGATTCCTGTTCACGTTTTGCATGGCTGAAGCTAGTTGCTGAATTCAGATGGAATTGTCAAAATAGCTTTGGCCACTCCATGATTGCACTCTTCTCGGAGATTGAATGATAAATGGGGAAATAAAAGACGTCCAGCTGCACTAAGGAGGTGAGGTTTGAGCTCTGGACCAGAGCACAGAGATGGTCTGCGACTCTGCAGGGCAGTCAGTCTGCTGGCAGGCAGGCACCGGGGGCTGTTGGATGTCAGGGCTGCTCATTTCAGCCTCTTATTTTTATTACCACGCTTTTCATGTATTGTAATTTGTGTTATTTAGGGTTTGCAGGGAGCAGAGAGCAGAGCAATTGTTAATAGGAGCAGCTTCCTGAAGCCTTTTGCTTGGGTCATGGAAAAAATGCCTTAAACAATATCAAACTATGATCCTCCTGTGATTTTCAGTGCTGATTTAAAAAAAAAGATTACCAAACCCACACACAGAGGAAACTGCACCTTCTTTGCCCCAAAAGGCTGGAGCTCAGGCACCCTTGGGACACATGGCCCCATAGACAGACCTTTCTTCACTCTCTACCAACCCAACACCGAGGAAGATTCACATCCTAAACATTTCATAGGACAAAGATAATGGCATGCTGTGAACAGTAAATAAAAATAAATGTTGGAAGCAGGGCTTTAAACTTCAGACTTTTGTTGCTGCTATTAAATATGTATTTTTTCCTGAGTATCTCTCTGATTCACCAGTCCTGCCTGGATGACAGACCCGGGTAGCTTCAAGTATTGCATGTAGGACAGGACAACAGGGTTTAGGTATCTCTGTTAAAATCCCTATTTTCTTTTATACATAACTGGAAATAACTTTGCCAATCCTCTCTGTCGTCAAACTGATTCCCTTCTAATGAAGCTTTGCTTCTTCATCCAAAACCAGTTTGCAATGAAAAATATGATCCCGAGGCTGAGATGTTCAGAGACACTTCTGGCGGTAAAGTATGCAAATCCCACCAAATTTCGCCTAATCCCATCAGGCTTGACTGAAAAGTGCCGTCTCACACCACCCACACTGTGATTCGCCCGGTAACACCTGACGTGGTGTTCTTGAATCCATTGGCCAAATGCACACACTATTTAAAAGAAATAGATATCCCAAGGATGATCTATATCTTGTATATTTGCGTGAAATACAGAGATTAGGTAGGAAGACCTGCATCAATAACTATGCTGGGAAAATGGGCAGAATTGTTACAAATTGCTAGAAATTGTGTCATTTCTCAGCCGTGATTTTAACAGGGAAGAACCTGCTGGGGAAGGAGACACATATGAACTGGCCGATCAGTATCAGCCTGCTTCAGACGAGTCATCAGGCTGGCTTTTTGTGCCATTAGGGCTGTCATAGGGAATACAACATCTTTCATTGGGATAGTTGTATGGGAAATAAACCATAACAAATCCTCCTGCTTGTAGATGAGGATGATGACCAGGATGACTGTTATTGTTATTAGTGATCACGGTCCTATTTTGCTATTGTTCCTCTAAGAACAGTAGAAAAATACAGCTCTTGTCCTGTGTTTCTTACGATCTTGATGTATAACAGAAGAGAGCAAGAAATGGTGGGAAAAGGAAAAGACAGGTGGTTAGCAATATTAATAAGTTGGGAATAGAGGTAAGTGTCCTCCAAAGCTGGTGCTGATGTACTACAATGCTTCCTTTTGACTTCAATGGTATTTTCTTCAGAGCTTTGTATCCCTGGGTGGATCCAGGCACACTTCTGAGTACTCCGAATAATAATAGCTAATAATAGCCAGATTGAAAAGCTATGAAAAAGAGGGAAAGCAGTTCATTGTGTTCATTCCTCATCAGGTATTATTACCTGATGCCATTGATAATCCAAGAAAAGATCTTCAACTACAGAAGAGATGAAACAAATCTGCATGTGGGACGGATAAGCATAATACCAAATGCTTACAGTGTGCTGGAACCTTGTAGAACACCACAGTAACACCTGGAAACTGGCTCTGCTATAACCCTACAGAAGTCAGCAGCAGTGCCACCTCCAGTGGGATGAAGCAGGCCTAGACACACTCATATCTTAGCCTTGCTGAGACCTTCATTAGCACTTGCTTTCCAGGCTATTGAAGAGAAATCATAGCCGTGGCAGGTCTTGGCGCTTAGAAACTTTTGGAGCCTTTACCAGCCATCTCCAGTGAGAACTGTTTCACATGGCTGTAGCTGTGGTGATCTTCCTTTAGCGGAAGGGGAGGGAGCAGTCAGGCAGTGATCCTCTGAGGTCACGTGGCAGTCCCTGGCAGTCACCATTCAACAGTGTCAAGCCAGTGACCATAGAATGTGTAAGTAATATGATGAGGGGGAAGGTTTTAAACTGGAAGAGGGGAGATTTAGATGAGATATGAGGGAGAAATTCTTGTCTGTGAGGGTGGTGAGCCCCCGGCCCAGGTTGCCCAGAGAAGATGGCTGCCCCATCCCTGGAGGGGTTCAAGGCCAGGTTGGACGGGGCTTGGAGCAACCTGGTGTGGTGGGAGGTGTCCCTGCCCAGGGCAGGGGGGTGGAACGGGATGGTCTTTAAGGTCTCTTCCAACCCAAACCATTCTGTGATTTGATGAATGGACACACCATAATGTACCCAGTCTTACAAAAAAGATGGTTATTACACTTTCCAAGAGACTGGCAACCAGGACTATGCAAAGCAGGGATTTACAGTCTGTAAGTGCTCACATCTCATTCCAAAATACAGATAAAAGCCTGACATTTCCTCAAACCTCATGATTTTATACAGATCCTGGGAACTTACCCTTCAGATGTCTGTGCTACATGCTGATGAGTCAATCTGTTGCATTGGATGTCTTTGGAGAAGGACAGAAATAAGACTCACACTGTCCCGTGAAGAGAGCTGGAGAGGAAATGTCAGCCAATGGCATATGCGGGGTATTGAGCGTGCAGGCACTGCAGCCGCATGGGGACCAGACGGGCCTGGGCATCTGCTTGCAAAGATGAGGCCAGACAGAAATGAACCCTGGCAGATGGCTGGATGGGGTGCTCCATCCTCTCTTTGTGCGATGGCCTTGCCAGCCACACTGAAGCACGGAGCAGAGTGTCCGGGAGACTAAGAAATGAAGCAGCTCAGGACTAGGCACACATTGCTCCTGCCACGGGCAAAATGGGTCAATTATTTAGCATTCATGTTCTAAGGCTGAGCACAAATGTGTGTGCTACAGCGTCGTTCAGCTCACAGGAAATTGTTTTCTTGAGTGACACATTGAAGGTCACGGTTTATCAATCATGTACAAGGTAGAGATGATACAGTTGGTTGTAGCAGCTTCCTCCTGTAAAACACATTCCAAGGGAAAATGATTGGTTTTGCCATGTTCTGTGGGAAAAGTGATAGACTAAGATCACTCTGCTCCGTTGAATTGTACTTTTAGCTCCTCGCTGTCTTTACAAGTTTATTTCACACTTTCTGTGCCTGGCTCCCCTCTACACAAAGCAGCATGTGGTAAATATTTTAAAATATTTATCCATGTTTTCTTCAGCACTTATTTTCAAAATCTTCCTCGTAGTGTCTTGCCTGGCAGTGATCTATGTGACTGTGCAAAACTCTCATACCTAAAATAGTACATCAAGGAAACACCTTGGGAGCAGTCAGTAACTGAGACAGTGAAAATGTGAAGCTTAACAAGAAAATTCCCCTCAAATAACTAACTCTAACATGGAATACAAAGAAATCAGAGCTATCCATGTTCAAGAAGGGACTAATGTGAGAAATCTGTGTGGTGGTGGAAAACTGGGATGATTACAGAAATGACAGAAAAATCTAAAGCTCTGTTTGCATTCATATTGCCAAGAGCCAAGAGGTTTTTTTCCGGACCTTTGCTTTAAGGAGTCTTTCTTTGTTTTCCATATGTTCTTGTGTGCAGAGAAAAGAATAAAAAACGTCAAGAAGACCATGAACATATTGTAGCGTGCTACTTGCATCCCATCAGGTTCCTGCTTCTTGCAGGAATCTACAGAAATGTAGATTTTCTGGCTTTCATGAATTTCTTTTCCAAATCTGTCAGATACGTTGAACGTGGTCGGTAAGGCATGTTTATATTTACAGGAGAGCTTATAGCAAATTCTGCTCTGGCTTTTATAAGGAGGTTCAAGGAGAACAAGTCACGTCACAGTTGTAGCACTATCACCAAACCTATCTAGGCAGTTATATGGTTTCCTCTGTGTGAGGACTTCACCATCGTGGATGGATTCTTACCTCATGATAATAGCCCAAGATACATTCCTGTGGTATTCACACCAGTTTACAAATGAAAAAAAAAAAAAAACAAACAAAAAAACCAAACCCAAACAAAACCCGCCAAAAAAACCAAAACTAAAAAACATTCTGTCTGACTTCATGAATAACACAGCTACTGAGTCCTCTTTGCTTTATGTCCTATGTGAATACAGTGTATTATTCAGTAAATGCTGTAGTCTCTTTTTAGAGTGATGGGGAATCCAACAAAACTCTTGTGAAATTGTTCCAGGATTAATTATATTGCCGCTTAAAATTTGTGCCATATTTCTAAGTCTGCCTTATTCATTTTCTAGCTGTTGGAATAAACAGAAAAACCCTTCCACAGAAATTCAACAAGCACCCAACACAAAGGGACGCTATACATTCTTTGTTCCTTGATGCCTGAGAATTTAGTAAGCTCTATTAAGTCACTCAATGTTTGTTTTTACCTTTCTTTAACAGTCATTGCAATAGCCACACATTATCACCCTCCTCTCTTTGTAATTTACTACTCTCCTAATTAGTGTCATCTGCAATCTTAATTGGTGAGAATTTTTGGTTATTGTTTCAAATATTAACAAAGTTAAGATACAGTATTAGAGATACCAGCTGGATAATAACTTCCTGACTGCTAGAAAGACTTTAATTCACATAGCAGCTGCCATGCCAACTATGCATCATCCTAGTCATTGATCTGAAGGTCAGGCGGTACCAAATGCTTTATGGAAATCTAAGGATACATCAATATAAGCAATGATATGAATATAGCCAGCTCAGATATTTCCAGCAAGGTAGCCACAAAAGCTATAAAGCTTATCAAATAGGCTGACTCCACATTCAGGTCACTATCCTCTCCATTTTTAATGATCTAGCTACTGCTAAAATGCTGTTGGAAGGGAAAATATTTAATCATTACACGATACAGTATAAGATTAGCTAGGTATTGGGTGGGTGGGTTTTTTCACATAAATGAAAAACCTACCGCTGCTGCTGGCTGAGAACTGGGAGGGGGCAGGACTGAAGGCGGCAGTAGGCGAGCAAAGCGTGCAAGGTCACAACGGCAGGCCATTCATATGCAGTTGATTTAAAGTTGATATCCCAAACTATGAGCCTGTCAGTCTGTACACCCAAGCTAACACCCTTGTCAAGTCGGCTCACCAAAAATATAGAACAACCTGAATTTTTGAAACATTTATAGTTCTCAAACCAATGGAACTAAGGATACTTCTTATACTGAGACCTTACATTTCAGAAATATCCCCACATATCAAACTCTCATCCATCAGGTAATTCTGGTGATTCTGGATGCAAACAAGAACTCAGTGTGCACACATCTCTATGTGGAGCACTCATTTTCTTCATCCCTGTGCCACCGCAGGTCAAAGATTTGAAAGTTACCCTTGTAAACCTCTCCAAACTTCATGAGAGAAGGAGAGAGATGCCAAAGGTAATTGATGCCAAAATGTGGCCCAAAACTCCCTAACCATGATGAGCCCAGAGCTGATTCTCAGATAATACCAGTTCAAAAGGCAGATTTTAGATGCTGGTGGTGCAAACCTCTCCCAGATGATGTTTTGGCAACATTATTATGTCCTCTGTGATAAATGAAGGCATGCATGAAGCCCACATGCTCCAGACTCGTTCTTCTGAGTCATCGTGTCTCCTGTGTGACAACAAGCAGTTTCTGGTTGCACCACGGAGGAGCGTGAAGCTGTAGGCATTTTCTAAGCTGCTTCGTAAGGGAGGTCCTACCGTAGAGTTCAGATGCCTGATACAGCTGCCGTGCATGGCCCCACCATGTGTCCATACCTTTGCTAAGGTAAAGCAAACACAGGGAATATCCTCCCATCTGAGCAGCATCAGATTTTTTTTTCTGCAGTTCTCCTCCTTGCATTTTCAAACCAACACAAACACTCTGTTCTCCGTCATACAAGTATCCAGTCACGCTTTCTTAGTAGGGGTTAACTTCTGCCTACAGTAACAGTTGAAAGGCAGTCTTTTTCATCCCTTGCCAGTCATTGTAACATAGCTCACTTGGGTATGCGATATTCCTAACATGGAGACATTCACTGATCCTTTCTAAAAGCAAAAGGACGAGATTCCTAACTGAAATAAATCCATTGAGTCAAAGGAGGTGATGCCACCCGCCATGTGACGCAGTTTTCACCAGGGTGAAATGGTCAGAATCAGAGTGAAAAGGACCTGAACAAGTCAGGTGTCTCCATTCTTAACTGTGAATTGCAGAGTCTGTGGGAGAGGGACCAGCCTTGCCTGGTTGTCTGCATTGTGCTGAACACAGCTGGGTACTTGCCCCCAGGTGCTGTTAATATATGAAGATTAAATAATAATTGCTTTAACAAGATAGCGTGGGGAAGAAGCCTGTTTTCCTCCAAAAACCAACAAGAGCCTCCTATCTGTGTTCAGGTTGGAAAACCTGCTTATGGTGGTTTGGGGATTTTTTTAACAGCCTAGTTTAATCCTTATTAAAATTCTCTCCAAAAAGTAGAAGGTATTAATTTCATTTCTCCCCCTACCAGATACGACACCTCTCCCTTGGCAACTCTGAAAACCTCAGGCAGCTCTAATGAGGGGTACATTTGAGTTTCAAGCAATGAGAGAGGCATTATGTTGTGGTCCATTTCAAGACGGACTTGTTTTCAAGGTTTCTAAAACAGAATTAATCAATAATTAGAGCCATCATCAGCATGGGAGCCCCTGGAGTTTTATTGCTCTGTGTCACATTGCTCTGTGACCTAGAGCAATATACAGTAGTTTCGTCTGTTGGAAAATAAATCACATTACATTTTTGCATGCACGTATAGTTAAGGCTTATCTTCTTTAGTCGTGAAGGAATAGAAATTTCTTCTGGAATTGCCTCTTTCATCTACATTTAGTAATCTTAATATTTGGGGCACAAAATGATTTCCAGCCATGTTTGCCAGTTGGGTTTAATCCTTTGAGTTTTTAATTTTGAAAACTATATGACTATGTTAATTTGCAGTAGTGAGATTAAAATAAAAACATCTTTGTGTTTGTACTCAAAGTGCAGAGATTTCCATGCCTGAGTATCTGAATGAATAAATACGTGTTCATTTGAATTTCTGATCAGGAAATTTTCCACAATGGAGAAAGTCTTATTTCTGATTAACTTTCTTAAACAAGTTCAAGTGTATATTCAGGATAGGAAGTTAAAAATCATAAAGCTGCATTTCCAAACATGGGGGGTGGGAAGCGAGGAAAAAGAAGGGAAAGTGGTTGTTACTGCCACAGAAAGCACCTTCCCACTGAAAGAGAATTGGAAGAGTTGCAAGAGGTGATGAAGTTGAAAGTGAATGACAGGTTTAAATGCTGTATCCGTTTCAAATATAGAGACAATTAATATGTAATGAGGGCCATTAGCAGTGGATGCCTATCTCATTCCCTTGCCAGAGACGAAGCTCAGTACCACCTACACTGAAACACAATGTAGGAGCTTTACTGGGCTCCTCATGGTCATTGCCAAGACAAGTGTTATTCAGATCGATAAATGAGTGATAATAACAGAGAAAGAGCAAGACAGCGTTGGACCTAGGCTCTAGTCCCTGCAAAAAATTAAGTACTTAAGCCTACAGCGGGGGCTTGCCCTACTCCAGCATGTGCAGAAGCATTGCCAGGACAAGGACCCAAAACTGCTGCTGTAAGGATTAATGGTGTCTTCGTCTGTCACAGGTGCCCTGATGACCCATGGAGAGTGGAGCACCAGTTACGTTTGCTTCTTTGCAACACCAATGTTGCGGTGGAGCTGAAGGAGAAGGGGGAAACTGCCAGGGAGATGTTTCCTGAATAGTGGAGCTATCAGAGCAAAAATACAAATGTTTGAAAGCAGCAACTCCAGGTGGTTTCTTGATAGCTCAGCCAAGCACGCTGAGATCTCTTACCTTTCAGAAAAACCCATCATGTGCTCCTTTTCTGTTTGATGACTCGTGCATTCTCCATAGATTTGGCCTTCTGTGGAGGGAGTGTTTTTCTACAGTATGAAAGAAATTGGGCGGCCCAGCAAGGACTGCGATATCCATGCTACACTGGTAGTATTTCGTGATCCTGTATCGTGACCTCATTGTACAGGCTACTGATTCCACCTCTCCATTGACGCTCTCCCTTTGACACCAGGACTAGGCACAACCTCTCATGTTAAGGCTTTTCCGCACTCCATGTAAAGTCTTCAAAACACCAGCTGTGTGGGAGCTGTGATAGATGCGGCCACATAATTCCCTGGTGGGGGATTCTGGGGCACCCGCTGATTCCTGGCGGGGAGGACTCTGGTTTTCAGGGCAGAGACGGCTCCTGCAGGAGGATCTGAAAGAGGCAGGGAGTTTTTGCCCTGCATCAGCGCCATTGAGGAACACATACAGGCAGACAGACAGGCATCCAAACCCAAATGAGATCAAACATGGAAAGATGCAAACAGCTGCATCTGCAGAAATATGCCCCAGCAGAGATCACTGTGGAGAAGTCCTTTGCAGAACACTCTGTTTTCCTCTAAAAGGTCTCAGATTGACAGTGGTTAGCAAACTGTAATGTCACAGATACATGACCTCCTGATGGCTTAAGCAGGCTATGAATAAACTCAGGATGCATATTATAAGGAGGTTTGTAACACCAGGAGCAACGAGGCTCTCGAACGGCTTCCCAGTGACACTCCCAGTGAGAGCAAAATCAAAGCACCTTTGAAATGAAAAATATGACCGATTTATGATCTCAATGGCTCACCACCTGGGACTTCAAGGAACCTCATGCGGGGTCCTCATGCGGGGACCTTGAAGGGGTACTTGCACCCACTCTGCTCTTCCCAGTCTTCTGCACTGGGCTTATGACCATGCGCCCATGAGTGTCACCACAGTGAGCAACCAGTCTGCTGGGGACCTGCAGCGAGCACCCAGCAGCAGAGAGGCAAGGAGCTAAATATCTTTTGTGTTTTTCAGCAGCACCAATAACAATATGGCCCAACCAGATGGTGCCCAGGACAAAGCGTGTTTATTCCACTCTTGCATCACCCGCTAGCACTGTTGAATTGACGTCCCCCATCCTGCTGTGGCCAAGAGAGGGGTGAACAGCCTTGTTTGTCTCCTCTTGCGCTCTTGCTGGAGAAGGAAGCCCACAGCATGACCTCCACAAGGCAAGTGGAAGGGCAATGGCTTTGAAGATGGGCACTGCAGCAGTGGGGAATGCTGTACTGGATGTAAGTGTAATATACGGGGCTAATTGGACAAGCTTGACTGGTTTGTGTAGCAATCCCCTGGGCTGAGCTTAGACAGTTCTGTACTACTGCTGTGATCAGAGATACTCAAGCCATGCCACGGCAGAGAAAAAGTCTCCAAGAAAAATGTTTCACCCATGAAAAATGTTCGCTTCCCTCACTGCCAGGTCAAATTGGCACATCAAATTTAATACCTCATCATGACCCTCTTCTAGCAGAAGAAAGATTTCCTAGACTATAAACACTTTGGGACAGAATATGTCTTTCCCTGTAATTTATTTTGTGCTAGCTTGATTTCTGTAAGTTAGGTGCCAAACAGACAGGCAGTATTCAGAAAAAAAACAATCAACTAGTCATAAAAATTATGAAGAAAGATATATTTTCTTAGGTCAAATGATAAAAAGTTCATCTGCACACCCATAAAGGAGCAGGGGGAGACAATGGTGGGGGGACCTCAAATAGCACCCTGCTCCGCTGGCTTCCCCCAGGTCCATGCCAGGAGCCATCAGCCCACCAGACCCATCTCCACAAGGCCAGAGGACCAGCAGAGCAAAAAGGCAGGTGAGGGGAACCCAAATTAAGGATGAGCACTGGGAACAAGCCACCACATCCAGACCCTCCCTGGGCTGACCCAGAGGACCCTCACCCCCAAGGGCCAGAGGTGACACCCATGAAGAAGAGTCAATGCAGGAGCATCTTTGGGTCTGAGGTGTCACTGCCCAGGGGTGTGGGACATGTTAGGGGATGCAGGGAAGGGCATTTTGGGATTGCACAGGGCTGATTTTGGGCATTTAGGGTGGAGGAACCAAGGGTAGCGGAAGGGACAGATTTAAGTGATTTGGGGAGGAACAAAGATAGGGAAATAGAGGCATGAAGGGGTAGAAAAGACCAGTTGCATGTTGGCTGGTCAGCGTGCTGGTCTTTTTTATAGAGGTGGAATCTACAGGTTTGGGGAACATCATTTGCCTTTGTTTTTAAGAAGGAGCCTTTAAGGAGAGCAAGTGAATGTTCACATTTGATGATATGAATAGCCGGATTTGTTATAACTCTCACCTAGTCTGGGCTATGCACAATCATTAATGCTGTCACCAAATGCCTTAATTTAATATAACTTATGAAAAGAAGCTTAGTTATCGATATAATTTTTTTTTCCAGTAGATGAAAGCCTTCTGTGCTTCAGGAATATTGCTACATAAAAGTTAATGCAGAATAGATGATTCAATATCCTACAGCAAGTGTAGGAGCAAACAATGCCTAAATATTTAAAAAGCAAGAAGATAAGAATACCGAAGCACACTAATATAGTATGCACATATCCTACATCTCTCATCCATATTCTTTAAGCCTGTAAAAATAGCTATGAATTCCTTTATTTACCAATTTAAGAGAGAGCTTCATAAAACACGATTTAACTGCTAAATGCTGAATGAAAATTTTTGTAGGGGTTGTATTTAGAAACTCATGTTTATATTCAAGCAAAGACCAAAATTCCTCTTTTCTACACTCTCCAAAAGAATCAAAAAGCCTGTGCTGTGTGTTTTCAAGTGCCTGGAGAGTAATTGAGGGTAGCTGGTAGAGGGCCTTTCCGCCAGGGTCTGTGCCTCATCTGGTAGCACTAGAGGAAGCTTGTACATCTGCCACCCCTCTTCCCACCTTATTTCTCAGTCTCTTCCAAGTCACTGTAATTTATTATAGTAGTCAGATGGAGCATGAGTAAAAGGGAGATTTCTTATTCTGCGTTGATCCTGACCTTACATTGGCTAAGAAAGAAAACCAAGTTTTAACTTGAAGAACAAGTTTGTGCTACGGCACTGAACTGAGACACAGAGAGCCAAGCAAGTGCAATAGATTTTCCACCTGCATGACCTCTGGCAAGTCACTTATTTTCTCTCTGCCTCCATCGACCGTTAGCAAAGGGAGGTGACATTAATTCCTACATCTCCTCTGAGGGTCTGATTTGTCAATTAACACGACACTGCTGGGTTATTCATGCAGTGCTCAGCACTGCTGGGAATGGCTCTGTGTTTAACCCCACATCTGCCACTGAACTGAGAAACCCCAATCAGTAACAAGACCCCGCTAGGACCATACAGCAGTGCTGCTGCCCAAATAAGAAGACCAGACCTAAGGTAAGACCCAGGTGACAAAAGTTCCGACAACTTCTGCAGCTGCAGTTTTTCTAGCTGTAGTAACGGTGCTGTTGCTGGGTTTGGTGCAGGAAAGGCAGGAGTGCACCCAACGAATCAAAGAGCGATGACAAATCGAGATCTGCTTGTCTCTGTGAAAGCAAAATTATGGGGCAACGAGATGGGTGTTTGCCTCCACTGTCCCTCAAAGGTGGGTGGTTTCTGTTGGAGCTTCTTGCTGTGAGAGGAGACAGCGGTTGGTGCCATGCACCTTGGGCAGGACCAGCAGCTCATGGCTGAGCTTCCCCCTAGAGCAGGACACTTGGCCCAGGGAAGACCCTGCGCCCTCTCTCAGCATTGCAAGGAGCCCAGGAGGACACTGTCAGCAGGCTCAAAATTCGGTCGTCTCAATGGCATTGGCGGCCAAGAGCAAATCCAACACGTCACTGCCGAACCTTACCCCAGGAAAATCTGAGCTCTGCTTCAAGCAGGGGCTGCTTTTAAGGATACGTGTTTCATCATAATCAATGCGAAAGTTTCATATTTCATGAAGTATATTGGCAAAAGCTTCTAAAGGAAAAAAAAAATGTTAAACGAGGTTTCTGAGAAGTGCAATTTTTACATTTTCCTTCCAACACACTTACTTAGTGACCAGAATACCTTTGAAAACTTCTGAGTGTTTACAGTTCCCTTCTACCACACTGGCTCCTTGAATCTTTGAGAGACAGCAAGTCCTGCTTTGGAAAATGATCCCAAATCACTTAACTTAAGAAACAAATGCTTGTAAACAATAATCAGCACTTTTACTCTGCTTTTCTGAGCTGTGAGTGGATCGCGAGGTTTGGCAACTGAACCAATACAGGACATATTTCATCTCAGAAATTTTCTTAAGAATGAAGTGACAAAGATGTGAATAAGGGTCATTTATAAGACAACACTGCTGCTCCTAATATGGGCTATTTGAATAAATAAAGATCAAAAGAAAGGAAACATTCTCAATCTACTTGCTTTTGGTGGGTGGTTGTGGTTTTTTTTTTTTAAATGTGAGATTTTTTTTTTGGCTTCCTTTTGATGTTGGATTACCTTCCACAGGCCAATATCCCTATTTAGTCAAAGATAATTTAGATATCGCTACCTTTCATTTCCTGAATTGCAAAATCGAGTTCAAAGTTGTGTCTTGATATAGTGCAATGCCATCAGAGGTGGTGAGGGTCTTGCTGGGGAGCAGGCAGAGCTTGTAACAGCTGAATTCTCCTCTCTGGGAGTTGGTTTTGTTAGAGAGCTGTAAAGTGCTCCCGTTTCTTTACTGTTGCTATTTTTAGTTCATAGGTTATCTGGCTAAGCTCCAGAAGCCTATATATCTTGGAAATATTTAACAAGAAGCAATCAAGTCTGGAGCAACAAACTTTATTTCCAGCAGTGTGTTCTGGGGCCAGTGGGTGTTTCAGCTCTCAGCCACGATTCCTCACAGTAGTGAAGTGATGAGTCAGAACATGGATGTAGGACAGCGAGCCCTTAAAACAATCGTTAAGAAATTCATCCCTAGTTGTCTGCAAAAGTGGACGGGTGGCGGTGAGTGGTTGTTGAGTTTGGAGGAAGTTTTCAAATGGTTTTTAAAAGAACAACTGTAAAAAAGAAAGGAATAACCATTTCTCTATTCCTGAGAAGGCTCTAAAAAGAATAAATTGCTGAAAGGAAGATTTGGGCTACGCATTGTGAAAAAAATCTTTCTAGAGCGAAGGGTAATAGAGTGGTGGAAGAGATGGATGGAGGTTGTCACATCTCTGCGCTGGAGGCCTTGGAGCACAGGTTAGATGCGTATCTGTCAGAAAAGGGTTCTCTAAGATCCTTTCTTGAACTACAGGGGCAGATTACATGGCTTCCATTCCGATTTGTGACACAGGACCAAAATCACACTATCATGGGGCTCTGGGTTCTCCTTTGCTGATTCATCTAGAGATGTTACTTAAATCTTAAGCCTTTAAGTGTGATTTGGGATTCCTGAGACTTTTGAAAGCGCAATGTCTGTCTGAGCTGAAAACGAAATAGTCTCTTTTTGATTAAAACAGAGAAAGATTTTGTTATTCATATTTCTTACACCAAAACTGCCACCACATATTGTCTCCAGAATGAGCTGAAAAGGCTGGAGACCTTAAAAGGCACATTTTCAAACCACTTCTCAGTGCATATAACTATTCCACGGGAGCCCTTGCATGCACTAATATCGACCATGTGGTTGGAGCCCTTGGGGCACGGATTCCAAATTGCTTTTTTGCTTTGACAATGAGCTGATCAAGCTCCCTGATTGCTCCTTACAAGTTCTCTCCTATTAACAGCAACGCTGTCACCGGGCTCCCTTCATTGTGCTCAGCCGCAGAAACACAGAGCCGTACTTCAGATCCCAGCGATTTGGTGTGTTGCGTGCTCCTGAACAACGCTATCACTCTGCTCATCCGTTTCGGGTGTCACCAGAGACCATCACTCATGTTTATGAAGCAATCATCCTTGTATTTTTTTTTTTTTTGCACCCTGAAAACATAGCCCCTTTTTTTTTTTGGCTCAAAGGCTACGTTGCCTTACAGTTTTTTTATGCCAGTTGGAGCAGCTATTCATTCCTAAATATCTGACAACTGTGCTCTACTGTCAGAATATATTAATGAGGGGCTGAAATAGGCCTGTTACAGCAGGGATTTCGGCAGGGGCATCCCAGGCAGCAGAAGCAGGACTCTTTGCCCACCACTGCACATCTCTACCGCAGCCACACTCAGCTCTTCTCTTGCTCAGAGGAGTGAAAGAAGTGCCCTGGGGCGCAATTCATCATGTTTTTTGGCTGAAGAAACTCCTCGAAATATTGCCTTTTACTTCCCCTGGATTGTGAAGGGAGCCTTAATAATTAGCTCAGGGTGCCAGCATACACTTTTCTTACAAGTGAAGTACCCATATAAGTAAATAGTGTCAAACTGACTCCAAAAAAACCCAAGCAGACCGTGATGGGACTAAAAACACAGTTAAAATGGGCATTAATTCAAAGGCTTAATTCTAAGTGTCTGTTAAAGTATCTCACTAAATTTTGGCCTTGATACCAATATTTACATACAATATATGAATATAAGTGTGTGTGTGCACATTTGCATGCATGTGCATTTTATTTATTAATCACATTATAAAAATTTACAGATAATCAAGTCACACAGATGGCAATATTTGTTGAATGGAAATAGTTTATTTGATTTTCCATGTAGCAAAGAATTAATAATATTGTAATCACTTGTATTTGAAAAGCAATACAGATCAGATGTCATCTGTACATTATTGTTTTAAGTAGGCTAGGCAGAGTTTAAATTAGACTCCAGCTACACACAAAGACTATCTCAATTAGAGAAATCTCTTGTGATCTAATATTCTTAGCTTTAAAGTGATCCTGCATAAATATTTTATTACATATTTAATCACACTTTTTCATAATCAAGAAACCACTGCATATATCTGAAATATGTGCATTTAAAGAGCTGCTGACATGACATGGGAATCTTTGAAGAATATTCTCTTTGGGAATTCATTCAGCTTGGGGCAAAATTCAGAAATAACGTTTAAGGGGGGGGAGCTGAATACATTACACATGCCCACACAGGTCTCGAATGAAAGCCCAGGTTTGCTCCGCCACTTATTTTAAGTGTAAGAGCGTATTTCTCTTCAGTGGAGTCACATTCATACTGTTACAAAATGCTCCTGAACACCTTATTGAATCAACACTAACGTGAAATTTAAAAGAAAAGACCAGACCTACACAATACAATGGAGGATAAGTATTAATTGTTAGGGGAGTTTTATTAAAGTCCCACATAGAGAGGCCTTTAGGAAAACCGGTGAGGAAATCAGCACATAATTCAACACTACAAAAAACATAGTGTTGGAAATCAGCCAGCTGGGCAAAAGCAGCCGTAACATTTAAAGTTGTTGATTATCACATATCTAATAATATAGTGGGTTCATTCAACAAGAGAAAAATACAACTTTTTTTCTTCAGAAGCTGACACTAGACATATTTAAATGAGATATAATGGACACATTTTTGACTACGTGAATAATTACTTTTTAGAACAAATGTGGTGGGCTGTGGTGGTCAGTAGTTTTAAATCAAGAAAGAATCTCTGATGTAAAAAACAGTCTTAATTCACCTCCAAATTATTAGGGTTTAAGGAGAAAATGCCAGAGGGATGTTGATCACGTCCCTTGCAGGCAATGGGGCTGCGTGACCAGGAGGGTTCCACAGCCGTAACATCTATGAAATCGGAGAAGATTCGTCCTCTGCATGAATAACATGATATCATTTATCAAGAACAATACATCACAGTGTAAAGGCATGTTGTTTGTCTTTGGTTTAAACAAGCCATTAAGATAAATCTAAAGAGAAACAGCGGCTACTTAATTAGGATAAGAGTCTTGCATTGTACACAGATTAAGTAAACAACCCGGTTTGTTGGCGTGGGCAATTAGTAACCAACTGCTGACCCTCCTGACTCAGGTCCAGCCTTTTCTCCCAGCGAAATGAGATTCGTAATCCCTCTGCAATCCTGATTTGTAAAGTCCTCCAGTCAAACGCATCATTAATTTAAGAATAGTTTAAATGAGTATGTTGGCGTAATTAATTCCTGATATATTCATAATGTGGGCTAACGTGAGTGGTAATGCATGAGTGCGAGTCAATTAAACTGTTAAACTGGATTAAGGATTGAGCCAAAATCACTTCTATCAACAGGAGCCTTTGCTCAGATGCTCGCAAGCTGCCTGTAGTTATTCATTTTTGGGTAAAGTGGGCACAGCATCCTTTGGGAAGGACAAAGCAGTCAGTGCTCCATCTAGTCATTCCCACCCAGCACATCAATCGTGCAGCTACTCACAAATCTGGAGGGGGGTGAGGGGGTGGGGGAAACTGAGGTGTCCTTTGCAACAAAGCATTTTAAAATAAATATTTCCATCCATCCCGAGTGGTGTGGCACACCAAGTTTAGGGAGTTTGTCTCCAAAGTTGGAATTTCTAGAGATATCAGTGGTCATGCAAAGTGTATATGGGTGGAAATACGCATTCAAACTTAATTATGTATGATTCTGCCTCTTCCTCGGCACCTACTCTTCCTCTCACAACAGTGAATTTATAGACCAAAATGTATCGTATCACCTCTTCTATCATATATGTCGCATCACCTATCATTTTACCATGTAAAATAATAAACTGCAATTTTTTGATATATAAATGTGATAACTCTCCTGAGCATCCTATGTCGAATGCCTTCCATTCCCTTATTTTCAGTGTCGTACACACTAGTCTGCTATTGTTTTTCATTTCAGTGTGCTGCTTTTGTTACAGGTCATACTACACTGGCATTCTGCCGTGGGGGAAACAAAAGGCTACTCGAAGGACATAGATAATTCATATAGAAGCATTTCTAGTGCACTCATGAGGTAAGAAAGAGTTAGTAATGGGAGCCGGCAGATGTGAAATGACCGACACACATTTTTCTCTAAATAATTATACAGACGCTAGATAAACCATTGTCTTTACTTTAGCAAATACTTTGCAATGGGTTTCTATATGCTGGCTCCTCCAGTAGGGATGCTTTATCACTGGAAAAAAAGAAAAAAAGACATATGAGATTGAACAGCTTGCACAGTAAAATTCCTTATGCACCATGGATGGAAAAAGCAATTTGAACTATACAACGATAAAATGGGAGTTGTGAGACAGTGTTTGGAGAAACAGCCATCTTTAGTTTTGTTTCAGTCTGGAACTTCCTAAAACATCTTGTTGCTGCCTTTTCTCTTTGTCAGGATTGAAACATTGAGAGAAATGCCAAGCCGGGGAATTCATTAAGCAATAGTTTCAAAGTGGGATTTAACTCGGATCCATCTGCGTCTGCTGCCTTTCTCGTTTTTGACTAAATGGTGCAATTTTGAGTTTTACATATGTCTTAAAATACTTGGAATTTAGTTTGGGTTTTTTTGGTAACAGTTTGGATTTCTACCAATGAACAGCACACTCAGATGAGATCCCCTAATAACAGAGGGATGACAGAAGTAGAGCAAAAGGCTTCTTTTCACCCTAATCGGGAAAATTTTTATATTGAGACTCTCTAAAGAGCCTGTGACAGCCCAAATCTCAGTTCCTGTCATGAACTAAGCACCATTGAAAATATACAGAATCACAGAATAATAGGGGTTGGAAGGGACCTTTGTAGATCATCTCGTACAATCCCTGCCAGAGCATGGCCACCCAGAGCAGGAATGTGTCCAGGTGGGTTTGGAATGTCTCCAGAGACGGAGACTTCACCACCTCTCTGGGCAGCCTCTTCCAGTGCTCTGCCACCCTCAAAGTATGGTAGGATAATGGTTGTTTTCACTTTTGAAAATTATAGTTGTTGACATCATTATGGCCTTCCAAATCTTTGCGTCTCCTGGGTGGGCCTGATGTGGACATTCATGGACCTGTCTGCAGGACAGCCAGGAAAGGGATCTTCCTCGTAACTGAAATCAGTAGCATTTTAACAATACATTGTTGTCTGCATTAAGGAAATACCAGCGTTGTGGAACTGACCCCTGAAGAGAAGGGTGAGATGAGTTTGCCCCCAGTTCTCACTGCTGATCTGTGCCTACCTTCCTCGTCATACGACATCCCAGGAGCTGGAGGACCTGCTGCCCAGGCTGGGGTACCTGTTACTGGCTTTTTAGGGTAGCCTGAAGAGGTGGAAATTCATCTGGTTTCCCTGCTAAGCCCATGGCTGGCCACTGCAGTTGCAGACACAGGCACCCCAGGGAGCACAGGGACTGCTGAACTCATCCAGCTTCCCGTCATTTTCCTGAAGAGTTTTCTGCTAAGTCAGTGTTTTCAACAATAGGAGTCAGAAGACACAGTAAATACAAGGGCTAGATGGGTTCCAAGACTCACAGTGCTCAGATAAGCAGTTTATGAACTCTCCCATGGACTTGCAGCCCAAAATACAGGCTGTTGGCATTGCGGTGGCCACCACAGATATTGTATTGATTCACCAACCTGTGATCTTAAGAACTGTCTGGGCCTGTCATGGGCTGAGATAATTTCAGCTTGGTTTAGCTGTGGCAGCAATTGTCAAGCTGTCGCAGAAATATTGTCAAAACATGTTCGAGGTTTAGTTTAACTTCATGGAATTATGTAGTATGATGCATGCTCTTAATTAATAGGTAGCAGCGGGCAGTTATTCTGCATGGAGTGAACCACCCATGGCCCCTGGACCTGGCCACCATTCTTTAGCTTCCCATGAAATCCAGCACAGTGCCTAGGACAGGGGCAGCCCCAGGGATAGCTGAGGTCAGTGGGAAGTCCCAGGTTCCCAGTTTTCAGCTCCTGTAGCACCCGCAGCCCCTGCTGCCTTAAAGCACAAGGACAGCGAAGTCCCACAAAGTTTTCTTTGAGTTTTCGGTTGTTGTTTCACTGCGCAGGAAATTGCTGTTCAGCCTCGAGAGAGGAGATTATTACGTGAAGCCTCAAACCAAGCAGAGAGCAGTAAAAAGTTAATGGGAGAATAATTTGTTCTTTAATGTAAAAACTTGAGAAAGTGCAGAGGCAACAAGAAAGGAATTAAAACAACTTAGCCAATACCCATCCACACACACACAAAAACCTAAAAATTAAAGTACTGAAAGCAGGGTACAGCAGAGCTGTTATATTGACAGGGAATCATTCCACAGCCCCAATCCAGCATCTGTTATCTCTAAAAACATGCTGCAATGAATTCCCTGTGCTCTGAAGGAAACTGTGATTTGAAAAATACCACTATTAATTGATTCCACAAATTAACTGCTAATCCAAGAGTCCTGATTATGATTAGTCTGCTAATCAATTTATTTGATAGAAAGCTTTTTGAATTTTCCAAATTACAGTTTGGCTCCTCTCTCTCTCGTTCACTTGTTTCATCTAATTAACTGTTTTTCCTAGCAGTGAAAAGCAAGATCTTCCTTTCTTAATTGCCTCTTGACCCTTTCTCACTCTCCAATGTGGTTGCCTTTAGAGCTTCTTCATCATGAGAAAATTAAAATGCTATCAACGAATTAAAAATATTGTTTGGCCCAGAGGAAACTTCCCAGCATGTCTGTGAATCCTTTGGAGTTATATTTACACAGCTTCGCTGGGGAAAGTCTGACTCCCCAGTATACTGGATTGCCCTTCAGTTAATACATGTAGATGAACAACCTCCCTGGTGACTCTGCAAAATCTGCTTCGGTAATTGCTGATTGCAACACCAGCAATGAGAAGCCCGCGGTGCCTGAGCGAGCTGTGCTGCCACTGGAGCAGTGCAGATGTCCCCAGCCAGCCGAGGACTCGTCAGGAAGATGTTCCAGCAGGTTGCAGGACTGACCTCAGACCCAGACAGAGTGTGCTGGAGAGCTGAGCCAGCGAGGAGGGGTGTCTGAGGAAAGTCCCAGAAAGATAAGAAAAAAAGCAACTCACAGTGCATGGCTGTCACATCCGTGTCTGTTGACCGATGGCCGCTCTCAACTTCAGCCTTACCAGATGGCTGGATGTCCGGAGTGCACTAAGGCTTTCCTTGCTGTTCCTCAAGGTGAGGTTTGTGAAGTAAAGTGTTATGAAAAGCTGGGAAACAGCTACCTTCTTAGAGAGACTGTACATATTGCAACACCATCTCTACTTATCATAGAATCATAGAATGGTTTAGATTGGAAACGACCTTAAAGCCCACCCAGTGCCACCCCCTGCCCTGGCCAGGGACACCTCCCACCACACCAGGTTGCTCCAAGCCCCGTCCAACCCGGCCTTGAACCCCTCCAGGGATGGGGCAGCCACAGCTTCTCTGGGCAACCTGGGCCAGGGGCTCACTGCCCTCACAGCCAAGAATTTCTTCCTAATATCTCATCTAAATCTCCCCTCTTCCAGTTTGAAGCTATTACCCCTTGTCCTATCACTACATGCCCTTGGGAAAAGTCCCTCTCCAACTTGTCCATAGTTAAGGGTTAGCTATGGATCACAAACCCAAAGGAATAAAAGAAAAAAAAAAACAAACCCCTACCTGGGCTGCTAATGCTGGGAATGAGAGAACAGAACCAGATAACTCTCTTTTTCCTTCCTCTCACAAAGCATCCAGGCTGGAGAGGTAAATGCGTGGATGGACAGGTGGAGCTTGTCTCTACAAGATTTTCAGTCACTTCTCTATATAAAACCTGGTTTTACATCCAGGAAGAGCAGCATGAACTCCTACTCTTTTGCCATCAACCCCAGGCAGTACACACAAGCAGTTCTGACCTTTCCAGCCATCACGGCTGGCTCACAAGCAAGACTATGGCCAGTCTTTCTTCTGCATTTCCCACCCAGCTACTGCTCCCAGCACCAACAGACTGCAGCTCCAGTCTCTTAGTGCCCTGTCTTTACCCGTCACCGTGTCTTGAATTTGCACCACCTGTGTATGTAGCACTAAGCCTATGGAATACGTATTGTCTTCTCAAATGTCTCTTCCCATTACTTCTTCTGCGCAGAACCCAGAAGGCTGTTGCTCAGCTATTTGGAGCCCACATCCTCACCAAGGGATACTTCATGTCTGTGAATATAGAATCATAGGTTCATTTAAGTTGGAAAAGATGCTTAAGATCGAGTCCAACTGTTAACCTAACAATCTCAAGCCCTCCACTAAACCATGTCCCCAAGTGCCACACCTACACGTCTTTTAAACACCTCCAGGGATGGTGACTCAACCCTAGGCAGCCTGTTATTATCACTTGTTATTGAAATACCTCACAACTTCCATGTGTTTTAACTGGTGTGATTAGGTTATTTCTCCTCTCTCCCCTCCATCCTCCTTCCCTAGAGACTGGAAGATTTCCATTCAGGCTGCCCTGAACACCGACTTCTTTGGGAACCTTCTCAGCTCTGCCTGACCCTCCTCTGCTCTTTGCATCAACAGGAGGATGCGTAGCCAGAAATCCCTCCCTGATGCCTTCCTCTCGTGCTTTCACCCCTGCAGACAACCTGCCTTTGTCTGGGTCCCAGCTGATCCGAGGAGGGAGTCCTCAAGCACAAGGCACCGCTGTGTAATTGCTCCACGGCACAACACTGAGGCTGGAATAGAAGATCTTTGCCTCAAGAAGTGTTGTTCTCATGCACAGCAGCTACCCAACAGGGCTGCAATCTTTCTGTGTCAGTTTGATGTAAGTAAGCAGTGACAATCATCATGATTAAAAGGACTATGTATTTTTTCCAAAAGTACTAAGTACTCCCTCCCTTTTCTTTACAAGTGGCTTTATAGTAGGTGGGCAATTGAAACCCCATGTGAGAACTATCTTTTATATATAAATACACTTTTTAAAATAGTAGGTTTTAGCAGCTGAGTGATGCCAAGTTTGTACCCGTGGATTTCAGAATATTTAAAGTCTTCGCTTAGTGCAAAGACGAGAAGACCACTCCATTTTCCCCATGGATGGAGAATACGCATGCACTGAGGGCTGATGACAGGGGCAGCGCTCAAGTACTCCGTAATCAATTACAGCTGAATGGAAGTTGAGTCATCTGATTGCTATAAAAACCACACATTGCAGCAACATGCCAAAAGGATATTTTTCCTGTAGCACACAAGCCACCGAACCATGATGTACAGGTGAGCAAACTGCAGGCCACGTTGCATTTATTCTTGCCAATCTGAGCCAGCTCTGATACACTAGGAAGAAAATGGACTTTTGGAAAACAGTTTTCCAGCACAGATTTAAAAATGGGCAGCCTGGGGACTGTTTGCCATAGAAACAGTGATACCACTGGAAGGACACCATATCTGTAGCAGCTTGCCTTCCCTTTGGTCTTGATCTGTGTTGGCGGAGCCACTGGTGGTGGCCAGGCTCACTTCTTCCCCAAGGCATTTCTTCCTCCCCCTCCAGCTCTACCTTTCCGTGTGTTCACCATCTCCAGCCTTCTCCAAGCTGGTGCGGTGCCCATTGTCCTTGCCACCTTTTTGCCACGTGTGACTTTCTCCTTGGAGCCTTCTCTCGCTGCTTCTCAGTGCAGGATTTTGCCTCTTTCTTCTAAAAGAAAAAAGAGAAAAGGAAGATTCAGGTTCACCTTTTGTTTTCTTTTCTTCACTTACTGCTTTTAAAATGCTTCTCATTCTTTTCTGTGCGTTTTCCTATTCTCTTCCTCCCCATCACTGCATCGCCCTCCCATCCCCTCTCGTAGGACTCCAAGGTCTCCTCTGGCTTTTCTGCCAGCAACACAAAGATTTTCTTTGTCTGTCTTAAGACAAAGCAAAGCAAAACCCTACCTCTGCCTCTGCTTGGTTTTCTAGCCGCCACTCTGTGTCTCTTTTTTTCCACAGCTTGCTTTCTTCTTTAGTGCTTCATCTGCATGGACTGTAATTTCCTCAAGACCTACACTGGCTCTGGCTGGTATTTGTATAGATTCCAGCATGGCAGCGTTGACAGCTTTCCTGAGGCAGCGAGGTCGAATACTGGTAGTGTATGGGATACCTCCACGTTGTGACTGATTATCTTCTGTCTTCGTCAGTTTGTCATTGACTCCAGCTGAACTCTGGGAGTCATCACTTTTACCATGAGAGGTTTTTAAAATAAGATCTGGAAGAAGAAGGTATTAGTCTAATACATTAAATACATTAGTTTAGAGCACGAGTGACTAATGTGTCACTTAAGATTAGCCTACGTGTACAAATATGTTTTAAAATTCTAGATGAGAACCACAAATTTACATTCCTCTCAGGCAGCTTTCCACCCATCTGCCATTTGCACTTACCCTTAGCTCCAGCTTGCAGCCAAATACTAGGGTTGCTGTAGCAAAGTACTCACCTCACATGATGCTCAGGCAAGGTATTGGGTTTCCCATTAACTTTAGGATTGAAAAGCCACTCATTGATTTAGCTCCATTACAGAGATAACGACTAGATATTTTTCATTCTAAGATTTCTAATGAAAAATGGCTTTCCCGTTCATTAAATTGTCAAATTCTAATGGGCCTGTATTTACAGGAAGCTCACATACAAAAGCCCAGTCCCTACCTGTCATACTTTCAGGTGTACAATGCAGAGGATGCCACAGCAGGACATGCATCTCCCCATGAGCTTGCTGGGACCCTGGACCCACAGCACCTTAAAGGTGAGACCTGCCAAGGCCAAAATACCCCACCTCACCCTTCTCAGATGGCATGTCATTGACCCTGTAACCGATGGGATGAGATTGCAACTGATCTGCCACAATCGTGCTTGTCGTGCTCTGAATTAAGCTATCTGAAAAAACAGAATTAGTCTTTCCTATTATATTCAGGCTTGGAGTGGTTTGCAGAAATGTCAGGAGTCTGTCTATCATGCTGTTGCATTGGTATGTGATGGGTAAAGACATATCCAAGCACAAACTCAAAGTAAAAGTAGCAGAAACATTACTAACCTAGATGGTTAGTGAATTATCAAACACCGCAGGCTGTGAGCTCCAAACACGCCCACGTAGACCATCCCTCTGGATGAAGTGAGCACAGGGTGCAAGGCTGTCCAAATGGGGTGGTTGCTATTGGTGTCATCGATCAAAGGTATTAGATTTCACCACCTAACCTCAAACAGAATGGGAGGTGGGAACAACGTGCAATTTCTCTCCATCATTGCTCTGCAAACCTTTATTTCATTAAAAAAAAACCCACCACCACAAAACAAACAAAAAAAAACCCCAACCAAAAAAAAAGAAAATTCCAAGCCCACTTGCCTCTGATGTTGTCCCTTAGACAAAGAACCGTCCACCCAATGTTAATAACAGCCTGGGATGGGGTGTGGTCTTGGTTCAACCACTGTCACTTGGGAGCACACAGAGTAATGGTTTTAATCTTTCAGGCATTTCGAAACCGTAAACCCCGTATCAGCTACTGCGCTACCTGGAGCAGAAAGCAATTTGATTTTCAATTTCTAGCCTTTGTAGCGTGTTGGCTAAAGAACTCTTTCCTGGGAGAAAAACCATGCGTGTACATACAGGCCCTGACTTTTATGAAGATCAGCAGTATTTCTGCCGAAGTCACTGGAGCCAGACCAAGGCAGGGCTGGTGTTAACGAGAGGAAAATCCAGCAAAGCCCGAGGAAATGATCCAAATCCTCCATATTTCCAAAGGATATTAATTGACTGAGAGACCTTAAAATCAGTGTTTTATGGAGAAAGTTACAATTCTTTTTCTTTCTGTTCTTCCTTTTCTCTGCAGGTCCGTCTGTGCCTAAAGAAAAGAGGAAAACTCTCCTCCGGTCCCTCCATGCCAGTGATGCACATCCTCCATCCTGGACATCCCTTTGGTTTCTCCTCAGCTCTCTCATGACGGCAAATACCCTCCTGGCCCTGACCATGAAGTGCTCAGGGATCTGTCATATATTTCTAGACAATTTTAGAAATATTCCCATTTAAAAAAAAATAGCAAAACTTTCCAGGGAATTGCAACTCCCCAAATAAAAACCATGAATTTCTAGAGAAGTCTCTTGTTTCACTTGCTCTGACCTTGTCCTTCTTGCAGCCCCTCTCCACATAATTTCTGAACACGTGGATCATGTTTGGTACCCAACTGCTTATGCCTATTTTGCATGCAGTCCTTTGCACTGAATTAAATCGCTTCTTACTCTGGTTTCTTTCTTCCTCACCTTTCCAGGACTGTCTATTGCCCAGCAGCTCTTTTTCCCTCCTCAATTAACCTGATGTTATTTCTTTCCTTGGGCAAAAATACCTTATACTGCAAAACAAATGTCCCTTCTGATACTGTTTGCTCTTCTAATAATTACTTCATTAAACTTTTTTTTCTTTCATTTTTATAGGATGGCCAAAAAAACCAAAGCAGCAGTCTAGAATTATTAATTAAACGTGGCATTAAAGAAATCCTCTAAAACCCTAATAATATTTTTATGTGCAAAATTTAATTCTTATTGATTTTCAAGTAGCTTATGTCAGTAAGCAAAAGTAAGTTGCCTGGGTTTTAATAAGAATTTTATTTTTTTGCCATGATGGTCGTCCAGGAATAGAAAAGATTGTACAGAAAATGTTTCGCTGTCTTCTTGGGGAAAAAAAAAAGGCACAAAAAATGCAAAGCAACAACAAACATAAGAGCAAGGCAAAGTGAAAGAAAGAAATGCAATAAATAATGATGCTGCCCAGAAATATACATGGGAGCCTAAATCGTTATTTGCAGGCACAAGTAATTAAAAGCAGGAATAAGATAAGACATTGCTTTTTTATCTGACTTCAATCTAAGACCCAAATGTAGTAACAAAAATAAGTAAATAAACCAAAAAGTAGCCTGTTGAGAAATTAATCCAAGTATTTTATAATTTAGGGAATGATGCTATAGTAGACTTTCAGGACCACTAACACTTTGCATTGCAGGCATTTGGCCCTTTATGTGCTGCAATATTTTTACTTCCATCAACACTAATATATAAGCACAAGCAGAACAGCAGTCGGGTGAGATGTACTTAACGATATGGATTAAGAGACGTACAGCATGTGATATTGGCTGAGGATTTGGTTCTTGAACCATTATTCCTATGTGCTGGGTATAAATATGTATACATGAGGACAGAGGTCGTGTAAATGCATTTAGGAAAAGACCTGAATGTTAACTCCACAGAGACACAACAATTCACACCAGCTGTGAATCTACTTGTGATAATATATGACAGTAGCAAACATGTGAAATATGTTAAGGCTTTTCCCTGGAGTAAGAATTTAGGGGACAGCAACATCAGACAGCGTAAATCCACAGAGCTGTACTGACAGCAGGGAAGCTAGCTATTAAAAACTGATATTAGTTGCTGCTTATTCAAACTTTTAAACCAGGTTTCCGAGTCTGCGAGGGGGGACATGTCTGGCATCTCCAAGCTGGGAATCTTGCTTTGAAAAAACATGAGCTTTCTTAATATGCGCTGGCATGGCTGCTGATCACATCGCGGCGTTACTCAACTACCCACTCATTTATACACATGTACACATATACATATATAAATATACATATATATACACCTACGCCTATATAAATATACATATACATTTATATACATATGTATCTACACCTGCTGATGGGTTTCCTAGCCGCTGGGCGTGTTGAAAGGCTCCCACTTGGCTTCATTGCTGAGAGCTTCATGCGTGGCTTGCAGGATCTGGGCTCATGTTTTTGCAGCTGCGGGAACATTATAGCCTTCTTTGTGGCTATAGGTGAATGCTAAGAACCGCATTTCATTTCTCATTCGTACATGCTGTCATAAAGTGCACGCTGGGAAAGCATTTGCTATGCAAACTGATGAGTGATTAGTTATACATGGCTGTTTTTATACTTCTGAAGAGATGTTAGACAGAGTGGCTGCAACTGCATTTTGATTCGATAATTGGGTTTGAAGGACTCTTAAATCTATGAAAATGTTTTTCAGTCTTTAAAAAGGTGGTTTAAAGCCCCTCTATGTTTGATTTTGACAGCTGCTGGAATCATTGCAGTAAGACATCAGATAATCAGCTGGCGAAGTTCTTGGAAAGTTTGATACAGTTGTTTACTAACGCAATGCTGCCCACCAGGAGTGTCTTTTATATTTGTTTCGTATGACTGATTCACTATAATAAAAATGATATTATTTTCTCTTACAGAACCATAGAATCACAGAATGGTTTGGGTTGGAAGGGACCATCTACTCCAAACCCCTGCCCTGGGCAGGGACACCTCCCACCAGCCCAGGTTGCTCCAAGCCCCGTCCAACCTGGCCTTGAACCCCTCCAGGGATGGGGCAGCCACAGCTTCTCTGGGCAACCTGGGCCAGGGGCTCACCGCCCTCAGGGTAAATAATTTAATGAATAGGTCCAAAGCCAAAGGCCACATTGAAAAGCTTCACTGTGCACTGGAGAGTAGCCACATGTCATGAACATGCCTGAGATCGACGGCCCAGGACAGAGCAGGTCCCAGGAGCAACCGGGCAGGACCCGAACTTGGGGTCTGGGGCTCTGGCTGCTCTCTGGGGAGCTGCCTGGCTACGCTGTGCATCTCCCTGCCTCTTGGGTTGGCAAGTGGCACATGCATTTTACTTTTTTTGTTCATGTGTCCAGGGGTATGTGCAGAGAGAACAGAGTTAAAAAAAAACCAAACAACTATTTATCATAGAAATGTTGGTTGGAAGGGTTGGCTTTGCCTACTTAACTCTTAGCTTTTGTGTCCATAACAGCTTGTTCTTCACCAAATGCCCTTCATAACTGAAAAAAAAGCATGTAATGGGATTAAGATAATAGCACTAAAAAAATCCTTAAATAATCAGAGTTACCTATCATTGGTGATATGTACGTAGGTAGTTTATTTATAGTGTACTGCGAGCGACCAGGACTCCCAGGTGTTTTACAGTCCCAGTGCCTCACCTCTGAGGGCTGTGAGAAGCCAGCCTTTTTAGAGCTGGTTATCCTTCTATACTGCTTCTAGTGGAAACCGTCCATTTTTGTTCCTTACAATAAGTAAAGCTATGGATGCCAATTTGTGTGAGGAGTCACAGACACCAGGAGTCACAGGGACAGCAATGAAGATACATTAGTGCTCTTGTGTGATCGTGATTATACAGCCCAGTTCCAAGGGATGTCTCAGCCCGAGAGTATCTCTCAGGATATGTTGTATGATAGAAAAATATCAAATCTTTGGAGCTACAAATTCTCCTGATGGAGTCCTGCATTTGCTTTGTACAGTGCAAACTCATGCTGGCGCTTCCTGTAGGCTTTCAGCTGGAACTCCAGCACTTCCGTTGCACTTTGGTTTTGGAAAAAAATGAGATTCTTCTCCTTCCAAAGAGAACAGAAAATCTCCAGCCTGTGGGAGAATTAGAGCAGTAGGTCACACCACATGGCTGAAATGACTCAATCTGATCACATTGAGACCTGTTGCGTTGCGCTGCTGGCAGTCAGGGAAGGGCAGTTACAAGAGGAGCCGCCAATGTGCTGTAAATCCCAAGGCAGGCAAAGAAATGTGACGTCGCTTCAAATCTTACAGGCTCCCTGGCAGATCCTCAGCTGATTAAACCAGCAAAACTTCATCAGCATCCTCGACAATAAGGATGCCTGGTACACTTGAAATGAAGATGTTTGTGAAGTACCTTATGAGGGTTCCCAGGGGGTCTAGAGGCTCCACCCTGGAGAAGGAGAAAAAGATCCTGAAGGTCAACTCATGGACCTGAGCCTTAGGGACAGACTAATGCCCCTGTCCAGGGACTTCCATCTGGGGGATGGAGACCAGTCACCCACCAGTGACACCCAGGAAAGAGCTGAGCAGGGGTTAAAGTCAATGCTTGCGCTAAGACTGCTGCTCTGGGTAGATTAGCTGGATGAATTTCATGTAAGAACAGCTGTTATTCTTAAAATCAGACAGTAGGAAGCAAATCCTGTCCAGGGGTAATATACTGCTTAAATCCTCAGAGAAAGGGAGATCATTTACCACTTTTTCACCAAGTGAAACTCAGTGTATTTCTAAACATTAGGAAAGCAGTCTAGTGGTAGGACATATTCTTATAAATTCTTATAAAGTTACCTGGGGAGGTGGTAGAACTTCCATCATCGTTTACCAGGAGAAATATCCTAAGCGTATCTGTCAGGAAGGACACAGCTTAACTGATTCTGCTGGAGGTGAGAGGGACAGAGAGTGATGGACCAGATATCCTTCAAAGGTCCCTTCATCATGCATCTCCTGATGTTTTGTGTTTGGGTTCCTACACACAACTGTCAACTGAATAATCAAGAACAAAACAGGATTAAGCTGATGTCCTCTGTGCTAGTCCTTTCTTAGCTGATACCTTTACAAGCTGTTTTATGTGAAAAAAAAAAAAAGTATTTTATACAATAAGCAAGAAGAACATCTTTCTTCCCAGCGCTCATATTCTTACCATCAATAAATCAGCCGAGGCATGCATTATTTCATATCAACCATAGTCTAGATGGATGTCTGGTCTGCCAGCTTCCCGAGCCCTTCCACTGAAATGATCAAAAATAGCAGATTGCCTCACACAAATTAAAACAATAATGGTGAGCACTGGATCAGAATGTATATCAGCAAAAACATCAAGTGGTTGGTTGGTTGGTTGTGTAACTTTTCTTGCTCCTCAGAATTAAACTAAAAATAAAGTAGATTAGTTTCTTGGCTGTTGGACTGTGTCTTTTCTCTGCATTTGACAGCAGGACAAAGAAGATTCCTCAGGCCCTGTCTATGCATCGATGTTCAGCATAAAACTTCTTTCCTTAGTAGTGAAAATGGGGTAACTAAGCAAGTGAGGAGACTTCTGGTGGGAACCAAGACCCAAACCCAAGAATCAAAGCGTGTGCTGCAGGCTCTGTGCTCACCTCCTACGGACCTCCAAACAGGGAGGACGACACGACTGATGACACTAAACTAGGCGGGCGTGTTGATCTGCTTGAGGGTAGGTTGGCTCTGCAGAGGGATCTGGACAGGCTGGACCAGTGGGCAGAGGCCAATGGTATGAGGTTCAACAAGGCCAAGTGCCAGGTCCTGCACTTGGGNACTGAGGGAGCTGGGGTTGTTCAGCCTGGAGAAGAGGAGGCTGAGGGGAGACCTTCTCACCCTCTACAACTACCTGAAAGGAGGTTGTGGAGAGATGGGGGCTGACCTCATCTCCTTGGTGACAGGTGATAGGACGAGAGGAAATGGGTTCAAGTTATGTCAGGGGAGGTTTAGATTGGATATTAGGAAACATTTTTTCACTGAAAGGGTTATTAACCATTGGAATACGCTGCGCAGGGAGGTGGTGAATTCACCATCCCTGGAGGTGTTTAAAAAAAGGGTAGATGGGGTACTTAGGGACATGGTTTAGAAGTGGCTTTTGTCAGGGTAGGCTAATGGTTGGACTTGATGATCTTAAAGGTCCCTTCCAACCCCAGCAATTCTATGATTCTATGACTGTGCTGAAGGCTGGTGGCTGCAATTCTTCTTCACATCTATACCTTGAACTTCTCACCCAGGCTGGGCGGCCATGGAACAGCCTTCTCCTGCCTTGCAGCAGTCCTTGAGAGGATTGCTGGGTACCAGCGGTTCCCCAGATTTTTGGCTGTTATTTCCAGAGAAAAGGGATGTATCATATGTTACCTTTATTTTTTCCTCTGGCCCTGGTAAAGGTAAAAGTCAATAAAATCTATATTTGTCTAAGAATTTATTGTGCACCAGCACATGTATTTTAGGTAGAAACAAAATAAAATCATTCATACATCTCACCTTCTCTGCCCAGTTCTTCCCTGGGTTCATTCCTATTCAGTCCTTTCTCCCAGCCCTGACCAAAGCATTTTCCTGGGTTTTAATTAAACCAGGACACTCGTATCCACACTCCTTCCTGATGGACGTACTGGCTGTATCATCCTGTCTAGTCAGCAACACAAACTGCTAGAAAACTTCTCTGGTGCTTAAATTACTATAAAGAGAGGCTTTAGTGGCTCAAGTGTCTGTTTAGCATAACACAGCATCATACCTCTTTATGTGACGCGTGAGAAAAATTTTCTGTGTTTATAGAATAAAATATAAAGAGGAAAATTCAGAAGATTATTTCTGAGATTTTTTTTTGCCAAGGAAATCACAAATGAGCTCCGAGAAAAAAATGTAGCTTTCTTTAAAAGCTGGATTCAACACTCTTCAGTGGGAATATAGCATCAACTGGTAGTGTGAGGCTATGTTGCTCATTTCGAATCGGTTTTTACTTCAAACTGTTTCCTACTGAGGACTATCATAGACAAGAAAACCTGTAAAACATTATTGGTATTTAGGAAGGTGGACTCCAGCTTGTCTGTTTTCTGTCTAAGTGAAGACTAGACTTGGACATCTTGTTACTAAGACAAAACATGTTGAACTAATCACACCCCGAAACAAGACGCGCTTATCCTCAGCTACGATAACCACCTCACGCTCCCCTGTTTTTTCCCTAACACATGTAACATGCATTTTTGTAGCTGTTTTAATGTGTTTCACTTCTTGGCACTGAGCTATCACTCTAAGAGTCAATAACGGGCACGTAGATTTTGCCTTCAGTCTTCTGCCATCCTTGAAGACCAGCTTCACCAGCAATTCCTCAAAAAGTTGGTAGACAAAAACTCCGTAGTTTCACACTTCTGTTGCTGTGTCCTAATCAGCCTTGTCACCCTGCGGGCTTTGCCTTGAATTCAATTACACTGAACTGGTCTCTCAAGCCTTGCGCATATGATTTGAAAGGGTTGATGATGGTGTTAACGAGAACATACAGGGCCACATCGTCTTCAAACAGTCCTGCTATTTCATTGTAACAGATCAGTATTTTATTCCGAAGAATACTTAAAACTACTGATTCCAACATCTTCTCTTTTTATTTTTAAGCTGCAATTTAATGCAAGCTCCACGAGTTGCGCAGTTTTTTGCTGAAGTTAATCATTGTCCAAAGAATCAAGGCTGCTTTAATCATTTCGTAGCTCAGCATGAGCCAGCCATCAGAGGTTAGAAACAGCTTCACAAATACATGACTCATGCAAAGAAAGGAAACGAGCACATTCTGGCATAAGAAGACCAAAGAAAAGCTTTATGAAATTTTTTCACAGTCAAAATATTGCACCCTGCAGAGCATATGCTCTCCAGAGAATATTCCATTCAAAGCCACTCAGTATGTGCTGTGCCTTCAGACTCGTCAAGTGTCCTAACACTTTTGATGAGAGGGTAATCCAGTTGATCCTGACAATCTGATACAGATTTTGAGAATTTCATTTTACAAGAATTTTGCCACAACTTCAAAACACACTCAACCCCAAGGCCATGACTGATGATGAAAAAAACCACCAAAAACAACCCAAAAAAAGACAACCCTCCCTTAGTATTTTAATTAATTTTCTATTGTAAACTGAAATTCAGGTGATAAAGATGATATGTATCTTGCATGGAGCCTACACAACAAGAGCAATACTCAAATGAATACTCCAAATGAACAATACTTCTTGGTTAATGAAAAATATTCCATCCTCTTTGGATAACAATTTCTCTTGAGATGAGAATTGCCCATGTCTCTGTACACTTTCTTCTCTTGTTTCAGGGAACGAATTATCTGAGAAGTCATTCCAGATTTCACAGGCAAACTGCAGATTTCACAGGCAAAATGCATTGTGATTCCCAATTGGATTGTCTCCTCTTAGTCCAATATCTCTGAAGCAAAAAAAAAAAAACCAAAACAACAAACCAGTCCATTGAAAATAATTTTAAATTGCTAAAAAATAAAAAAATTAAAAATATAAAAAGTTCATAACTGAATCACTTTCCTTTTTAAATTACCTGCTTCTTTTTGCCCATGTCCACATCTAAACATATTATTTTGAAATTTGGGGTATTCTTTAGCTTACAAGCATGACTAGATGTATTCTTCATGACACTGAAACCGTTCATGGGGAATAAAGAACCTTTGCATACAATGCAATAGCAAATGTGTTCACAATTCCCAGTTGTGATGTACCCTACATTTTCCCCTTTCAAAATAGCTGTCATTAACATCTGATTTTCTTTTTCTAAATTCCGAAACAAATCAAGTGTGTCTCACTGAAGCTGGACTCCATTCCAGCAGATTTTTTCCTCCTCCAGTAGTCATAGATGGTGTACCTGATAAGCCTATTCTAATAAAAAAATTCAATTTGACTTCAATGGATTTTTACCTTTTCCATTTCTTTAGCTGTTTTCTTTTTCCCTTTTTGTGTGTCTGCCCACATATGCACTTGTCAACAAAGGTGATACCATAATACGCAAATGTTGATAAAAAAAACCAGAAAAATAAGAGTGATAATAGTCAGCCATAGATCCGGTACATGCTACTGGCAATGAGTAACTGACTGCAGGCTATAAGGGGATTCTTAGGAGTATAATTTCAACGACTGGGTGCTTCTAATCATTTGATCATTAATAGAGCGTGAGAACACAGGGGCACAATTTTACTGGTTTGGGTAATTGTGGAGTTACCCGTTTTTGAATGCTGATGTACTTCTGGGTTCAGGGGCTTCTCCGTTTGCTCTGCCCTACATGCTGGGCTATTTTTATTATAAATTTATCAACTAATTCTTTTTAGTTGAGATAAATAACATTTCCAGGTTTTATCTCAGAATTATGTTTCAGAGGGGTTTTTTTAGAGTTCACTTTATGTTTATTTTGGCCTACAAGAGTAAATAAGGCCCAGGTTCATCCAAAACTGTGTATTGGAATTTCACGGCTGTCAAATAATCACGTTGATTTATGGGTTTATCCACAACATGTAAAACTGAATAAATGGCCAAATCCTGATGAACTGGTATCTAATTTGGAAGTAAGACAGCAGACCTTACTCCATAATTAATGTAATGCAAGTGAAATAAAATGCTAGTTTGGGCTCTTTATGCAGGTGCTAAATATATACATCTGAGAACATTGCTTCAGCATCAGAATTTGATGGTTCGCAACTAAAACAAGCAGGAAAAAAAAGAGAGTTTTCACAACTCCCCTATTTTATAAAGCTGTTTTCTAGCTGTTGTGGAGCAGAATCACACAAGCAAAAACTTCGCAGATATGGTTGCCGTTTCAAATTTCAAAATATCGTGAAATCTCATGCCACCTTACAAATTCTTCTTCAAATTTTGATGGCTCCTTGTTTCAGGTGATCTATTCTTTTCTCTGTCCTCTTCTTCAGAAGTTTAATGATCTGCATATTTGTTTCATAATTATTGTTTTTTTCACTTCATAAGCAAATGGTGATAGATTTACAATATTTCTAGAGCAGTGCAAGTCACTGGGTTTCTGTGTTTTATCTGTTTTTTCTTGCTATAGTTGCCAACTAAAGGACAATTTTTCATTTCGTTTGGAGGTTTGCATGTGCTGCCAATGTAGCCTGGCATTGAGTTGAGTAGAATAAACAGTCCATGACCTCTCACTCTTCTCTCCTCGTATTGCACGGTTTCTTCTCAGTCTGAGTACTTCGGAAATATTAGAGCTGGAAGACATTCTTCCCTTCCCATCCTCCGAGCATCTTCCTCTACAAGATGCATCTGCAAAATGGTAGGAAGAATGGAGAGGGCAAATCATGAAGAAATAACTTTTTGTGCTTAAATGTGAAACAATTCTTTCCTAGACATTTTTGGAGTAAAAAAATCATTCCAAACTACCAAATCCTAGCTAAATCTCAGCGAAGAGCCTGAGAAGATTCAAATAAAACTTGAAAATTTGTCTAATGTGAGACTTGAAGCTTCTAACTTGCATTCAATTGATGTTGCACCAGGAGGACATAGCTATAGCTTTCAAGGGTGTCACCAATAACATGGACTGGAAAACACTTATAACAAAAAAAAAGACTTTCATAGGAGCCACTGTCAGTAAACTTATTTCAAATACACCAGTCAGCTGGCAATGGGAACTTAACTCCTTCCTAATGGCCATGGGCCAAACTGGCCCAAAGTGCCTACAATCACTGCAGAGGCTGCCCAAGGCTGGTTCCTGAAGATGTGCTAATCTGTGGCTATTTGATAGGTAGGAACCCCACAACTCTCGCTATCATCCCATAAACGTCGATCCAAAGGGATTTACAGAAGACATAGTTTTTAATGATCTGAGCTTTGTGTAAGAAATAATAACCAAAAGCTAATGCTATGTTAACATCCAAATGTGGGCACGTGTGCATGAAGATGGGCATATATATATATATATGGGTGCTTGTTTGTATTTATAGAGACACAGTACAGAGCTACCTCAGTCCTATATTGCATTCCCCCAATGCAGTCCAGTCCAATGCCAAACAGTCATGGCAGTTTCAGTTTTCATGAGCTATTTCCAGGCTAGGGGCACCACACTAACAATACTCCACCACATATTCAGAAACATTATGGGTTTCCAAGGAGTTTTAATTTATTTTTTTTCCTGACACAGATATAGATAAGAATTTCGCTTTTCTTGTGCCAACTGTATTTGTTTTTCAGTAAGTCTGAATGTTTTTTTCCTCTTGTGATGGTTGAATAAGAAAGAAGATAAATGCAAAAAAGAAAATGAGATTGCTGCTGTTTCACATTTTGTGCCTTATTTATATTAATAATTGAGTACATCTAAGATTACTTTTATTGAGGAAACAATAAATGTTTAATAAGTGAATGAGCAGTCCATCATAAAAATAAGTGCTAGTTATAAGGTTTTTTCAGGGGGAGAAATGTTTTTGCTTTAAATCATCATAGGGACACTTTATTACCGTTGCTGCGTCATTAACACTGCACATTATTCCGCAGCGGGATGAGGTAACTACAAAGATATAATGAGATTTTAGTAGAGACAATACGCAGTATCGTAAAATGTGTGAGTTTTGGTGCTCAAATTGAGCTTGGAAGCTGATATATAGTAATAAAGGTTTTTCCAGCCTGCTTGGAAAAGAAGCTTCGGCTTTTGTGAACGGATGGGTGGTACTGCCAATCCCCACTCCAGCTGCCTTTCGGGCTGGAATTCAGCAGACGGCTCTTGTCAGGGCATCGCATGAAAGGTCTCAGACCTTGATTCAGCGCAACAGCAACACGGTTAATAATTGAAGAGGTAAGGAAAACGTCAATACTGCGCCGAGGCCAAGGCAGGCGCTTGGATTTTGAACCGGCCGTTATTGTCAGAGAACAAAAGGATGAGCCGCAGCCAAACAAAGCAAGGAAAATAAATTAAAAGCATATTAGCAATGTAAAGGAATCAGAAGCACACAGATAAGGAGAAAGCAAACATATTGGTGTTAAGTCCCTTCCTAATGCCTTTGAACATGCTAGAAGGATTTGTCCTGTAGGTTTATACAACTACATACAGAAAATACCCACTTCAAACAGCTTTTTGGTTAAGAAATGGATTCAGAAAGAAGAGGAGGTGGGTGCCATTAACTCACCCCTCTCTAATTAATGAAGTATCTAGTCAAGGATGAGTAAAGGCCCTGCTCAAGAGGATTAGTTGGTCCTATTAATTGATTTGCAGCATTTCACGTATTCCTCCTCTGAACAAAACAGTCCACAAACCCATCCCTGGTGCTGCTGAAGGACGGAAGGATGGCTCTGACCAGGGACACAGGGCTGGGAAGGGCACATTTTGGTGTGCTCCAAGACAAAATGCTTTCTGCTTTTACACTCCCGATTCGTCCAAGAACAAGAGTGGTGTAAGAATTAGATCCAGTGAGCCCCAGGCAGCCTATGTAGTAGCAGCATTGGTGTCCCGTGGGCAAAAGTGAAGGTGCACAGTGGCCACAAGCAGCCTTCAGCCTGGTGTCTGCAGACTGGGGACCAATTTTGTACCTGGTGCCACCAAAATTATGTGGCAAGTGCTTTGAATGCCACTTCTGACTTGACCCTGGGACAACAAGTAAGATGTTTGCTACCAGAGCTAATTGCTCAGGAAGCTGCTGCCTGGGGTTGGATGGTTTAGAAAGCCGGCAACTTCCCAGCTAGAGAGAGAGGGGGTAAGATCAGTGATTAAAATAAAACAGAAACTTCTCCCTGCTGCGCCTCCTCAGCAAAATGCTGAAAGGAATCAGGTCATAGCACCATTTGTGCTGTGCCCTCAGGGAGGATGGGAGCCCATCACGAGAGGATGTGCCACGAGCCTCTGTGGGAGGCATAGGAAGGTCTCCTTACTTGGCACTTTCATTACAGAGAGGAGTTCTCTGATGTAAAGGCATCCCTGTATCATTCCCAGTTAAGAGCCTGGGCCTGAGGATTTTGAAGGACAAGTTCATATAAGAAGCCAGGATTTTCTGAATGAAGTGGTCCAGGAGTCACCTCTGAGGCAATACAACACCGTTGTGGAGGGCACGTCTGGGATTAGGAAGATTAAATTCCTTCCATGGGGACCTCTGACTCCCAGGAAGCAGCAAATAAAGTAGTGAACCCTTATCTTAGTGTCATCAGGTGTCCGATTAGCTAAACCATTGCTAAAATGGAAGCTCTAAAAGGGAAAACTGTGCTTTTGTCATATTTAAAGATGATTGCTGCAGCCCACTGCAGATCAATATTTACAGCACTTTCTTCTTGACCTGATTCAACAAAACTCATCTTCTACAGCAAGTCCTCTGCGGTCAAATGAATGACAAGGTGGTGCTGTGAGTCTGCAGCAGGCGAAACGTGCAGCTGTAGGGTAGGGGCATGGGGCAGTGGTACAGCCATCCCTGTCACTCTCCCATGGCACTTTTGTCTCCTGTGACTCTCCTTTGCCACAAGCAAGGTGGACGCTTGACTGTGTCCCTGCTGCCTTGTGAACGCAGTCACCCTGCGCTCAGACCTCAGACGTGCCGAGTCCTCACTTGCTTGGAAACAAACCCACCCTCCAAAAATTGAGTGTGCTAGGGTGATTAGCATACATTCATTAACCCTCCAACACGGGGCATCAAAAATGCCCCTTATTTCCCATGTGGATGCCACTCAGGCTGATGCTGGGAGACAATTTTGCTGTGAAATCCCCCTTAGGAGGATGACTAAGCTTGCGCAGCGGTCGGTGGGATCTGCAGGAGCCTGTACATGCTCTGCACGCCCCGAGGAGTCACACACAAGGAGCAAGTGTCCTGCCCATGGCAGTGCGGGTCCATGGGCCATGGCCACAGTGCACATCATCCTCAGACCCTACCTGAGAACCTCTGCTCTGCTGGGCACTGTGTGATAGCCACCCTTCTCTGCCTGTCAGTCACTTTGGCTATCTCCTTCTAGCTTGGAAAGACTGTTCTCTCCTGTGGTACATTCTCTACATAATATCTAAGTCAAAGCCTTCTGATGCAGTGAAAACATGAACACTTATTTAAAAGCCCATCCTCGCACGTGCTTTCTTGGATGTGCCTTGCTTCCTGAACACTAATACCAGATTAGGTCTGCTTGGGAGGGCTGAAATCTGCGACAGATGCCTCCTGATGCCATGAACACAAGCCCACATATGCTGCTCCACAGGGACCTCTCCAATACACTCTCATCCCTTATGCCAGGTTCCAGATTTAACTACCAATATGGAGTTTTTAATGGATCCCATAAATATGATTTCATGGCCATCAAACGTTGCTATTGGTTTCTGTAGCTTTGGGAAGTAGTGTAAGAGTGTCATGAAGATGATAAATCTGTAAATCTGATGAACCACCTGAAAATGCTGGAAAAATAAGTAGATGTGATATATGACTCCTCTTGCACAAGAATTTGCTGCCCAGAATAGATGTGAGTGCTGCTGGTGGTTCCTCTTATTACTGCGGACTATGGGAATCATATGGAAAAGGTCCTAAAAGTGACAGACAGAGCTGGTGTCCTCTGGCTTTTCCAAGGCTAAGCTGCCCTGCTCTGAGTACTCTTCCCTTTTGCTCTCCAGTGGAAGAGAAAGGGAGGTTTTACTACAAAAGCCTTCTTTCCACCCCATTCCTCATCTCCAGGGCACTTGATTGAGATCATCCTTGTGAGCTGCACTGCAGACAAGTCCTCTTTTTCACATATTGCCAAATTAGTGATTTTCCAAGATAACCAAGAACACAGAAAGATTCAAATGTTTATCCTCTGAGATCCTTTCTCCTAAGCAATTGCTGCCATGCAATATTTGGGGAGGGGAGTGGGTAAATATCAGGAATGATATATAACAGGTATTGTGAGGAATCACCACTTCACTGATGCATAGTTCATCTTTCCTAAAATAATATTAATTCCTCCAGCTGGCTAGACCACCAGGGCTGGGCAAACAAGCTCTCCAGCGCAAGCCATCTCCCACCACCGCCCCCCCGGAAAGGACCACAGGCTGTTGTGTTTGGAAAGCGTACACACACTTCTCCACGTACCTCGCAGCCTCGCGCTCTGACAGAAGGCAGCTTCTGGCTGCTGGGGACGACACAGGCACGTACCCACCACCTTGCGGCTTTGCACTGCTGATTTTCACGCTTGCTGTATCTTCCTCTTCAAAACCGCTGGTGCTGACCGCCGTTAGAGAAAGGGCGCTGCACTGCAGCCCTGATTCAGTCAAATACCCCCAGGCCCAAGAGCAAAGAGACTTTTTTTTTTCCAATGAGTTAACACTACGCTTCTTTCCAGAATTTATTTGTGTTTCACAAACTGCTTTCTGTCATTCAGAATTAACAGCTTCATATGTGAAAGTAAAATTCTGCCAGTTTGCGTCCTGCAGACGATGACTGGATGCGGTTACTTCCTATATTCAGAATCTTCAAATCAACACAGGTGCTACGCAATTGGCCACCTCAATTGCTTGACAACATTTCAATGTTTGCTTAAACAGCTCCGTAACCCAGAAGGAGCTTTTGCAATCACAGATGCGGTCGTACCTGTTGTAAGAACGCAGGTCACTATGGATGCATGGTAAAGTTTCTGTGGTTGTCAGAATGTCTCCTTCACCCACAGGGATCTTTCATCAACAGCGGGAGGAAATATTTTTCTTTTCTGCCAATATCCATACTATTCAGAACTTCCCAGTAATCCAAAGGGTGCCTGGTCTGAGTGTTTATTGACTCAAACCCAGCAAATATTTGCAAATGCTTTGATATTTGCATTTGGCTTTAGTTGCTACATACAAGCAGTAGAGACATTACTGAAAGGTACATCATGACAGATGTCAGCTACCTCCGGGGATGACTGAGGACTTAGTGATGGATGCAACCTGGAAATGAAAGTCGGAAATGGGTTTTAAAGACATTAAATTAAGATGAAAGTAATGCACAGGTGGAAGCAGGGTTTGTGGTGGGAGGAGACAGTGAATGTATATAATTAAGGGCAGGATGATCTGCTCATACCCCTTCTTCTGACTCTATTTTCTGAGGCTGTGGATGCAAAGAAGTTAGAAGCTGAAGTTTCTGCTACTCCTATATCTAGCGTAAGTATAGACTCTGACCTGCGGTATCTTTTTCCATAAGATGTACTGGGAAAACCTGTTACATTGTGGAGAGTCCACATGAAAGCAGAAAGGGAAAAATTAGTTACTAGAGAGGAAAGGAGTTTAGTGGACCTTATCCAGAAAGCCATGTGGTACTGTATTATACATAATTTCAGCCCTTCACACTTAGTAAGGATTTCTTACCTGATGTATCCCATTTCAGCCTACTGGCTTCTGACTCTGAAAGATGGCAATAAACCTGGCATTGCCATTTTCACGTTTTGTGCTGTTTACATGTATCTTTAGCAAATAGTAACCCCGCTTTGGAGATTGGAGTTTGAAGCCATGGAAGAGCGTTCGGAGAAGCCTGCAGGCATGGGCAGCTGGTTTTGGTTCGAAGGGCTGCCAAAAATAAAATCCTTTCAAAACTTGGCTCTTCCCAACCCCATATATCCTTCACAAACTTTGCCTTCATTGTGGAACAAAAAAAGCTTCAATGAATTCAGTAACTTGAGGGATTATTTCAGTCAGGATAGACTGGTATAATCCTCTCATATGAGTAACCAGTGCTAGTAAAAGTTCAAGCAGGGCATTCATTTGAAATTTCCACTCTGCCCATTATTTACCTGGACTTTACCTCTCGGTAGTTAATGCAAAAAACCCCATAACTCTGTCAAACATATGGAGAAGAGAAAATTCCTAAGAATTCACCCTGGTACATGAAGGATTTTGCCTGTCTCCTAGAGAATACATAGTAGTCACGGAATCTTTAGAGTTGG
>VXBH01005829.1:128251-172567 GCA_013400035.1 Rynchops niger | reverse complement strand
CCTCAGCAATTCTATGATTTTAGAGATGCTCACATTTCGCACAGAGTAAATGAATGCGTGCAGGACTCCTTGCCACTGTGGCCTTTCTATCTCACGAGCAGCTGTTATGTCAGTGTGATGCATGTCAGGATGTAGATCATCGAGTCCAACTGTAAACCTAACACTGCCAAGTGCGCCACTAAACCATGTCCCCAAGTGCCACATCTACACATCTTTTAAATACCTCCAGGGATGGTGACTTAACCACTTCCCTGGGCAGCCTTTTCCAATGCTTAATAACCCTGTCAGTGTAAAAATTTTTCCTAATATCCAGTCTAAACCTCCCCTGGTGCAACTTGTGGCTGTTTCCTCTAGTCCTGTCACTTGTTACTTCGGAAAGGAGACTGACACCCACCTTGCTACATCCTCCTGTCAGGGAGTTGTAGAGAGCAAGAAGGTCTCCCCCAAGCCTCCTTTTCTCCAGGCTGAAGAACACCAGTGCCTTCAGCCATTCCTCAAAAGACTTGTTCTCTTGTATCTTCCTTATGTTTCCAGTAGACCATATGTAGAATTAATACGCTGTATAAACATAATTTTTTTTTTTCCTTCAAAATGTAGTATATGTTCTGTTTGATAGTTTTAAAAGAGAAGGTCCTACCTGCGAGATGGCTGTTCAGAAAATATGCACAAACGCTTTAGGAAAGTGGAATGCAATAGACTCCGGGAGAGACACTTGCATTGCTTTGCCTAAAATTATGCTGGTAAAAGCCCAACTGCCTTGGCCTTTTTCTTGAAATGATTTCAGAGCAGAGGGACACTGAAGTGGACAATAGTGTTAGACGAGTCCTTTCCGTGTGTGGTGTTATATGGAAGAAATACTTACCCATAGATTGTTCATCTGAGCAAGCTTTCTAGATCGAATCCAAGAACATCAAATGCTTTTTACCTACCAAAGTTATTTGTAGAAATGCTAAAGCAGAAAGTGGCGAATGATGTGCAGTTAGATTGTCAAGGCAAAGATATCATGCATCTTGTTCTCTGCAATTATAGATAATGGTCTCACTTGAGCTTGGCAGGTGTGGGTTCATGGTGTTAACTGCACTGCACTGGGCAGAGTAACTCAGTGGGAAACCTATCAACTGGGAGGGAGCAGTTAAACTGGTTCTGTCCGATTTAAATTGCAAATGGGGTCAACTGTGTAGGGATTAGAGAAGAACCCTCATCCTCGAATCATAGAATCCTTGCTGTTGAAAGGGACGGACAAATGGAGGTCAGCCAGTCCAACCCACTGCTCAAATCTTGGACAACTAAGAATATCAGTAGAGGAAAATAAGAAGTTAAGGTAAACAAAAGAAAGCTTTAAAAAAACCCCAGCATAGAGAATATAGCATTTTTTAATATGTTTTTTCCTCTTACGATTTTGTCTAATAAGTAACTTGAAATATTGCAAATGTTACCATCCAACTGTGGAAGAACTGAGTGAGATGATGTCATTTGCACAGATGAGGGAATTTCACAATATTAAGAAACAAATAAAAAATAAAGTTTAAATGGTTTTCCAGTGTCCCTTTTGAATTGTGAATGCTCTGAGATGTTTAAAAACTGGAAGTTCACAAGACACTTAACTTTTATGTAAGCTTATAGAATTTTATTTCTAATTTAAAATGTTTGTCATGTGACGTATTTCATGAGCACACATTCAAATGTAGTGCTGATAAGATTCAAAATACTGTCATAAGAAAAATTAGATTTGCCTTGCCAGCTGAGCCAAACCTGTATGTTTGTTTCATTTAATAGAAGGAGAAGCAGAGAATGCGGCTCCTGAAAAGCCTGCAGTGTCTGAAAATGGTGAAGTACCTAATGATCTTCCACCTCAGCCCAGCCAAAGGTTTGTTCCTGTCCTTTACTCTGAATCAAACTATGATGTGATTGGAGGTAATACAGTCCATTTGAAAACAGCAAGGAAACTTGGAGCAGTATGTTTCTGCTAGTGGTACCAAATAATAAATGTTATCCCACGTATGGTTCCCTTTATTCACTTTCATTTCCTTCTATAAAGAAAACTCGAACATTGTGAAGTGTTTTGGACTTATTTTCTTAATCCATAAAATCCTTCAATGTAATGTTATTAAAATATGAGGGATGTGTGGCGAGTCTAATGAGAAGAACATTGCATTACATACATGACTTTCATAAGTGTGATGTAACGGATAAGATGAACTTGCCTTTTAAAAGTCCAATTTACTTTTTCTTTGCCCAGTGAAGGATTATGTAATTGTATCACCTGTGAAAATTATTTTTTTCCTGTTTACATTGCAGGGTATACTGTTAATGCTAAGGTTGTTGTTAGCGGTAAATAACTGTGCTGTACACGGGTTATTTTTTAGTGAAACAAATCACGAGGTTTCTACACAGAATCATAATTTTTTATTTTAGGGCACGTTTTCTAGATTTTTTTTTTTTTCTAGAATCCTGCTAGGATAGCAAGTAGTGTGATATTGAATTGTATACTGGGGATGTTTTTGATGTCTTTATGCGTCGGCTGATTTACTTAGCTCACGTGTATTTACATGTCTGTTCCTTTGGGGGACACATGAGGCTTCCTTTTATAGTATAAATGAAAAAGCCTCTTTGTTATTGCAGGCGTATTCCCCGTCCTAGCAGTGCAAGACCAGCACCACCCCGAGCAAAACGTCAAGAAAGCGCAGAGGTCTTACTTCCAGAAAGGTAAAGAATGTGGGAGATGCAGAGCAGATGTTTCTAACGCTCATGCCACAGTATTCTCTGATCTTCTGTGCCTCACCTGCTGCTCCACAGCTTTAGCATGGATCACCTCACTGCTCATTGATTTAGACTGGAAAATTCAAGCCTGCTTTATTTGTTTTATTGTTTCTGCAAATCACGCACCAAATCACAGAATGGCAGGGGCTGGAAGGGACCGCTGGAGATCATCTAGTCCAACCCCCTGCCACAGCAGGGTCACCCAGAGCAGGTTGCACAGGAACGCGTCCAGGCGTTACCTAAAAGTCATGGTTGGTAGTACCATCTGAAAGTTAAAAAAATAGGATTTTTTTTTTTTCCTGCCTTTGAGAACACTGAAATAGATAACCCTAGAACATTAATCTAAACTACCACTAGAATGTATCTGTGAAACATGCAGTAAATGTCCCATGCTCAAAAAAAGCATGAAACAGACGTTTGTAACTATGGCCAAAATGGTTTACAAGTGATCTCTGGTAAGTGCCGCTCACTGAAGCAGTGTGTTTAGAAGCAAAATAAACATCCTTTTGCAAGAGAAGGATATCTGTTTTCAGTGTTGGGCTGTGAATGGAAGTGACAATTTGATGTGCTCTTAGTTGCTGCTCCTTTATTTTGTGGGAGAGAGGAAGGGAGGGAACTGCTGTTGCTTCTCAGATCTCAGTAGGTTTGGACAGATCTTAATAAGTTATCATTTTGTTGTGTCTCTCTCAGGAGCGGTGGTGGTAAAGCAGTCTCAAATGTGATTGTAGACCAGCAGAATTCTGATGATGATGACCAGTTTGTGGTGGAGGCAGCACTGCCACTGCCAGAAATGCCAGAGATGGAGGCGGTCTGTTAATTTTACAAATCTTATGCACTTTGTAACTTGTTTAAGTAGCTTCTAGATGAATGTTTTTGAATAGTTGTATATTGTAGCAGTACCAACTTATTGCAACTAAAGTTCTCTTCCTGCATATATAGGAGCCAGATGTGGAGCTGGTTGAGGATGAAAAGCACGGTATGTTTGCTTTTACATGTTTTTATAATATTTTTATATATATATTTTTTTTATATAAAATAAACCCATGAGTTTAAACCAAATGCTGAACACTTAAAATGCTGAACAAAGCAGTAGAATACCTTCTGATGGTATTGCAACCTTTGCAACCTTTGGAAGCCTTTGGAGCTTGCAACCTTTGCAAGAAAACCAGAATTTATTTATCAAATGCAGTCTGGTTTAGTTGAGAAGCTGGATTTGCAACTGATGTTAAGTCAGCAGATTTTAAAATTCTGCATAAATGTCATAAATTAATGTTTCTTAGAGTGTCAGGTACAGCTTGTCAGCTCTGAGATATATAAGATGGTATTGGCTGTTCAAGGCAAGTTATAGAAAAGCTTTTAGAAATATTGACAGACCAGTTCTTAACATCATCTATGCTTACTCCTGACCTCAGATCTCTGATTCAGGTGCTTCCATTATGGTTCCACTGGATGTGGTTCAGGCAGATATATTTATCTGCATCCAAAAATTCCTTGCAAACAAATATATGTATACTTCTATCTATACCTGTCACATGCAATTCTTGAATTCTTCCAAAAGAGGGGTGCAAAGGAAAAGCCTTTGTGTTAATACAGCTCAAGAATCTGGTTCTGTACCAAGAGTCGTTCAGTAAATGCTACTAATGATACGGTTTGATTTAGAGGACACTGGAGAAAATAGGTCGAATAACAAATAGTTTGTATCTCAGTAATTAAAATACATAATAGAATGCTGTTTATGTTGCTCTAAAAATTGTTTACATTAAAAAAAATTAAGCAGTTGGTTTTGTCTGAATGTTTAAAACAACATTTTAGTGCCAACTCCAACTAATGCTGAGAAATATACTGATTTTTCAACAGGTGGGCTTGTAAAAAAAATCCTAGAAACAAAGAAAGATTATGAGGCATCACAGAAATCATCAAAGATGACAGAGAGGGTAAGATGGTAATGAACTTCAAAGAACTGTGAATATTTAACATTGTAATCGTGATCTTTTTCTCTGCCTTATATGTGCTTTTTTCATTTATGATCAAGCTTTTCTCCTTGATGTGTTATGCTGCTTTTTCTCTCCGTCAATATCTCTGTCAGATATTGTTACCTTCTCTGCCTAGCGCTCTCTCTTTCTTCCCTAAAGCTGCACTTTTATTGTTTAAAACTTAGCTGTCTTCCCGGCATTTGAAGACCAGTATCCTATTGCTCAGCAATCATTATCATTGTCTAAAAAAATGGGATCTCTGGTGCCGTTAACCATAGAATGTATTTTCGTATCACCAAATGTTTCCATAGTAATGTCCTAGCATACCCCAGCATTCAGGTCTGAGTCTATGAAGTGATTTGATTTGAGTTTATCCACCATCAGTAGCTGTGAAAGGCAAAATGGTTTTTGTTTTTGCTGGGGTTTTTGTCGTTGGTTTGGTTTTATGGTTTTGCTTTTTTGTTGTTGTTGTTTTCACAGCTTAGAAAGGGTCTAGAAAGGGTCTAGCAGTGACCACAAACCAAAAGCAAAAGGTTTGAAGCCTCCTGATTTCAGTGTCTTCCTGTGACAACTGGAGAGCTCTTACTTTCTCAGCCTTGCAGAGCTCATGTTACAAGAAACAGCAACAGGCAGAGAATTTAGATGGACTTTTCTGATCCATTGGCCATTTGGAAAGTTTCTAAATCGCTGAACTAGTTTGATATGCTGGTGAGGAGGCACTGAGGAATGTGGTGCAGAGTGCTGTTATAAAAATACAGACAGGTACGTCATGTTTTGGAAAGGCGAGTGCTTTTCATGAACTCTCAAATCCTCAGTTTTGATCAGATTCTCATTTTTTTTCAAATGCTAATTCAGTATTGTAGGTTTTTACTACCTGTATTCTTTTTCAGGAATAAGCTATATTTTGGCATACTGTTTTAAGATGCTGCAACTCAGACCTCAAAGAGTCCAGCTTTTCACAGAGCACAAAGCTCTTTCAAATAGCTGTCTGAAATCACTAATAACTTTTGAAGCCTTGACCACCTGCCTGCCTCTTTCAGCTTTATCAACTGTAGTAATTTGGCAACAAGTGATGATATTATGATGGGTTTTGAGCGAAGTGTACAGCAGGAAAAAAAACGTCCCCAAGGGACTTTGGTAGACAGTAGACTGTTTTAAAAAACTGGTCTTATCTAGAATTTGTAGGACTTTATAATTGCTTCAATGATCTGCAGCAAAAGTGACAGAGTGTTAACTTTTAGGATTGGAATTTTGGAAGGGTAAAATCAACAATTCTCTTAAACAGAGATACTCCCACATGCTTTTGTGTCCAGTGGTAATGGGTTATGCTGCCACACAGACCAGCCTTTTCATTCCTTCCCCAGCAAGTTGAGAAAGCTGGGATGGCAGATCAGACCCTTGGGGGAGTATCTTCCTGTCTGAAGTTTGGGACTATCTGAGATCCGGGCCTGCTTGGCTGGAAGAAAATTCCTTTCATATATTGCAAGGGCTGAGATGACAGAAGGAAATGAATTTTTAAAATAGGAAAACACCTTTAGTTTTCCTGTTCATAATCTGTTATGAATAGTTACAGCTTTATCCAACTTGCTGATTTATATACCGTTTATTATAAATCCGCAGCTTGTAGCGTATGCGTACTGATCATTCAAACACTGTTGGCCATTTCTAATGAATGCGTCTGTGAAAATTTGCCTGCTTGAATAAGTTCTGTCTTTATATAACTCTTTGGAGAAAAAAAGGATTAAAAGTTGATATTGCTGTTTATGCAGTAGCTCTAAAGCTCATTACTGGAGTGTGTGTTGAGCTTGCGAGAACAAGAGATACAGCTGTTCCTGCTCCTGCTTTTATAACTAGGTGGTGCTGTTGAATCATCAGTTTTGAGACTGAGTTTTGGGACAGCATTATTATTTCATTTAATAATGTCTTCCACCAGTACGTAATTGTGCTGTAAGCTGTACTGCTCGCTCTTGTGTCCTGTCAGCTTAAGCGCTGGACATAGAAAGGGACAATGGGGGAGGGTTTACAAAACTGCATGGATTTCATGCTCGGGAAGCTTCCTCCAGTGTTTGTGCTAAATTTTCTGGGGTTTTTTCTGAATAAGAGTCACTAACTGAAACGATTCTCTTTTAACCCCTTAGATTTTTTTTAAATGCACGTGGGCAATTGTGTCCTTCTACAATAACCATTTAGGCCCGTTGCCTGTTTTGAGTCTCTAAAACACTCATTCAGTCCTTGTTTGTCTTTTGTTGCGTCTTTCGAAGCACTGATCTGCGTTAGCAGCACTGATAATAGACAACTAATTCTGGAAAAAAAACGTGCTGACTTCCTAGTCCATCATGTGAAAACCTGCATACAACACTAAGCTCCTGGAATATTATCTGATCTCATGTCCAAGCAGCTGGCTGCTACTGCAGTAGGTTTCTTTGCTGCTACTGTTTTTCAAATTATGTTGAAGAAGTCATTGCAATCCAGAGAGGAGAAGCGTAATTTTCCTGATAGCAGAGGAAAAAATTATTAAAAATGCTCGGAGTTAGTGACCGGGACTTGACAGATGTAGTTCATGTCGAAAACATGAGCTGGAGACATTACTGAATCCTGGGAATTTATTTTAGAGGATAGAGACACTGTGACATGGGAGACAGTAAAAGTAAAAAATACATTTCCAATGTGGTGTTGCCTCTGGGAATGTTTCAGGGACCAGATATGCGGATGGTAGCAGGTGGGGGTCCGGCATGCTTGTGTGGCCCCAGCATCACGAGCATGTCTCATCTCTGAGGGATGTTCCTAACATCATGAGGAAGGCAGCGGTAAGATTTATTCTTGTGAAACTGCAGACCAGCAATTTTGGGAGGAATAGTCACTGGTCTGTGGAATCTCTTTGGAGAAAGGCAGCAAAAGTAATTAAAAAGAAGGAAGAGTTTCAAGTGGTTTGTTCCTGCCAAGTGGTCTAGGCAGGCAAGTGGAACCACGTCCTGTTATGTTGATGGGACTGGGAGAACGGGTCAATGAACTCTGGCCAGTGCTGTGTTCAAATGGCCGTAGGTTTTGTGCCAGGTCTGGCTCTGCAGTCTGCTGGGAAGCCATATCAGTCTGGGATTTGACCATTTCTCCCCAGACTGTCAGCTCTTTCGTTTAATTTGTTTTCCATCAAACTCTCCAGAAGAAATATCTTCTACATCAGTATGCAACTGTATTCCAAAATGTATTATGCGTCGGAGAGTAAAATGTAATTGTACTTCTGTATTTTGGAGTAAGGGAACCAAAAATCCAGTGAAAATTTGAAAGAATACTTGCTTTGGGAAACTACGTCTGATGGAATCAAGGTTATCCTTGTGTCTGTCAGTAAGAATGTTCGTCTTCCCTCGTTTTGCTAAACTATTCAGTACATACAAAATAAATGAAATATTTTCCCAGTTATATTCATAAGCCTTTAAAGCCTCATTTTTCTGCCCATTGGGAAAATGAAGGAAGAAAAAAAAAAATCCTTGTAGTCTGAGTGCTGGAACTTTTGGCTGATATATTATTAAGTCCAATATTCATCAAAAAAATGTTCGATGGATCTACCTGATCTATTGTGGATTAATCAACTAGAAATTAGGTGAAGTTGGTGGGTTAATACTTAATCCAAATGTAACACTGGTGAACTCTTGTGGATGTTTCACACCTTTACTTCTAACTGCTGATTGCTGAGGAGCATTTATTTGGGTTAAAAGCATTCCTCTGAAACCTTTTATGTGCTGTGTTTCCCAAACATGCATTTGCTTTTTAAGAAGTTTTAATAAAGAAAAAGATGAGGAAAGAAAAGAAGACTGGGACTTTCATCATCTAGGTTTTGCATGTGCAGAAACTTAAAATAATATACACAATTTTCAGGTCAAACAAAGAGGTCATTCTGGAAATACACAAGATTTTTGCTGCCTTGATTAGCTGTGCTCAGCCTAACAAATTCCTAAAAAGACTTCCTAAATGTATTTGTTTAGAATCTAACCCTCTAATGTTAAACAGAGAAAGAAACAGATGTTACATTTTGTATTCCACTTCATTTATTTGATGTGTGGAAAATGTAGGCAGGTTATTAAATAGTTTTAAGCAAGTGGGATCACAGAATTCCCATCTTTGCACTACAGTTCACAGGCTTCAGAAAAGAAACAGCTTTGAGGTTTGTGCTAGAAACAAGTGATATTAAATAGCTTAGCACCTGGATAATATTAACTTTAATTACAAATGTGATAAATGAAGTATGTACTTCTAAACTTAGAACAAATACAATCACTGCTGATTCTGTTTGTTTAAAGTTCTTCAGGTCATTGATTTTTACGTTAATACATCAGCTGCATGACATTGGGTGTCCCCTCCAGTCAGTGCAATTAGTAACGTGTCATGTTAACCAGATGTATTCATACGTCCCACAATTTAAGTATTTTGAAGAAGCTCACCATTCAAGACCACAGCTTCTCAGCATCCTGCCAGCTTAATATGTCATAAGAAATGCTGACAGTAAAATTTAATAGGACTTACCTGCAGAATGGCTTTCATCTTTTTGTGACAGCTCTGTTTATGATGAAGTGACGTTAACGCAGTGATCTGAATAAAGCTCCAGTGAGAAATTTTTGGTGCAGGCATGCAATTCCTCAAAAACAATGACTGTACCCAGCAGTCTGGTTATGGACAGGCACCATAAGAGCTTAAATTGAATGGGTGTTTGCATGAGTGTCCTTGTTACGCTACTATCTGCCCTCTCAGGAAAAAAAACTGTGGTCCCCAAGTAATTGTGTAACAAGCTGTGAACACAGGAACAGGTTTTTTGTCACTCTTGTCGTGTTCCTGATATCATGGCTCCTTTGCATGGTCTTTGCACACAAAATGTTCTCTCCTGTGGGTACCAATGTGAGACAGCAGATGGATATGTTAAAAGAAAAAAGGACACATAAAGCGCAGTGAGCCAGCTGTGATTTCCATCCTTAGGAGAGGATGCAGTGCATCAGTTGTGTAGCAGCAGTGTGTTGTACTGTACACAGTACAGGTGACTTTCACGTATTTCAAGAAGCTTATCAATGGATTTGGCCAGGATATTCTTCTGGGGCATAGGTCGGTGTGAAAGCAGTTGGTTGACACAAGGAACATGTTTATTGCAAATTCTTTTTGAACAGGAAAGAGACTGATCTTTCAAGAGGTGGTCATGGACCCAGAGTTTCAAAAGTGTGTGCAGAAAAGGGAAACTGGGCAGGACTGGCCCCCAATATGCCATTATGACTAAATTAATACTATCTGCTATCGTTAATAACCGCCAGAGCTGTCTGTTGGCATGCGTGTGGTCAGAGTCATAGGATTCTGCTTAGCGTGCTGAATGCTGCACCAAATATGTGAGGTTTTATGAACTGACTTCTCCCCAGCATGGGCTGAATGTGAAGTAAGGCAGGCTGGCTCTGGGGTCTGGGATGGAGTATTTATGTATGTCTGAAAAATCGAGCTCTCTTTAGAAGTANCCCTTTAAAAGCTATCCTTTTATTTTCTTTTGGTGCCTTCCAACTCAGAAGCAGGTCAGACTGACTCTGGTAAATCTAATGGTAAAGAACATTGTGTCTCCGATTCCTTGGCCTGTTACTGAACTTGGTACCTGGCATAAGCAGAAAAAGCATCCTGTTCATTTGAAATGATTTAACATTTACTGTTTTCCCTGTTTCTGTGAAAGAGTTTCTTATGGTGATCCCTAGTGGATAGTTACAATCTACTTAAAATGCAGACTCTGTAAAAGCCAGGAAAAGAAAACACTCTTTATGATCAAAAAGTATTTTTTACAATAAAAAACCCACCTTGTTGTTTTTGCATTGAATGTATCAAAATTACTTGTCCAAAATGAAGTTTCTGTCCTGTCCTATAGAAGGAGGTAGGGGGGAAATGGTATAGCTCAATAAAACCGTGATTACTTGGGTCTGTTTTCATAATGGGACTTAATATAATAGTTAAAAGGGACTGTAGAAACTATAAAGTGCTTGATGGATGTTTGTTCTAATTTGATTCCTATTTAAAAACTGTTAATTAAAAAATGGAGACAAAGGAGAAGCTATATAAAAGTAAGCAAATACTTTTTCTAGAAATAAACTTTTCAAACAGTGGGGAGGGGGAAATATCCCCTCTTTAGCTTAGTAGATGTCAGGGACTTCAAATGCCCTCAAGAGCTCAGCTGTCGGAAATGGATGTCCTGTGAATGATCCATTTTTACGAAGCTGTGCACACAGCAATATTTACACTAATCGCTTTAGTGAGGGTAAATTAAACACAAGTAAATTCTGGTGGTTTCTGGAGCCCTGTTGATAATTTCCCCTTTATTGATGAAAAAAAAATAAAATATTCCTACTTTTTAATTTCTCAGGTCCCTGCATCCGAGTCCACGTTGTGTTCTGTTCACATTGAGGTAATGGGAAAGGCAGACTTTTTCCCAGGAATCCAAAATAAACATTTATCTTGGTGCCTTATGAAAAAAAACGAAGGAAAGGAAGCGTGTTGGGCCTACAGAAGTGATACAGTCTTTTATATGGGGATAATTTATTGATTCTTGGGCTTTTGTGAAAGGAAAGTTCATTGAGGTGTATGGCCTAATTACATAGACTGGAACAATTCGGATTCTGGCGTTTTTCTTAAAACTGAATATATCCTGTTACATGTTTGTGCAAAATGAAGCAAGGTGGCATTCAGGTCTCTTACCACCCACGTTGCCTGTTGTAATAAACCATCTGCCATAATTCTTAGTGATTTAAAAGTGTGTCCCACGTCGATTTTAACCTATAACTGTAACTATGAAACTGAGAACAGACAGTATGGCTTCCCTCCCCCATAATTACTTATAATCAGCAATAGCTGGCAAAGCTTGAGTGCTTCAGGGGGATGATTCTCTGTCCTGAGCTCAACTTTCTGTAGATTGCAGGAAATGTAACATGGCATCTTGGTAGAACAAGTGTTAGTGAAATGAAAGAAAGAATTGATGGTTATTTTTTAACGCGTGTGAGGAGGGACAACAATATGCCAGTGGAGGTACTACACCTTCAGGTGTTGGGAAATTTTTCTTGGGAACTTGAAATTAAGCGCGTCTCTTTTAGAGAGATGCACTAAAACAACTCTTGCGTGTTCTTACACCACTTCGATATCATATCATATCATATGTGTTTCAAAGACACTGGGGTTTTTAACGAGCCTATTGATGTATCAGGTTAAGTCTGAATAATATTTAATATATTTTTAGTGGTAGTATGTTTCAGTACTTGAAATGACTTTAGATGGGATCATATTTTGTCCTTTTTATGTCAGTTTTGAAGAGTTGAACCGCACAAAGAGTGTGCTGGAGCTACAGGGACACTGAAATTATTTTTGAGTATTTACTAATCCACTTTAAGCGCACCTTCCTAATTCATAGAAAATATTCCATGGTGGTTTATTTCCACTTGAGCTTTTCAATCTCAGCTGTGTATTTTAGCATGGAATATTTCAAGTTGTTAGCTGGATCTGTGTTGTAAAGTACACAATTCTGGTTTGCTTGTTTATGGAATTGAGGGATTTTCATGCTATACTTGCTGGTGTTGAGCAGTGTGGCTACTTGGACTATGTAGGTATCAGGGAGGCCACACCAGCATTACAAGAATGTAAAACATTCAACTCAGCATTTGGAAAATAAAAACGAAACATTCTTCAGGTTTTCACATACCCAACTATATCCTCAGATAATGGACTGGCTAAGTCTTCTCGCTTCTGATATAGTTGTATTTGAAACAAATTCCGTATCTCTTGTCTGTGGCTTCTTATAATGGCTGGTGGGGAGGAAAGTGGTAAGCGTTTGATGCACTTAGGAGGAGAGGAAAAACAAGGCAATGGGACTTTGTCCTGGGAAGCTGTTGGATCTGGTACAGCTCTGCTCTGCTGCTGAACTGAAGGTCATTGTCTTTATAGGTAACTTCCCGGTTACATGTGGAAAGTGTGGTGTCAGAGATTAAGGTTTCCCTATGGCTTTGGTGGAACACAACATGTAGCAAGGACTAGGAAAACAGAATAGAGAGCAAAGGGTTTTGAAACACTGTGAGCGTGCAGACCTGCTCGTACATCTTTACTACCTGCAGGAAGGTGGTGGGGCAAAAAAATATTTCCAGAAGCGAAACTCTTGTTGACCTGAGATGTGTGCTGATGTGTGTGGTTGGTGTGTAGGACCCTGTCCTGTCATCTGTGCCTTCAGGGGCACCCAGGCAAAAGCTCTCTTCTCTGGGGAGCTAAAAGATCAGGATGGGAGAGAATGCTGAGGATGTCCATGGTAATGCCGGTGGCCGTTGTGCTCAGAGGCTGGCCAACAAGGAGGCCCAGGGGAGAACTGCTCAACCCTTAGCAGCTGTGCTTGGAAGGAGGGTGCTCACCAGCTCATGGGGCATGAAATGGGTCAAGAAGCAGTGCTTTTGTCTCTGTGTTGTAAAGGGTAGCAAACACATGGGTGGCTGCAGAAAGTATCTAAATAACGGGCTTTATGTAATGTGGTATAATGAAACACCTGCTTCTGTGAGAGAGGTATGGATTGAGTGAGAAGGAATTAAGATGAGTGTTATTTTTAACAGTTTAGCCAGCACTCATGAATTGACTTAGGAAGTGAAGGTCACAAGTTCAGCAGCATTTGTCACTTCAGCCCAGTTCCTAATTAAAGAACTTCAACATTATAAAATCACAGTAAACTCAGAAGTCCCCCAGTTTCCATGGACTGCGTGTGTGGTAAAACACAAGCATCAGACATAAGTAAATCTCAGCCTTCAAATCTTTACAAGTATTTTTCTAAAAAAAAAAATCATACATATATATATGTGTGTGTATGTGTATATATATATATCTCTGAGTTCATCGGTAAGCCACGGGCTGCTGAAATGTGTTTGGCAGTAGTCCCTGCTGCCGCCAAATGCAGCTGAACAAACAGCCCACAGCTCGCACAGGAAGATGGGCCAATTGGGTAGGAGGGCAGGAGGGGACAGGGTGGCAGATTCGGTGTCCCAGCATGAGAGAGAAGCACACTGCCACCTCTGTCTTTATGTAGCCACTAGGAACTCCGCTTAGCAATTGGTTGATGTTGCAGGTTGGGTGGTAGAGAAAGACCTTTCTAGTTTTCTGGCATACATTAAATGACCAAAATGACTTTACATAAACTTTACTTAAAGCTGCGTGTGTCTTAAACGGAAAAACTTGGTTTGGGAATTCGACCTGTAGGGCTCTTGGAAAGAAAGAAAAGTTAGGTTGTTGTTCTTGATGGGGGAGAAAAAAAAAACCCAGCAGACGTTTCTTTAACGGTGATTGTTGTTTTCAGGGAAGGCTTTCCTGGAATAAGATTATTACAGTGTGTTAGTAATGTGGCATCACTGCTCTTTTTATGGCATCCTTTTGCTCTTCGTGACTTCACCGCTTTAGCAGCACTTTCCCTGTATTCAACATACAGTAAGCTGGGAGGCTTCGGGAGACTGACCACAGAGATTGCTGGCTGCACATGAGGGAATTGAGCAAAAGACCAAATTAGTTTCGAGCAGTGGAGTTTATTGAGGCCACATCTGCAGCCTGCATGATTTTACAGCCACTGTTAACAGAAGTACAAGGCTTGGAATAACCACCGTCTCTTTTAGCTGTGCAGCATGAAGCGCTATTAATAGGACCAGCATTAGGAGCTGGAAATCCAGATACAGGCAGGGGAGGGAGAGAAGCATCTTGAAGGGAGCAATTTAGAGAACTAGAAGGAAGCTGTGCTCTTCAGCATCTGCTGTAGCTCCTAAGTAGCAGTAAAAGACTACAGCAAGCAGGTCCAATGAATGTTCACGGTGTGGTAGCCTGTAACATGATGAGTGGGGATGCTTCTGCTTCTCTGAATTACTGCCTTTCAGATTTTGTAATCGCCTTCCTTGAGAGTTTAACGTGACTTTTTTTTCAGTGTCGTTATGCCCTGTGACTTGCAGCAGTATTGAGTAAATGCCGATCCAGCAAGTCCTAGTGCAGGGCTCTGGAGTGATGGCTGTGACAGTCCAGCCTCACGGCATAGAGTGTGCAGGGGACGATGGATGGATGTGCCATTTACACAGTGAACGCATTGGTAGCCAGTGGCAGCAGCAGCCTGATAACAAAAGTATTACGTGTCTGTTGAGAGCTTCTGTTTAATAATGCCACATTAAGCCACAGAAATTTCCCTTTCAATATATAGAAATAGGTTGAAATAAACCATGATTGAACGTGAACGAGGTTTTCCACCCCTTACACCCACTACTTTGGGAAAGATCATGTTGAGAATGAGAACATCAGTGAAGTAATTTATGGGATCAGATACTAATTTTACTTTTGTCCACTTGTGATCTGTGATCAAATGAAAAGCAATTTAATATTGCTGATGCTATTGCACAGTTTTGTAGCAGTGGTGACCTGGATACAGTATGCTTCCTGCTCATCTGTTGCTAGACTATGGCTTTATTTCTTCTCTTTTATTGTAGAAGGTCATAAACATTTCCTCAGATACTTCACAGTTAGCAGACTCTAAAACTTTCTTCATTCCATACCTCACATGCAACAAACGTTTTTCCTACTTTTGATACTTGCTCTCTTATTCATCCTTTCCATTAGGAGAAGCCCTTTGTATCGGAGGCAGCTAGGAAGAAAGAGCGAGACTTGGTAGCCAAAGAAATTGAGAAGTTTCAGGTCTCTATCCAGACTCTGTGCCGGAGTGCCCTTACACTTGGCAGGATCATGGATTACATTCAGGAAGACATGGATGCCATGAAGAACGAGTTGCAGATGTGGCGGCAGGAGAACAGACAGCATGCAGAAGCTCTACAGAAAGAGCAAAGGTGAGTGTGGTGAGGGAGAGTTTGATTTATCTCTCAAGACAGATTTCTGCTTTTAGGAGAACGGAGAGTTTTGCTCACTTTTCGAAGCAAAATTGTCATCAGTTATATTTGTGGTTTGGGGAAATTTTTTTTTGCAGTCTGAATTGGTTTTTGAAATGTTAAAGTCTTTTAATCTCAATTTTGCACAATGTCCGTGTCAGCAGAGATGCAAATGTTTATGTGAGGTGAGAGGGCTCGATGTTTTGTTGTCTTCTCACAAATATATAAGGACTGATGGGGGAAGAGCTTAGTAAACAAACTAGTTTTTGAATCCAGACTGGCAGTGTGTTCCGGAATCACAACCTGCTGGCTTTGTGCCATTGAATTCAGTGTGTTCTACAGTTGTTGCTGTCTATGCAAGGTTAAAAAACAACATTGGAAAGACATGAGAGCAAAGCTGACATGCGTAAGAGAAACAAGGAGATCAAGCCTAGAAACAATTTCTTTGACCCTACTTATCTCACCAATGTGTCTTTATGCTCCTTGAAAACACAGTGTCCCTTCCAGTTGTGTGTCCTGATCTTAAACTGAGCTAGATACCGATCTTCTTGGATTCACAGTCAGCCTAAATAGATTTGCCGCTCCCTGGATCCATGTGCTTCATTCAGGCAGGAGCAAATATGTGTGGTATTCTTAGCTAAGTTCTATCTTGGTAGGTAGCAATGTGTTAAATGTTGGAAATTTACAGCTGCTGGCTTAGTCTGCTGGCTGGTGTGGGAATTAGGGCTTTGGTTCACATATAAAGCGTAATGATGTTAATTCCTTGCACTTACATAGCCCCTTCTATCACAAAACCTTGACGAACTTTAACACTGTGGTTGGGCTCTGAATGTACCACCTCTGCAGAGAGAAGGGAAATGTTGTTGGGCTTTATTTTACAGTCGGAGAAACTGAGGCATTGACTCACTCGCCTTTGCATCACACCTAGTGACAGGGAGCAAGTCTCGGGCCTTCTCCAGGCATGTGCTTACTCAGTGCATCCACTTTGGCCTTGCCAAACAAGTCATTTATCCTTCAGCTGGTTTCCCAGCATGGTGACTCTAAAGCTTTGCTGGCTTCATACATCCCCTGAGTTCCCAGGAAAAGCGTACTGAGGACAAGACTGTCTCCTTGACGTTGGTGCAGAGGGAGAGAGGGAGTGGGAAGAAGGAGCTGCCCAGCTGATTTTTCCTTGCGGATTTATGTCATACCAAGCTTTACAATGGCCGTCTGTTTCGTGGGAGACTGCGGGCAGGCTAGCATCCCTTCAGCAGAGCTTCTCGCTTCCCTCTCGTGAGTGTATCCCAGCACTTCACAAGGTTTTGTATGAGATCCCAATCAGATCAGTGTCGTGCTAAGTCATGGCCGATCCTTCAGGAAAGAATTACAGAATATCAGACATGAAGAAAACAATGCTTCCCATATGTACTGGAATTTGGATGCATGTCTGTGTTTTCTTTGCTTTTGTGCAAGACAATTGAAGGATCCCCATTGGGGAAATGTTAGTGCAGCTTCTAGCCACGCTTTTTGTGATTTATGCTAATGTGGTCGAAAGGAGGGGAAAGCTAAATGATTTTGAGATGCGGACTTTAGCTAATGAGCCCTCAAAGTGACTGGGTAATTCAGAATGACAGCAGGCTAGTTCGGTCTGTCATTTCCCTGGCTGAGCAGTGTTCCTGAAGATCAGCAAAGCATTACAGAAAGGGGCACATTTGTTTTAAAGCCAAAACAGCCTCATTCACTTAAGATGCGTCAGTGTGCTTGTGGTTTATTAGCATGGGATTTATTAAATTTCCTATGAGTGTGGGATTGCCTGCCCTTGTCAGCAGCTAGCGATGGGTCCGTTTTCGTGTACCTGGCCTCTTCTCAGATGTCTACCTGCTGCAGCTTGGTGCTGCTGGTGTCTTGCTGCTGGCTTGTTGGTTTATTGCAAGAAATAACTGATAGCAGGCCAGCAACCTCCACAGCAGTTGTGTTTGTTCCCCTCTGCCATGTCCTTCTCTCATTTAAGCTCTTCCGATGAGGCCCACTGTTACCATGTGTATTATGGTAGGGCCCAGGCGCCCCTGTAAAAGGTGGGTGTCCTTAGAACAATAGAAAGGTTTGGGTTGGAAGGGACCTTTAAAGATCATCTCGTCCAACCCCCCTGCTGTGGGCAGGAACATCTTTCACTAGATCAGGTTGCGTAAAGCCCCATCCAACCCAACTTTGAACCCTTCCAAAAAATGGGGCATCCACTTCTGGTGGGTGGTCCTTGTTTCTCTGGTCCTTGTTGTGTTTTGTCCCACAGAGTTAGGGACATCCTGCTTCACCCCTGGGCCAGGTGGTTGCAGCTCTTGGCTGGGTAACATGAAAAAAGTTCTTGACATATACATAGGGTGGGGTGAAATAACTGCAAAGCAAAGAGATTTTAGCAGAAAAGCTCGATTAACCAAGAAGTGACTGTTTCCTGTTGAGTTGTGGGGGATCTCTCTTGAACAGTATTATTCTCTGTCCGTGTTGTTAGCTATGCTTTTGTGCTTCTTATTCTAAACTTTCTTTCAGGAAGGGTGGGGGCAATTTAAATTCTTTGCAGACTTTCAGGTATTGAATGTACTTTCTGGGAGACAGAAGCAGCATAATGTTTCCAATAACATTACGCTCTTTGTGTCTCTTTCAGCATCACAGACAGTGCTGTAGAACCATTAAAAGCTGATCTGGCTGAACTGGAACAGTTGATTAAAGACCAGCAAGACAAGATCTGTGCTGTAAAAGCTAATATTTTAAAGAACGAAGAAAAAATCCGGAGGATGGTTCTTAACATAAACCTGTCTTCAAGAAGGTGAAGAAGAGGAATTAAAAAGAAAAAGCCTTGGGACTGACTGACATTCCTACCAAAAAATAAACAAAATAGGAGAGAAAAACTAAGATATGCCTTGTTTAGATATAAAATGTTTAGGCACCAGAAGCCTAAAAATTGTATAAAATCCCATTATTGCATTGATCTATAGATGTTGATATGATCCGGGATAAAATTATATTCATTTGAATGCTCAAGTTGAGGAGCTATTAAAATAACTTGTTTGTTTAGATGTGAACTGCTGTTACTCACTTACCAGGTCTTCGCAGACGTCTTTCCCTCCTGGGCCTGTTCAGCACAGTTTCTGAGCCAGTTCTCTCTGCGTCTCCTTCTCATTTCCACTGAGGTTGCTTTTGAACGCGTTGTCATGAAAAATGGGTATTGGATACTTCTTTTGCCCCCTTAAAAAAATGTTCTAAACTCCTGCAGGTCAGAAGGTTCCTGAATCCTGTTCGTTATTAACAGGAAAAATTATCTACAAAACAATGGCACAAGATCAAGAAGTAAAGCCTTGTCTAACTTGTGGTTCCTTGCACCATTACAGAGATGATGTCATGTTTTCAGAGCTATCGGGAATCTTATTAGGAACAACTGAAAGTGCACTATGAGCATCACCATGTAAGGGAGCAGAAGTATTTTATCTGCACAGGTGTTAATTCCATTTTTATTGCATATGTTCATTTGGAAAGGATTAGCTTAAGTACCTGTTTCCTCCCAAATGCGTGTTTCTGTAACTTTTTGTACATGAATAATTCCACTGATTTTTTTTTTTAGTTAACTGCAGATGTCTGTACTGTTTTCCTAATGACCTCTTGAGTGTACTGCACATTAGAGTCCAGCTTCACTTATTCCTAAATCTGCAAAGCGTATTAGCGTAGACACAACTGTGTGACACTGCATTGAGTGCAGAAGGCTTTAGTCCCCTGCAAGGCTCTTCTCTCAAGATTTTTATAATGCATGAGCACATCTTCTCCTCCCATGCTGTTTGGATTGTGTGTGAAGTCCTAGTATCCTTTTTTTTTCCTTCTTTGATTGGCAAATCTGTAGGGTTTTTATTTCTTTGTTTCTTTTTCTGGTATCTGGACCTTGAAAAGCCTACCAAATGGATCACCACCAAATAGCGTGAGTATTTAATATGTTAAATACAGACATTTTAAAGGGCAGGATGCTTTGCTGCATGGGGTTTTGGTGAGGGTGGAAGTAGGGGACTTTTGAAGGAATAGGAGAAATATTCTGATGTATTCTTAACAGCACATGACACTATGCTCTTTGCTTTTGAATTGTCACTTAGAATTTTTTTTATTTAAGTATCTGAACTTAAATGGTGAAGCAATATTCTGGGTAGGGTCCAGCGAAGCAGGACTCCTGCAGTGACCCAGCCCTTCACTGCCACCCTCTCCTACCGTGCATTGCTTCTCACCTGGGGTTGGAGTCTGTCCACTGCGTCCTGGGTCTCATCATGTGAAGGAAAAGGGGCTCAGGGTTTCCACTAGAATCCCCAGAGCCCAGAACTGATGGTGAAAGCCTGCGTGGTCAATATATAACCCCAGAGCAGTTTGAACGCTCCCTCCCTTCTCCCTTTAACTAATTGCATCCAAAAATACAGGTTTGGTTGGATTGCTCAGACCCCTGCTTAGCTGGTGTGTGACCCCATGAGCCCCTGGTCCCTTGGTGCTTCTATTGCCACTGATAGAAGCCACCCTTTATAACTGCAGAGAGATTTGTTACCGGTCCTCCACCTCCCCCGCTCCCCTTCTGCACCCACAGACGAGGCCTCCCTCCAGTGCAGTGCTGCTGAGCATGGGCCTGGCAGGAAAGCAGTGAGAGGAGACCAGTAGCAGGGTGTTTCAGGTGTTCTCCAGGGACATGAAGTAACTTCACTCTGCCCTGGGTTAAACAGGATTTAAATTATGACTTTTCCTTTCCCTCGGTTACTCCATTTCACCAAGTTCCCCTTACCAGTCCCCTTCTCCTTGTCTTCCAGCTGCTGATGGGTGCTGCGTGCTCTTTGCATGGTGGCATGACCCATGCATTCATCTGTCCTCGTGTTAGGAGTGACTGTCTCCTGATTTGGGGTGGAAAGCCCAGGGCTCGTATAAACCTGGGGCTTGGAGACACTGATTTGGTTCCTGGGAGACCTTAGGAATGGCTTCTTGCATCTTTATGCACTGATTTCTTATGCCTACTGCATCAAATACCACTTTAAACAAAAATTGGTTAGTGTTAGGGTTTAATAATGTGTCTAAAGTCTCCCGCAGTCTTAGCTGGCTCTCTGTCTAGGATTGCCTTGTTTTCCAGGATGATGGAACAAAACTACTGCCTTGGAGCTGAGGCTTGGTTTAAATTTAAAGGCAGGTTGAGGATGTGGCACTGAAAACGCAAATAAACGTCTGCACCTCGTGTAGGGGAAAGGAGCCTCTCTGAAAATGGCTCGAGAAGAATGTCTCTGTGTGCACGTTTGCCTGCACCTCTCTTGTACGCAATGCCTTGCCCGTGCCTTGGGCTTGCGGTTCAGCTTGCGGGTGCTTCATTAGCAAGGGGAGCTTTGCTGATGCCGTGGTTTGGGGGTTAAAACCCTTACATTGTCAGGCCCCTCTGGCGCTAATGGAGCCTGACAGGTCTGGGAAGCAAGACTTGCATTTCATGAAGTGCCTGACATTCCTCTCTTGTGCAGGTCAGGAGGTGGCTGCCAGCCCCTCTGGGGCTGGGGAATGTTTCTCGGCTGAAAAGGTGGAGCTGCTGGCAGGATTCCCAAATGCAGCGGCTAGCCAGCCAGGGACACCACTGGGGCAACGGGACCTCACCAGATCACCAGGACTCAGGTCCAGGGGCAGAGGAGGCTGGAAGGGGATGGTGGGGTTGAGCTCAGAGGTATCTCCATCTGAGGACATCAGTGACTGCTCTGGGTGTTGGAAATTGTTCCCTAGGGTGGGAATGGAAGAAGCTTAGTTCTGTGTTCAACGTTGCAGAGGAAAGGAATTCTGAAGTGTTGAAACATGTGGAATGGGACTCGGATGGAGTTTTAGGTACCGGAGGGCCCAACTGTGGTTGTGAGGGACCCCCTGCTCACCTGGGACCTCACCCCTCAATTCCTGAGACACCAGTGCCAGGTGTCTGGAGTCCAAATACGCTGGCCATCGAAGCTGCTTCTAGATTCAGCCCACTTCTTGAGCATTCTTTAATTCACCTCATTGTCAGGCTGAGCTCAAAAACAGGGCTCCTGAGAAAACCTCATTTCTCGGCATTGCTTTCACAAGTAGCCTTGGGCCAGAAAGCTCAGGTAAAACTGTTTGCTTTGCCGATGTCTGAAGTTGTGAGATTTGTCTCGCCCACCCGTGAGTTTGCGAGTCCTTCGGTCTCAGATCCCACACCTTAGCTCCAAGATCAGTNCCAACACATTCTGTGATTCTACAAGAGAGCCTCCATCTCATGGAGGCTATCTGCCAGGGTTTCTCACCCATCACAAAGATGGATGCTCCAAGGTAGCACGCTCTGCACACTCCTTCCCCAAATTCTCCCTCCCCACTGGTACCCTCCATAGGGAGACAGGTTATCTCATTCAACCAGCTTGTTCAGGGGCAGAGCTCACTCTTGGTTTGGTTTCTGATGGGATGTGGGTATGCTTGGAGGCATGTAGATGTGGAATTAACAGTTTTGCAAACGCGCAGCTCTTGCCAGAGCCAGCACTGGAGTGTTTGTATTCCAGCCTCGGAGGCTAATCCCGTGTGGTTTGTCTCGTCCCAAACTGTGTCTCCAGGCTGCCTGCTGACCAGGGAAGGCAGTTCTACCACCGTTCACATCTGATTATATTCACCAGCTTGGGCAAAGGGAACACCAGCGTCATTATTTTTACCTTGAAACCTGAAAGTCCTGATCACATGTGTGCAACCCAGGACACAACACCTCCAACGCAGCCCCGGCGCACGTGTCCTCGCATCAGATCTGGGTTTTTCCACCCCGTTGAGCTGGTGCCCGGTGTTGCTGTAGCTCCCTCTGATCTGGCTCAGCGATACTGGGTTGCTGTGCTGCCGGGGATCTGAAGAGCAGATGGAAACTCCTGCTCGCTGAGCCAGGAGGACTGAGAGGGACACGTTGCTTCCTTTGTAGCCTGCTCTTGCTTTCGGCTGACTCCTCGCTGCAATTTGCTGTATTGGATTTCTTCCTCCGTGAAGCCAGAATAGTTCAGAGGCCTTGGAGACAGTCTCTTGCCTATTGGGTTACTTCCCACGAGCACATCTTGGAACGTAAAGGGGAAAATGCCAATTACTTTTAAATGCTTTAGAATTGCAAAGCACTGGCTATATTTCTGTGTCGGTAGAGAAAAGCTTGGCATTTGTAAGCCACCCAGCCAGCCCCTTTGTGATCTAGGGGATGCAGCCCATTGAAAGCTAATTGAAACTAGGCTCCCAAACAACTTTCCTTTAAAAATTAAAAAGCCCTAATGAGTTTTCTTTTATCTTTTATTCCTCAAAGCACCTTGGATCCAGCCATTGAGGAGACAACCACCGCAGCTTGACACTGTGCTTGCTGTGGTTGCAGAAGAGGGCAGGACCATGGCTGTGGAAAGCCTTGTTTGGGTGTTCCAAGGGTTTTGGGAATGCGTCCTTCTCTGCCAGAAGAGTCCAAGGGGGAGGGCCAGCTTTGGGACCTTGCATATTTTAGACAGCTGGACACAGTCTCAGCTGAATTTGCACTCTCCCTTCTTCCTGGGCTCTGAATGCAGGTGTAGAACTGAGTCAGTCTAGTTTGTGTGATGGACTCGGGAGCTGCCAGACGTGGAGTGATCTTCAGCTCTCGGAGAGCCCCAGGTATGTCCCATGACGCCCTGGAGAGCTGCCTGCGACGCCAAGGCATGCCTTTTCCAAAGCACTTCCTGCTGTGTTTTGTGAAAAAATACTAAGAATAACATTTCCGCTTCCCAGTGAGAAATTTAATTAGAAGGAATTAAAAGCTATAGTTTATAGTTTAATTTAATGTGATGAAAAAAGGATTAGCTCCCTCCCCCTCCTACCCAAATCCCAACCTGAGACGATGGCAGCCTGGCCTCCGATTGCATCCACAGAAGGGAAACGCTTACCAAGAAGAAAAGGGAGAGAAATTCCATCCCAGATTTATGACTTGCGAAGCAGAGGTTGCATGGGTTAGCCTTATTTTATGTTGCACTGGCTCCTGCAGACTTGACTTTGTTGTGTGCCCAGGAATGGGCTGAAAACTGATTTTTTTGGCTCCTTTTGCAGGTCACTTGTGTGCTCAGGTGCTATTTTGAGCCACTGAGGCTCTCGGTTGTGTGTATGTGGCAAAGTGTGTTCAGACGTGCGGGGAGCGTGAGCTTGTCCCTGCAAGGTGTTATTTTTCCATCCCAGGTGGTTTCACCTTTTTGGTGGTTTTTTTTGGCTTGTGATAGTGATTAGGAGCATCAGGTAAGATGTCCCAAGGGGTCCTGCCCCAGGGACACTGGCGTTGTAGGGTTTCCCCCCTGCCATGATCAAGCCAGTTGGGCAGTAAGGTCTGGTGAGCAGGAGAAACACTTTGCCTGGCGGTCCCTGCTCCAGCCCTTCTCTGTGGTAGACTTTCCGAAGCAGACATCCAGTGCTCAGGGGGAGAACCCACATGTGGCTTCTTCCTTCAGGATCTGTCAGGCTTGTGGCGCAGCCTGATGCATTGTTTTTGCCCCCAAATGACCTCTGGGGAATCTTTGCACATCTCAGGACTTCAACAGAACCAAGGAGACTTATGGTAATGGGTAACAGCAGAGTCGTGCTGATTATCTTTGGTTGTGCCATTTATTTTACTCGGAGATGAGAGGTGGGGATGGGTGCCCTGCTCTGAGGTGGCACAGGGAATCCTTCTCCTGGCAGCCTGGTCATGCCTTCTTTCTGATCACCAGAGCTGGTACTGGGATGGAGCTCGCCTCCTCCATTTACTGGAAGTTTGGGAAGCAGTGTGGCAGGATCTAAATGGGTCAGCCAGGACACATGTGAGGCTGGACCAAATGACCCAGTGATGCTACCGTAGTATCTCCACTTGGTGGCATTCTCCCCAGATGTTGCACCAGAGGCAGCCAGGACACATGGGAAGAGGGTGCCGAGCTGTTGCCTGTCCTGGTACTTCACCCTAAGTGCAGCACTGGGAAACGGACCCCAGGACACCCAATGGAAGTGCAGATGCCACCTTTGAAAATGCATCCAGCCCTGGAGGACAGGGACTCCATCTGCTGCGTTATTTAGACATAGAATCTTCATGGCTGGAAAGGACCTTTGAGATCGAGTCCAACCANAAAAAAACCAAAAAAAAAACCCAACCCAAAAAAACCGCCCCACAACCAACCAACCTACAATCTCTGCCACTAAAGCATGCCCTGAAGTGCCAGATCTCTCATTCTGCCCTGCAGTGGATCAGGTGGAGACGTGGAGGAGGCAGAGGTGATGTGGAAATGCCGTCTTTGGCCTTACAGGGAAAGCGGCACTTGAACACCTATGGTGACAGCCTTCTTTTGACGTTTCTTTTAAAGAAAGGTGTTAGTGGATTTTTTTTTTTTCTTTTTCTCTTTTTCCAACTTTTTTCCCTGTATGTGAAAAGGCGAGATGATTTCTGTCCTTTTTAGTTGTGGAAGTACTTCCAGGTGTGCTGGCTCTGCAGAGGGACAGGACAGGGCTGGTGCTAACTGCTGCCTGTTCCACACCCCGCAGGTGACAGGCTGCCAGAGATGGCAGAGGACGTGGTCTCCCTGTGCGTGGGGCATCACTTAGATAACTCCCTTCTTCAAAACAGCTACAAGCCCATGGGCTGTCAGTCACGTGCTGAGGCACGGTGCTTTTCCGAGGGATGTGGAGGCTTACGTGAGTCCAGGCGCTCGGCTGCTGGAGCAGGATGAACCTGGGAACCCAAGCACGGACCCTCCCGCAGTATGTGTGGCTGGGGATGCTCCCTGCTTCTCTCCTTCCTCCCAAGAGGGTGTTGTAGAGACGACAACTGAAACAAGTCTACTGTGGGGGGGCCACATGCCCATCTTTACTGCAAGGTCTGTTAAAGGTTAATAGCATAAATAACACAGAGAAGGAAAACTACACAGGAGAAACTACTTAAATACCTAAAATAACCAATACAACCCCAAACCTGCGGCAAACAGAAGGGATTTAATTTTTCATACAGACTGCATGCCCAGGGTATTCCAGGACCTGTCTTTCTCCGTCTCCTGCTGACCCTCCTTTAGGGAGGTCTCATGCTGCAATGCCGTGGAAGGGAACGGCCCTTGGTTTCCATCTGCTGTAATTGCTTTTGTTTGAAAGGCTAATTACGGATGTAAATTCCTCCCTCCCCAAAAGGCCAGAATAGCCTGTTCCAGATGGCCAGGGTATAAACTGAAAGGGCTTCTATTGATTTAACGGAAAAGGTGTATTTTAACAGAGCTTTTTTTGTTTCAGAAGACTGACTCAGTCTAGAAGGAAATGGATGGGAAGTGGTAGAGGCGAGCAGCATGGAGGAGCTGCACAGTATCTCTCAATTCCTGGGCTGGCAGCCTGGCCACAGGGATGGTTTTCTGTCTAGCAGCTTTACGTGTGATTAGGTTGGTGGCAAGAGGTGCTTGATTTCCTCCGTGCTTTTCAGGTTTCTCTGTTTTTTGGAACAGTGTCTGCTGATGCTGGAGACCAAGAGCGTGGTTCTCTCCAAGGACTCCGAGTGCTGGAGTCCTCTGCTTGGGAGGAGCTGGGGACACATGGCGTATTGCAGAGCCATCTGGGAAGGAGATGCTGTTTGGATAAGAAGCACTTACTCTGAATAGGAGGTTCCAAGCTGGTCTGGCTTTAACCTCAAGAAGGAGGGAGGAAGTCTTTCCGTCCAATACAAATAATCTCAGCAGTACTTCCAGTGCATGTTACAAAGCTGGAAACTGGAACCAACCTGAGGTAGGTCCCGGGTCAGTATCGGCGCATGGAGAGCGGGAAAGAAGCAGAATTGACGCTGATGGATTGTGAATGAGCAGCCAGAACACAGAGATGCCAGGCTTTGTCTCATCCCATCCTCCTAAAGGCAGACAAGCAACCTTTAACATTTGCATGATGCTTTTTTTTTTTTTTTTACCGGAGAGATGGCAGTGGAAAGAGGAAGAGCCCAAGACATTTCTCTCTACAATACCCAAGTTACTCCATTGACCATCATGGATTTCTGTTCTCATTGTAAGGATAAATGGGAAAGAAATGAGAGCTGTTTTCATAGTTCTCAGCTACTATGATCTCTGATGATGCATAGAACAAAGAATGGCTCCTCCAACATCTTGGAGTGTCTTGTGAGTCTGATGACTGGGCATCCAAAAAACAGCATTAGAATCAAGTATGTTTGAAACAGACAGTGACAACAAAGCAGTTACGGTTAAATGCACGTGTAAAAGTGTACATAAGTTGTATCATGGGGACAAAGGCAAAAGTAAGCAGCTTGACAACAAATAGTGAATATAAAAAAGCCATGATGAACTCCTTTCTCCTGGCCTTCACTTGCACAGGTATTGAAGTCTGTAAATTTGGGCAACTGGAACAAAATGCTTGTAAAAGTGAGCGTTTCAACATTTATGTTAACCTGAGAACAATCACTGTAATGGAGCGGTTTGACTTTTCATGAACACTGACAGAAATTAGCTAAAGATGACCTCACCCCACTGGTGCTTGTATCTGGAAAGTCCCGGGAGGTACTGGGTAACGGTGGCTTTGACTTTAGAAAGCTGTAAAGCCAGGCAAGAGTGAGCCTGGGGAGCTCTCACCTGGCATATCTCACTCCAGCTTCTACTGGAGCAAGCTGAGACCACATTTCTTTTTGCACTGGTTTTATAGCTGTGTTGGTTCCTGGCCACCCGTGACCCCATTATCACCAATTCACTGTCTAGTGCAACACAGGTGTCCGCCCTACCAAATCTCTTTGGGTTCGTCCTGACTGCAGTCTCACACCTGGCTTTTTGTGCATCGTCTCTGCAGAGATTTGGAAGAGAGAGAGGGCAGGAGAGGAGAAAAATGCATCCTTTTTACATATCACTTAAGATCTGGAATTCCTTTGTGGAGTTTTTCTGTCTTTCAAGATGACTTTTGCTGTGTTGTACTTAGCTGTAAAAACCCAACTGCGCTTGGATTTTCCTCCGCGGTTCTTGCAGGAGGGATTTTCTCCCTGTCCTCTCTTTAGCATCCTCTGCAGATCTCACTCCATTGTGCTCACCTCTTGCAGGCAGGTCTCTTCACTGAGAGTTAGGCTGGGAGGTGGGAGAAGAGGACTGCAAAGAGGGATAGATGGTATTTAGGTTGGACAGAGATGCATAGTGCTTCCTGGGGCGTGCAGCTTGATGTAGCGGGAAGGTTTATTTGTTCTAGTTACACTAAGAGCTTTATTCATGCTTCTTGTTGCTCCTGGCAGGGCAGGAGCTGAACAAAAACACCTCTCTGTCCCAACAGTATGGGTCTTCAGCAAACAGCCATGGGTCCAACCAAAAACGTCCTGACAGGAAAGCAAAGGGATGCGTGTTTTGGAAGATGCACTAAGAGACTTTGATTTAAAGTGATCTGCCGGTGGCTAGGCTTCGTGGGAAAGTCACCATAGGATGCAGGGGAGATGATGTCTACCCAGTGGGAGAAAAGTGTGCTTAGAGAGGGAAGGAAACCCTCCAGAAAGCCCCTCCTGAGCAACCTGGATGCAGGGAAGCTGCTGAGCAGAGAAGAGCCAGAGGAGATTTTCCAATACTGATTTTCAGTGTGATGAAGCTGTGGCTGTTGCCAGCATGGGTGGAGTGGGACAAGGCAGAGGAGAGCAAGAAATGCCCCTTTGATGGCCTCAGTGTCCCTGATGGGGTCCTTGTGGCTGTAAGGGCAGCTCGGCTGAGGAGCATCTCGTGATGGAGACCAGCCCTGGAGCCAGGAGGAATTCATGGGCCACCCAACGGCTGCGGTTCATAGGTAGCCCTGTGCCGATCAGGTAGCCTAGGAGGAAGGAAAGGTGTTCTCCTCCAGTTTTAGTGCTCCCTGGCTCTCAGCTTTCCATTCCTGTCCACAGAAGTGTCAAGAAAGGGCTGGTTTTATGTTTTAACTTTGTTAGACTGTAAACTCAGAGCCCACGTTAATAGGATACTTGTCTTTCAGAGCCAAAATGGAGGGTGAGAGACCAGGGTCTCTCGCAGCTAAATACTGTTCTATTGTGCTGATTTTATATCCACTGGTAGGAGCGACCAGAAGCTGTGTGGGAATGTGCATTAAATGTGTTATTTCGTTAAAATGACACTTTCTCAAGTATCATGCACTGTATTTGCACGGGGTTTGCGGGCTCTCAGTATGCGACTGCAGAGAGCAACTGGAGCACGGGACCACCCGAAGGCATCCAGCTGCTTCCAGTGCAGTGCCACAAAGGGGTCCTAGCCTCTGGTGGAAGGCATGTGTGAACCTTCCACTGCTGGCCTCAGCATCCGGCTCTGTTGCCACCCGGGCTGGCTCTGCCAGTGGCTGGGCTTTGTGAGAAAGTCACCATAAGGATGCAGGGGAGAGGATGTCTCCCCGGTGGGAGAGACTCACAGAGGGAAGGAGTCCCTCCAGAAAGCCCCTCCAGGTGGATGGGATGGCTTGGTGGCCGTGCAGAGCTGAGCCCCAGTCACCTGCTGGTCCTTCTGCAGAAAAGAAGTTGGGGGAGTGCGAGCTTTCATTGCACTGTTAAAGGCAACAGCATTTTTGGAAAGTGTTGGGTTATTAAGTGCAGATTCCCATGCCCAATGAAGCCTGAAACTTGCTGAGAAGGGAGGGGGGTTTGTGTCAGGTGTCTAATGGCCACTAGAGTTCACCTCCACCTCACTCCAAGGGCCTAGATAAAAAATTTATCCTTAATTATTTTGTGCAAGGGCAAAGTGCCCTTTCTCATGTCAAAGATGTAATTTGATTTCATGCCACCCCTTTGGTTCTCCTATGGTAGACTCCCACAGCTTCATATACTCACAGTCTTTGCTTTGACTGTCTCCTGGAGCTCGGCTCTCTTTTTACACCCTTGCACTCGTTGTCAAGGCTGTAGACACACTTGACTGGAAAGCTACAAGGTCAAGCAGGTTGACCACTGATGCATCCAGTTGGTGATGGTCCTGTTGCTCGCTCTGAAGACCCTGAGTGGTAAAGACCTCTATGGGACTGTGATGCTGCTGAAGTTATTTAAGAAATTGACCTCTTTTGAGATGTATCTTCTCCAAAGCTTTGGGAGATAGAACTGGAGCATCCCAAGAGTGTTCCTAGGATCAAAAGCAGAGATTAATCAACATCAACGTGTACATTTATATGTGATTGGCTCTGACTCCTCCAGGGGTGGTTGCCTTAAAGGTCTTCACAGAATGGTTCGGGTTTGAAGGGACCTTAAGGATCATCTAGTTCCACCCCCCTGCCCTGGGCAGGGACACCTCCTACCAGACCAGGCTGCTCAAAGCCCCATCCAGCCTGGCCTTGAACCCCTCCAGGGATGGGGCAGCCACAGCTTCTCTGGGCAGCCTGTTCCAGTGTCTCACCACCCTCACAGTAAAGAATTTCTTCCTTATATCAGGATAAGACAGACTTGTGCCACCAGAAGTTAATCTATGGGGGTGATGAATGGGACAACTCTCCAGGGCAGCCCTTACAGGGCAGGAAGAGCAAAATGACTTTGGGGTCTGGACTGTCCTTTCTGCCACGTCTGGGGACCTGGGGGTGGCTTGGGACCAGCGCGCTGCAGTAACAGGAATGAGGACAGATTCAAATCCGACAAGTGGTATGTTACCTTTAACGCTGGGGAAAACAGAAGTGGCTGAGGGAAGCTGAGACAACATTTCTGGAGCAACATAAGGTTTTTTTAAACAATTTCCTGATTACTTTGACTGCTTGATCTTACAGCCTGAGTATTGCCCTGGTGTTATTTCTTTGCATTTCATTTCCTAAGACATCCTGGAGAGCAGAGAGCGAAAAATAAAATAAAAACCTGGCATGTATTTTACAAGCTGTGCTGGCTTCTTCCACAGACCCCATCAACCTGAACCACAGCTGCTCAGATAGCTGAGGTCACTGGAAAGGCTCCTACAGACTTCAGGGGGCTTTGAACCCACCTGTAATTACACTGATGCACTTGCAAGCATGACTGAAAGTCCATTTTGGTGGAAAAGCTCCAACTGGCTCCAGGAGAGCCTGGGTCACAGCCTGGCCCTGGGCTCTGGTGATGGAGGAGCCACCTTTATAACGCCATTGCTGCACCACAAGCTGGTGGAGCTGCACCAGCTCTGCACCACCCGCTGCCTGACAGCAAGGGAAGGAGAAGCGCCTCTTTTCCCAGTCTTTGGGGTGGATCAGGGTTTTCAGCTCCAGTTGTCTTCCTAGAGTGTTTGTGGCAGCTCCCAAGCACCACCTTTTTCCTTTGAGCTCCACAACAAGAAGCGTGGTTAGAATTTGTTTTGAATGCCTCAGGCCAAGCACAGAAATGTGGAATGGATTTGGATCAATTTTATTTTTTTTTTCCTTTTGGAATTTTATTTAAAGAAAAAAAAGCGCCTTGGGCAAGAACTGAAGCGTGGAAAATTTTATCCCAAAAGGTGGATGCTTTGTGAAATTATGAGCGTGTGAAAACAGGTGGTTAAACTGAAATGGTTTTACAGATTTAAGTACAGAGGGTGCTACCAAAAAACTGTTATAAATCCTGGAGTGAACTCTTCATGAAAGGCAAAGGTAGAAGAACAGGCCATCAGCAAGTAACATGAACCACTACCAAACCCACATGCAGCTCCATACCTGGTAAAGAAGCCAAGCAAAATGAGAAAAGGCTTTCTGTAAGGTCAGCGAGGGAGCCAAGTCCAGTCCTGGGCTTCGCTATTTAAACTCAGTCTCAAAAACTACACCCTAGTGAGCGGTATCTGGCTGGGACACGTTTTACTTGCAGCACCTGATCCAAAACCTGCTCAAGTCAATGGCAAGTGCTCTGCGAACTTCTCCGAGTGTTGGATCGGGGCCTTAAACGTGCAGCCGGGAGGAAAAACATGTCAGGACTGTACTGCAGCACGTTGCATGGTGGAGGAAGGGCTGGCGCTATGCGAGAGCCAGAAGAACCACACTGCCCTTTGCTGTGAAAACCCACGGACGTAGGGCTGAAGGTGGAAATAGGGTCCTGGGGAGAAGAAAGTCACAGTGAGTTGGAGGTCTGCAGCTGCGGGCGATCGGGAGGAAAGGCTTTACAGCCATTATTGGTGTCATTGCAGCTAAAGGGGCTAATTACATCAAGGCTTTGCTGTGCGAGGTGCCGTATAAGCACATTACAGGAGAGGGACCCTGTCCTGTGCTGAGCTTGGTTGTCAGCGCAGAAAAGGGGTAGCGATGCTTTTCAGCTACCTGGATGGCTTCCAGCGAGCGCAGTGTGTAGCTGTCATTGTCCTCTTTGTGATGAACTGTGTTCCTGTGGAGCTCAGGGCCTCAGACACACGTCTTCTGGGTGAATTAAGTTAAAATAAGTACGAAAATACATTTGCTTGTTCAATTAATGGAATGATCTGTGAAAGTCTCTTTTCTGTGTACGAACATGCCTACACATGTATATATATGCTGTGAAGGATGCTTGACTCTGTTTTCTATACTGGGAGACTGAATATGGTCTTCACACTTCCAGATTGTTTTCCTATGCACTGATGAGATAAAAAAGAATACCTTTTTGCCCTATTGTCTTATCCCTTCTTCACATGTCCCCACAGAAACACAGGACCTCCCCAGTGCGCCTTGGGGAGCCCAGCTCATCCCAACGGTTAGCCTCAGAGCCCTGCCGAGAGAACACACCCTGGGAAGCATCCACCTTCGTGCAGACCTGACGTAGCTCAGCAAGGACCTGCCAGGGAATGAGAAGCTGCTCCCAGTCTCCTGACTCCCTCGGGTTCAGCCTTGTCCCACCGAGATCCTCCCAAAGGACTACTGAGGTGGGGGGCAGGGGTGCTCCAGCTCCATGCCTCACTCCCAGCTTCGCTATTAACGCATGCTGGCATACAGCTTTTAGGATCACCGTGTCACTCGGAACGAGCTGATTTCTGTCGTGTTACTAAAATGTAAGTGTGATTATGAAGTGTTATGATATATGGTCTGCAGGGTTTTACAGCTGTGTCTTTAAAAGGCTCATAACTAGAAAAAAAGGCCGGGGGCGGGGGAGTGGGGGGGCTTAAACTGGAAGCCAGGGGTATAGTTCCATTTAGGAGTACAATGGCAATACTAATTAAAAACCCTTGGAGAGAAGAGGGGGAAGGAAATGACCTAACTCCCAGTGCTGTCCCAGGACGGTTATTGCCCAGGGACAAAACAAGGGAGAGGCCAACCAGAGGCTGGAGAGATGAGCTTGGACCATGGGAGGTAAAGCCTTAACTTCTCCTCTCCCCCCGGCTGCAGAGCAGGTGGGTGTCCTTGCCTTGTCAGGAGAGCCAGGAGGGGTGTACCAGCCATGGAGAATTTGCCTGTTGCCTGAACGCTTGGGTGGATGGAAGCCATTAAAGATGACCTCAAACAAGGCGAAGAGTTGCAGCCTGCGGCACTTTGTCCTAAGCATTTCCACTCTTTCTTTTCACATTAGACAATAAATCTTTTAATCGTCCACAGAGTAAGTTGGTTAAAAGTGTTTCTCTGTAGTTCTTACCTCATGAGGGCATGGGTGCGGGCTCTGTACTCTCTGCCTTGGTAAAAAAATGTGTGCTGGCATCATCCTGGAAATTCCAGTGACCAAGAGGTGGTGGGCTCCATGAGAAGGGTTCCTCCATGTCCTGGATGTAGGTTGGGTAACCAAGTGTCTGGGTTGTAAAGTATAGTTTGCATGGTTGAGTAGCAGTGGAAAGAGGGATTGAGATTTAGGGGTTCTTTTGGACCCCTCACAGTCAAACCATGAAAAAATTAATAAACGAGCTTTTGTTCTCATCAGGAGAAAAGCTGGAACCTTACTAGTAAGAAAGAAGTTGTAAGGTTGCCGTTTTCCTGCAAAAGCAGATTGTTTTCCGGTGCGCTCAGGGGATAAAAATAATCTGTTTTTTTCCCTATTGTCTTACTCTTTCTTCACATGTCCCTGACTGAAATGCAGGACCCAACCACCATGCTTTGGTCCCTCACAGCTTTGTCTTCAGTCCCTGTGAAGCAGGATGGGTCTTGAGGTTTCTCCACGAGCCTCTCCAAGGAGGGCCTTGTTCTGCCACCTACTTTTGACTCAGAGTAGCATCTCTTATTCCAAGCCCAGACAGACATAGCACAGCATCCAAAGGGCCCATAACTGTCCAGCCACTTGGGATTTCTCTTTGTACACCCAAGCCTGGCAAAAAAAAAAAATTCCCAGAAAGCGTGAGCCTGAAGTATCCCCCTGAGGTCAGTGTGAAACCTGCTGCAGGGGGATGGGATGCTCCATTTCAGCCTCAGAGCTCACATCCCTCTGGAGAACTCCAGGCCATTTATTCCTGCCTTAGCCCTAAGCTTGACTTTCTCCTTCAAACCTATCCAACTGGGAAGTGTTTAGGAACTGCTAGCCTTTCTGGTCCACATTTCATCTGTTCAACACAGTATTTTCCATTCTCTTTGAGTTTTAGGAGTTGATGAGGTGAGGCGATACTTTCTGATCACTTGTGGTGGTGAAGCTGCAGCCTTTTGAGATGACTTCAAGTCCACCATCCACGTTTTCTGAGGTAAGTAGGAGTGGATGGGACTTTCTTAGATCATGCCACTCAACTGGGCTGCTGGATTATGCAGCTTGATCCAGGCTAGTCCAAGACCCAGATAAATTTAGATCAGACATCAAGCCCTGCCAAAGACTTGCAGATCAAAGCAATCCTGGCATGGGAACAAAATAACATTCACGACGTTGGCTTCCTCTCCAGCTGTGCAACAGACCTCTGTTAGTCTGTGGCAGGCATCTCCCTTCCATCCCTTTGATTTAAGCATCATCTTTGTGCTTCTTTTTTCAACAGTGGAGCTAGGGCTTGCAATAGTGCCAGTAGACATCAATAGTAATTACAGAGAAGAATTAGTACGGGCTAATAATGACTATTTCTCCATCTTGGAGACTTGCTTTCTTATGTGATCAGGTACAAGTGTCTTTCTCCTCCTGTGTTATTGGCCTGCAGCACTTTCTGCATATTTCATAAGTGTGTTTGGCAGTGTGAAATGCCACGCCACATTTTGTGGCATTGAAAAACTCACTTTCTCGGACTTAAAGAATGGTCCTTACAGACTAATTCGTGGTACTGCTAATGCACTACCTCAAGTGAACAGTGAAAATATCCTGTCACCACAGTAAGTAACCAGGATAGGTTTTTATAGTTGGCAAAGCTGATCCACCATGCTCTGCAGATGGGAAAGCTAATTTCTCTGTATTTTATTTTATTTTTCCTATGTCTAAAATAACTCAAACCCTTTCCTCTGTGTTCTGGAAGGATGTAATTTTCAAGGTGGTGAAACCTCGCAGCAGCAGGAGCTGAGTAAGTTCACAGAGGGCTGATCATACCTACTTGCAAGAACGCATGGAGAGGAAAAGGAAGGAAGGGGATGTTTCTGACAAAGGCTGTGGCAGCACAGCATGTAAGGTAGGGAAGGTTTGAAGGCAGTGCCAAATCAGTCCAAGGCAATTAGCACCAAAGATGCAGCAGAACATAACTAATCTTGAAGACACTGTCTTCTCCTAAGGTGAAGGACTATCTTGTTTTAGGACAACTGTTACCATCAGAAACTTCCAACCACGTCGGCCTTCAAGGGCCATGCACAAACCCAGACTATATTTCCAGCCGTAGAGCTGGCCACTCTTCTGGAGCCCAGACTCTGGGAAGGACAATCAGCTCTTCCCTTGTTTAACCTGAGCCTATTTGCATTCCACCTGTCACTGTTCCACATCCTAATTAATTTCCTTTGCTGCAGCACTGGGATCTGGGTGCCCAGCAGCAGCCCTTGTTTCAGCCTCTGTGAAGAAAACCAAGTGCAAAATTTGAAGGTCAGAGAGGGTCATGCATGTTCTGTGCTAGAAATCCAGAAATCCCTCGCTGACACGGGGCCACTCTGGAGTGTCCCAATTCCTTGTCATTACCTAGAGGAAAAGCTGCTTTTCCTTTGGCTTTCTTAGATGCTGGGCCCTTTTCCTCAGGTGAGGGAAGATGCTCTCTTCTCCGAGGTGACCTGGTGCAACCCTACGCCAGCTCCCAGCACATGTAAGGCAGAGAAAGGCTTTCCAAGGGGGACATCATAGACGCATCACATCGCAGCGTCTTTTTAGTGCGGTGCTGGGGGGTATGCCTGCTTTTCCATGATGATGAGGTATAGGGCAAAATCTGAGCAGGATGAGCTAAGTGCTATAGAGTAAGTTCTCAGACTAGAAAAAGCTGATTTGCAGGAGGGAGCTAACAGCTTTTCCATCGCTTTTGTTAGAAGTCAAAGTTGCTGAAGATCCGTCCACGACCAGAACCGCAAGCAGAACCCAAGCAAAGTCTCCAGAGAGAGACAGACTTGTGCCAAACGGGGAGAGCCTGCGGTCTGCAGAGAAGAGACAGGCAGGGCCATGGCTGTCACCACAGTCTGTGTCCAGTCACCCAGAGGAACACGGACTCTTTCTTGGCAGAGGTATGAAATGTCACTAATTGCTAACTCTCCAAGGTCAGGATGAGGTTAGAAGGTGAAATGATTGGTGCAAGCCCCAGAAATGAAGAGTTTAAGGGTGACAAAGTGTCCATGGGCTTAGAGTTTCCAGCTGTCTTTGTCGCTTCCTAGGGAAAAGAAATAAACACTCGTGCCTGACCAGAGCCCCTCCTGGAGGATACATTTCCTGGGAACTCTCACTTTGATGGCTGTGAAACCCATAAAGGTTTTCTTCTTATATCTGGGAAACTACAGTCAAGCTCCGGTGGGGCTGTCCTTGGTTAAATAAGTGACGGTAAAAATAACTCACAAATGCAACACCAACGTGGGCACGTAAATCAACGCCTGGAGTGCCTGTTAAGGTAAGATGCCTCCTTTTGGCGGGGGTGGGGTGTCTGTGAGGGAGTCATCCTGCAAATGAAATCCATTCGAGAAGGAGGAGGCAAGGTCCCATCAAGATAGGACTTGCAACTCCATCAGCAATTTCATTTCAGAAGAGATAGAAGGATTTAACGTGGCTGTCAGCAGCATTCTTCAGGTCGCACTGCTGCGTAAAAGAGAGTGTTAGAAGCTGGGACTTAAACTAAACAGATTTCCTATAGGAAACACACACAAAATTACATTGCTTCTAAAGTTACTTTTATAGACGTTTTCCCTGAGAAATATTTCTCCCTGGAAAAATAAATTCACAGGATGTAATTAAAACAGTTATATGTGTACACTGGAATGGCACCCTTTAAGTGCTTCACCAAATGCACCACTAAATAAAGGAATGAAAGCCAGCTTTGTTTAAATCTATTAATAACAATATGTATTAATTATAAAATGAGACATTGTTCTGCTGGTTTATGGTTATGAAAATAGCCTTTAATAAGGCTGAGACTGGAGTACTCAGCTTTGCAGTTGTCTGCGCTGTTAAAAGGGCTTTGAAAATCTACCATAATCTACTTCTTTTACTTGTCAAACCCTGACCCGATAAAGGCGATGGGTATCAGATTCCATACCCCGTGGATTCTGGTAATAACCAGGTGCTGATGACTGTATTTTTTTTTTCTGCTTTTCTTGCCATTTTCTTTGTTTTTAGCTTTTGTTTAAATTGAAAAAGAAAGAGGCAACTGCATTGCATTAGAGTTTAACTTTCACACTTTGGGGACCAAAGCCTTAAAAGTCCTGTATCGATCCATTTCCGCATTGAGCGGGGCGCATCGTTGCTCCCAAATCTCCTCAGATAATTAGGGATAATAATTATCTCTGGCCTCCTGCCTGCACCCCCCAGGGCCCACTGCCTCAGTCCAGCAATGTGTAGCAAATCTACTCACCCAGCTTTGCAAAGCGCCTGGGCCATAGCAACCCTTTTCTGCCTGGAAAAGCATCCTCAAGGGTGCGGAGATGTTGCAGCCTGAAACCAAGTGTGTGTGTGTGTGTGTGTGTGAGCGTGTGTGTGTGTGTGTGTGTAGCGTCCCTTTTTCCTCGTGTGTTTTCCTGCATTTGGAGAAGCTTGGCGAAGCAGGGGAAGGGAAGGCAGCCCACTTCAGCAGTATTTATAGCCCAGCTAAAATCTTCTTGAGGGGCTATTCTGTCTTTCCTTCACACCTCTTGCACCAGAAGGATTGTGTAACGTGATACTCCTGACCTGAGAAAGGGGCGCAGGCTGAGATAGCCCAACGTGCTAGAGATGCTGTCCACGTTGGGGCATCTTGCAATGTTTCCGTGTTGAGGCACCTTGCGCCGTTGTCTGCCGGCTCCTGCAGCCCTCGCGGGCTCAGTGCGGCTGGGCAGAGGCTCATCGCTCTGTCATTTCAGGGAGTAATTTTGGAGGGCCCAGGGGAAGTGTCTGATGGGCTCTCACAGGAGGGAATCAGCGCAGCAGCAAAGAAACATCCCCGCCTGCATCTTCTCCGCCTGCTCCCTACACAGGCTTGCTTTATAATTTATTATACCTGACTGGGTACCTTTTAGTTTTTCTTTGACTACTTCACCTTTTACTCTTTCTTAGTAGGGATATAAGCTAAAAGCCAAAATTACACCTTCATACCAGTATAACTACAAAATGTTTTTTATTGCTGTTATTGCTATATTGCTATTCTGATCACCAATAAAAAAATGTCCATGTCCTTCAGGCATGGCTGGCCATATTTTCTGTGTCTCTCTCAAGCACAGCAGGGCGACGTTTCTAATGCATCTCCAGTCCAGGACCTCTTTTTGAGGGGAGAAGGAAGAATTCAGGGTCACTTGTTAAAAGAAACGTTGCATTGCTGTTAGCGCTTGAGAGAGATACTGTAAGGATTGACAGAACATTCATTGTTATTTCTTTACTAGAAGCTGAATTTTGGTAACCAAACAATTTTAAATAGCCTCTCTGGAGCCCCTTCCAATACCAAAAGAAAAAAAAGAAGACAAAAGAAACAGAGAAAAATGAACTGGTGTTGATCCAAAATACCTTGAAACAGAAACCCCTTCTCTGGGAAGGACTGGGAGCAAGGGGAGGTGGTTAAACGTGTGGAGTCAAGAGTCAATTTTCATTTCTTAATTAGCCCTAAACCGCCGCGCTCTGCCACCGCCGGGAAAGCCAGGCCAGGGACCGCTGCCCGTGCGTCGCTTCGCAGCTGCTCAGCATCGCCGCATCTCAATGGGGAAAACAATTGGGGAAATGTTTTATGTTCACACTCCACCTCGGAGGTGGGCCGGCGTCCAGAGTGTGCCATAAAACAGGCAGGAATGCCGCTGGTTGGAAACACGCTCGTAATTCTTGTACCCCTCTTTCCGAAAGACACCTTTCTTCATTTAATTGTTCTAAAACCGCAGCATGTTCACGTTACCCTCTGCAGAAATCGAGTCTAAAAAAGACTTTGTAGTTTCTTTTTTTAGTGTTGGGATTTGAGTAGGCGGGGGATAACTCTTGCTTTGTTTAGTTTCCTTAAATCCCCCCTCACCATAACAGCCGGGGGCTTCTTTCCCCCTTTTATTCTCCTAGGGCTCAATTCAATAAATATACATCCGGCTCCTTTGCAGTCCTAGTCTGGCTTAATGAAACTGTGCTAGGCGCTTCCAAGAGAAGGATGTTTATTTTTCTCCGCTGATTCGGTTAGGCTGGTCCAGGCCTCGTGTGCCCGGAGAGCTGCTCTATAAAGAGACCCTTGTGGTCGCAGCGTGGACCCTGCGTCAGCCGGTAAGTGCCTGCACTCACTCAACACTGGGATTCCCTTACTGCAGAGCCGGGGCCGGGGGGAGGTGGGTGGGAGGCTGTATTTTCTATATACAACGCACAGGGTGAAAAAAAGCACGCTAAGAGCACAGTGTTAAGGTGGGAAAGTCAAGCACTCGCAAGGCAGATAGAGCTACAGCTGTCTGGAGAGCAGGCTTAATTCATCTGTTTATGTGAGCACATTATGAAACGGTCTCCTATTTTTGCATAGTCCTGTGCTTTTTTTTTTGGTTTCAGTTAATGGCATTTTCTAGCTTTTGTCAGAACTCGACACCTTCACAATGTGCTTTCTCTCCATAGATGTGCAACACCGTGGAGATCCTGATGCCTGTTCCTAGCTGGATGCAGTGGTGAGGTCTGGCATCTCCAAAAGCACAGGCTCTGAAGGGAGGTGGAGGTGTAGCTGCTGTCATGGGGGACTCGGTGAGCCTTTCATCACTAATGCAGGTGTAAGAGTTTGTTGTTTAGTGCTGGTGAGACCAAATTTTGCAGAAGACCTCATCTGAGACAGCAGGCCTATTCCAAGTCGCTGGGAGATGCACCCATGGGCTTGGATCTGCACTGCCTGAAATGTCCTGATGAGTTGGACTACTTGATCTTTAAAGGTCCCCTCCAACCCAAACCGTTCTACGATTTCTATGAAATATTCACTGTTTGACTTCTCGGTGTGTCAGGAGACAAATGCTGGTTTGGGACATTTTGCATCTTTGCAGTGAAGTATGAAAGACGGGCAATGTGCAGTGTGGATGGACTCATGCAGAAAACCCTGATGCCTCCAAATGCCAGTAGTTCAGGGTGATTCCTGTTCCCTTTGGGTCTAGCACTGAACCTTCACAGAACAAACCATGTTCTGTGCCTGAGAGACCTTCAGCCAAAGCCACAAGGCAGAGGAAGCGCCATGCCAGCATTGCTAGCAATAGGCATTGGGAAATCAGGAGTCAGGTCTCTCTTGACCCTTAATTCCTGATCTGAAATTGATTTTGCAGAGCATCAGATTAAAAGCAACCCATGTATTTAGTACTTTCATTTTTGCCTTTCCGTTCACACTTTCAAAGTTTTCTACCCAGGGATGAAGGCCACAATGTATTTTTGAATGAAAGCTGAGTGCCCTTTTCAGCATCTCTGGCTCTGCTTTCCATGACATGGGGGTTAGGAAATCTCCATCTTCCCATTGACGGCAGGGGAGTTGCTCAGGGAGTATCAGAGACCTGCCAAAGATCAAAAAGCTAGAGGCAGGGGTGGGAACCTAGATCCTACAAATGGTAGTCCGCTTTCTTCTGACTTGCGTTGCCCTCAGCTTCTTAAACTGCAGCCTTGCTTTGAGACGAGTTGGGTCTTGCTGCTTTGAGTTAGATTTGCTTCCCACTTTGCTCCTGATGGAAATGTTTGATGGTTATAAAAAAATGGAAGTGATTCTTTTCAGATATTGTTCTCCTTCTTTTTGATCTGCAAGACCCAACCCAGTCTTTCCATTACGGCAGCTGCTTCTGCCTTCAGGCAAGGATGGAGATGGTATGCTGAAGGCTGGAAAGGGTGTTCATCCATCAACAGATTGCCATCAGCTGTTGGGAAAGCTGGTGTTATCTCTCTGGTGGGTACACCTCGATGTATGGGAGATTCTGGGCCAGAAAAAGAGAGGACGAAACCAATTGACTGACTATAACTTTGAACAAAGATTCTGATCCTGTCCGTTGCTGTTTATCATTTTAATAACAGGAAAGGTTTTCAGATGAGATTTGTCTCCTCTGCATTAACACTCCTCTTCTGATACAGAAAGCCCCAGGGCTGTACTGGACTTTTCCTTTGCTGGAGATGGAGTCTACAGTGTTGCTGTAGCTTATATGACAGCATTGGAGTTGTCTTGCTTTTGATATTTTTGCATAGGAGCTTACATTTCCAATGTCCTCAGCAATGCTACTAGCAAAGTGAAGGACAAACATTCCCATATTATTATGTCACAGTCTCTCTTTTTTCTCTATTTGGGGACTAATTTTGCTCCCACTAGAGCCAGTATCTTCTCTAAGCCTAACTGAAGTACCCATTTAAAAAAATTGTTCCTAAGAGTACAAATAGTTGATTTGGTTTGTTGAAGGAAATGTATGAAACAGGGAAGGATTTCGATTGTCCAGTTTACACAGGGATGCATCTCCTTGGTGAAAGGAATCAGAGCTGTGGGTCCAACAGGTGAGGGGGAAAAACACCAGAGGCTGGGCACCAGGCACTTGACGGAGCTGGGTCTCCCCTCTGTCGTGGTTTAACCCCAGCTGGCACCTAGGACACACAGCCGCTCACTCACCACCCCCCAGTGGGATGGGTGAGAGAATCAGAAGAGTAAAAGTGAGAAAACTCGTGGGTTGAGATAAAGACAATTTAATAAGTAAAGCAAAAGTCGCGCATGCAAGCGAAGCAAAACAAGAAATTAATTCACTACTTCCCTCTTTCAGTTTAAAACTGTTACCCCTCATCCTATCGCTCCACTCCCTGATAAAGAGTCCCTCCCCATCTCTCCTGTAGGCTCCTTTTAGGTACTGGAAGGCCGCTATAAGGTCTCCCTGGAGCCTTCTATTCTCCAGGCTGAACAACCCAAAGTCTCTCAGCTTGTCTTCATAGGAGAGGTGCTCCAGCCCTCTGATCATCTTCATGGCCCTCCTCTGGACTTGTTCCAACAGGTCCATGTCCTTCCTGTGCTGAGGACCCCAGAGCTGGATGCAGTACTCCAGGTGGGGCCTCACCAGAGCAGAGCAGAGGGGCAGAATCACCTCCCTCAACCTGCTGGCCACACTTCTTGTGATGCAGCCCAGGATGCGGTTGGCTTTCTGTGCTGTGAGCACGCATTGCCGGCTCATGTTGAGATTCTCATCCACCACCACCCCCAAGTCTTTCTCCTCAGGGCTGCTCTCAAGCCATTCTCCGCCCAGCCTGTATCTGTGCCTGGGATTGCCATGACCCATGTGCAGGACCTTGCACTTGACCTGGTTGAACATCATGAGGTTCGCACAGGCCCACCTCTCCAGCCTGTCCAGGTCCCTCTGAATGGCATCCTAATACACAGGGGCTGAAGATGGCTTTGCTCAGGGCAGCAGGATGCCGTGGACAATGGCCAGACTCAGAGGAAGAGGGAGGGACAGGGAAGGCTGCAGAGAAGCGTTTTGCACATGCATTGTGTATATTGGAAATGAACTTTCTCCTCCCCAGCTCTTTTCTTTTTTTATGCTCTTGCTTTTCTTTGAGGTATTCCTTCTGACAATTCCACACAAGTGGTGAAAGAAATTGTTCAAAGGGCAAAAACGAAGGGGAAAAAAGCTTTCCAGTTTTATTTTCCCATCAAAATCTGAGTATTTTTCGGAAGAGAAAAAATAGCAAAAAATAGAAATAAATCCCTTTTGTCTGCAAATCCCCTGGTGGGAGTGGGGGAGGTTTGACTGAAATGTTCCTGAGTGACTCATTTTTGGGCAGCTCTTTGCTGTCAAATGGAAACTTGTCCTCAGCAGATTTTATGTTATTTTCTAACCTGCCTGCAAGGAGGTGTTCCGTTTGTTGACTGAGGTAAAGGAGGCGCCTGCTTCTCCTTTGATATTCCCACATCTGCCATCACAAGGCGGCTTCAGATGGACATTTCTCCTGGAAAATGCCGATTAAAAACTCCATTGGTGTTTTGCTGCTCTGCCCCATGCCGGTGATGTCTCTGATGGCTGCCTCAAACTGTTGATGATAATGGTCCGATCACAGTAATGAGCCCAGGAGAGTAAATACCCACAAGCACGCTTGCTCTATGAACTGAGGACCTATGGCCAAGGTATGGGCTGCATCTTCTTTCATGTGCTGGGCATGTCTGAGAGACTGGACTGAGGAGTTCCCGCAGGACAGTACTGGGCTACTCAGAAAGGATTTCCAGAGCCGGAGCCTTTCACACCCTTAACAAAAGTAAATGCTAGGAAAAGAATGAGAAAAAAAAGTATGAAACCCTGCTCTTTCTCAGGTGGTCCCATAATTTTATTTGGTGAAATGAAAGGGGCACATAGGACAATTATCGTCCTCTTTCCTTATAAACAGCAATCCTCTGGTCAAGTATGAAATACAACCTTTTCTTTTTTTGGCCATTTTTCCTTAATGGTGTAATTGCGTGGTGAAGCCAGTGAAAACTTTCCTTTGGGACCAATTTGGGGCTGGCATAGCCCATGCAGGTGAGATATCATGACCTGCCAGCACCCACATCCAGGCTACTGATTTTATCTGTGTTTATCCTGGTGGTTCTTCACTCAATTTTAACCCTCTTTCTCACTTGACAGACTGATTGTACCAGTCTTCTGGGAGCAGCGGGGTTAATGTTCATCTCTGTCTCATTTTGTGCCATGGTGAAGAGGACAGATGGGTGGGATTTTCTAGCCTCAGTCTTTCTGCGGTGTTGCAGTATAATCTCCATTCCAGGTCCTCCACTTTTTCGTGGTCAGGATTGAAGGAGCAAAGTCCTGGACATGTGATGGAAGGTCAAAATACAGCTAGACGATACATCAGTCCTTCCTCTTTTCCCAAAAGACAATCATATTTAGGCATGTCAAGGCACATTTGCAGCATAATTAACTTACTGGACTCCAGGCAACCTGTCTGTTGTCATCTTTGTGATTACAGACCCAGTCCTAATGATAGTGCTGGATGCTGGAATTAAGTTCTCCTCCCATCTCTCATTCCGTTTTTCTGTTGCAGCCCATTGTTAATGTATGTCTTCATGTCCACTTTAGAAACTATACAAATTCGACAGAAAAATGTTGAGCTGTGCTAAACATGGGGGGACAGGGGATTTTATCCCCCCCCGCCTTCTTTCCCCACAGATGAATTTATCACCAGGGCAACTTAACTTTAGAGTTCACTAAAAATTCAAGCTGTTGGCTTAGATCCAGGAAGGGAGAAGTTTTATAGACTGAGCTAAGCGTGAATTACAGTTATGATTACAGCGTTTCTTTTTCCTTCTTTCCTTCTCTCTTTCTTTCTTTCTTTCTCTCCTTTCCTCTCTTTCTTTCCTTCTCTCTCTCTCTTTCTTCTCTCTTTCTCGCTCTCTTTTTCTCTGTCTTCTCTCTTTCTTTCTCTCTCT
>VXBH01005829.1:6408-122565 GCA_013400035.1 Rynchops niger | reverse complement strand
CGGCGGACCCCCCCCCCCCCCAGGGGGGACGAGGGTGCCAGGTCCTGCTTGAACGCTTTTGGCTCATTGACCCCCCTGCCTGCTCCGTTTGTTACGGGAGGGTTGTCAGGTTGGGAGGAGGATGCTCCGCTCGCCCCCGAAATCATCCCCCGTTGGCCCTCCAGGCAGGCAAACCTCAAGCCAGTTTGCGAGCGTGCGGCGGCCATGCACAAGTTCTTTTCAGATCAGGGTGGAAACGTAACCCCGTGAAAACAGGAGCCTGTGAATAATGGGAAAAACATACAAAAAGGATTACTATCATACATAAATCTGAAACACCCTATGTTACCAAATCTGCCCAGTGCGAAGCCTGTGACTGTGGGGATAGTTAATTAATTTTCCTGCACCATGGAGAAAACTGCACAGAGTGCAGAATGTCTCCCAGCCTCAAAAAAAAGCGTCCTTTCAGCAAAAATGAGAATGACCCAGCCCCTCTTTCCGCCACCTGGGCAGCTGGGGCTCTTTGGTCCCTTGGTCTGAGATTTTTGCCTTATTTTTTGTCTCATGCCGCGTGGGAACCCTGTGGCAGCAGGTCCAGGCATCCTTCCCTGCAGGAAAAAGCAAAGTTTGGTGGGAGGAGCAGGGCTGGACCCCGCAGCACCATCACACAGGTGATGGATTGAGCAGAGAAGTGACTACTTTGAATTTGGGGGTAAGTATGGGGTGGAGATCCCCAAACCTCCAAGGTTAAAGGGAGCACTTTTATCATAAGACTTGACAGCTGAGGGCTTGACGTGGGGTTTATACTTCTCCTCTTCCTAAAACATGGTTGGAAAAAAAACTTGAGTCATTCCTCTCCTAGTAAACTCTGTTAAATGCACTGTATAAAAACTGCTTTGTCCTGTACCAGTTGCGTGGGCCTGCATGGAGTGAGCTAGAAGAGCAAATCCACCGCTGCGCTGGCTAAAGAGCACTTTCGCCAGCCTACATTGGCCTTAGAGAAATCCCTTCTCCTCTGTGTGTTCCTGCTAAAATGGTACCCGCAGTGGTTTGAAGAGAATTTGGGAGTGAGGTCTGGATGTTTATGAGATTTGTAGGGCTAACCTGAGATGTGGATGAGCGTGACAAATGTTACAGGTTGTTTCAGAGAGGATCTAAACAGCCGTCAGCCAGAGCCACCTCTTTCGATAAATTGGAAGATGCTTTTATGCCAGTACGGCCGTCCAACAAGGATGCTAATGGCCCACTTATGCTGTTCAGTGGACGGTGGCCACACCTCCCAAGCTTACTTCTTGCTGGCAGGGCTGAGTTTCCCTGGACTTGTGTCTATGTCATCCCATGGTGCCTGGCTGAGCGTGGATGTGGCTAGCGGTGTGATACGGCTGTATGCCTGCATTTCCTGTGCCCTCTTGCTGTTTCCCTGCTGCTTTGACAACCTTCTACCCTTTGTGGAGCAGCTTGAATTAAACTATGGTGGTCCCTGGCTTGGTTGGTTTCGATTTTGGACATCTCCCTTTAAAAAAGGGATTAGGGAATTTTATTTTTTTTATTGACAGTTTTGACTGAGTTTTGAGACAGGGTTTGTCCTTTACTGTGCTTACGTGCAGCTCCTGACAAAGCAGAGCTGCGATAAAGCCCGTCTTCCAGACACTACTCTGGTACATGCTGTAGTCTCTGGCTACCTATGTGCAACACCTAGTCAGGTTATTAGCGGGAGCTTTTCGGGGCTGCTATAAAGTGCCAAGAATGGGGAGGAAAAGCTTCAAGGGAGCTGTTGGGGCTCTCCCAGCATCCTCCTCTAGGGCTGGGGTAGGTGGGGTGGTGCAAGGTGTCAGGAAGCCCTCTCTGACCCAATGCTTTTCACCCCCGATGCCAGCCGGATCAACGAGAAGTCGGTGTGGTGCTGCGGCTGGCTGCCCTGCACGCCGCTGCGCATCGCCGCCACCGCCGGCCATGGCCCCTGCGTTGACTTCCTCCTCCGCAAAGGGGCTGAGATCGACCTGGTGGACGTGAAGGGGCAGACCGCCCTCTATGTAGCTGTGGTCAATGGGCACCTCGAGTGTGCCAAGATCCTCCTGGAAGCTGGAGCTGACCCCAACGGCAGCCGGCACCACCGCAGCACCCCAGTCTACCACGCGGCACGTGTGGGCCGGGCAGACATACTCCAGGAGCTGATCAGGTGAGAGCTTGGGTACAAGCTGGAGGTGATCTGGTGTTCTGGTGAAGAGTTGCTCTACATCCCTCTCTTATTCCCTTGGGATCTTTTTCCCCCATGGGGCTCAGAGCATCCATTCCCTCCTCTCATGCCTAGTGTCTCCACAGGCCTGGTGAAGCTGGCCAAAAGATGGACAGGAGAGAGGGTGGAGATGCCTAAAGAGACATCCTTGTCTTCCCCATTGCTTGGTCCTGGCAACAGGTCTGTGCCCTCCTGTGTGACTCCTGTGACTGTTCTCCAAAGACAATACCCAAAAGAGGAGTCTCTGCGCCCACCATCCACTATTCAGTCAGAGCCAAATCTTGGAACGTATCTTCCCTGCCACCTCCATCTCGACTGCCAGCTCCATGCCCCTGGCTGAGTTTATGAGTGAGGTGGATCCACCAGTGAACAAAAAAATTGGTTGGAAACACCTCTCGCCTTTGTCTAGCTCTGCTGTTCTGACTGTTTTCTGTCATTGGGAGGAGAGATGCTTGTCGCCGTCACTGTCTGTTCTTTGCTGCCTGGTGTTTACCCATCACTAGGGCACCCTCCATGCCATCTGACTCACCCTCCCCTTGCTGGATACCTGATGCACAGCTCCATCAAAGGGGTGGCATCCCTGGGGCAGGGAGTGACAGCCATTACTGTGAGGTGATGAGCAGTAACCTTAGCTGGGCAGTGGGTGGCTGGTGACCTCCAGTCCCTCAGGAAGCTTCCTCTGCAGCACCAGCAGAGTGGGCTCAAGGTCTAGCAGTAGGCTGTGCAAACTTGAGTTTCTTCCTCTGTAGCATGTCATTATACTTCCTTTCTTCTAAATTGGAAGCCTTTTTGTATAAGGGACTGTGCTGAGCAACTGTATGGGCCATTGACACCAAATAATAAGGGGAAAATGTAGCTTGTAGAAAGAAATAATAAAAGAGAATAAAGTTTATTTGGATTCATACAGAAACACTCTCCAAGGAATCCTTTCCATGACTGCAAATGCTAGAAAATAACAACAAAAAGGATTTGAACAGAAAAATTTCAAAATGCTTGGGGATTTTCTCATTTCCTTTTTGCTTGTGGGGAAGTTAATTTTCATAAAAGTGCAGCTTTAAGGAAGCTGGCAAGTAGAAAGAAGAGGAGGCTGTCCCCCATCCTTGCTCCTTTCTCAGCAAACTGAGAGAAAGGTGTCCTCGTCGCCACGTGCTTGTTGGTACAGGGTTCAGCTCACATGCTGCATTCCCGAGAATCTCCCCTGATATGTCTGCTAAGGCAGGGTGAAATGTAGCAAATGGTATTTCAGCAGCACATGGAGAGCTGGTGCACTGATTTATGTGTCTACTCCTTGGGATACCTTGCCAGCAATATTAAAAGCAAGATTTTGGAAAAATTTCAGGATTAAAAATTAACTGGAGTTTGTCCAATATCTTTTTATTAGACAATGTCTCTCCCAAGGCTGCTAAGCTAATACCAAATTGTCAGATTGCCCAAAATTTCAAATATCTCAGAGTACGGGTTTCACAGATCTGTTCAGAGCTGCTTAGTTTAAAATGCAGTCTTATGTTACAAACTCACTCAGAGATTTTTAAAATGTTGATTTAAAGGATTTGGCAGGGGAAATGCAACGAGGAAGACACGTTTACTGAGATATAAGGAAATATTTCAGTGTATTCAGCTTGAGAGAGCCTCAGTGTCCTGAAATGAAAGCCCAACCCAGTTTAGGCTGGGTGGGTAGACACCTTAGGCAAGGTGTCTAAACATCACCTGGTTTATTTTATTTTTTTTAATCATGGTAGCACACTCAGGATTTGTGAATCCTACCAGAATTGCTGAAGCAGCTCACCAAGCAATAGGTGCAGTTGTATCCATTAATAGTAAATACAGGCATAGCTATGAAATGGCAATCCATTTTATAAGACGGCTGGCAGAAATATTTATGCTTGTATTACCAGGGTATGGATTACTTTCCTAACAGCTTGTGATGTGATCATGCTGCGATGGGATTGGACTGTGGCGTTAGACTTGCAGCATAACTGAGGGCCAACCCAGCATATTAAGGACAAAGAGGATCCTTTTGCCACACTAAAAAAGGGTGAAAAAGAGATCTCACAAATCATCCTGATGCCTCAGGTGCATGCCTAACTGTTACTAAAGCAGAATTTTGTATTTTGTATTGAGCTGGGGGTTTCCACTGAAAATTTTGATGACAGTAATGAAAAAAAAGAACTGAAGTGAAGGCGTACCTACTGTCTGGTCAGGACTGTGGGCATAGGAAGAGGTGGCCATACAACAGCCCTACGAAGTCCCACAACAGCACAGATGACTATCCAAATGCTCACATAGGCTGATTTTAAGAGGTTTGTTTATCTACAGGGAACATGAGTGACTGCATGTGGAGAAAACACACCTTTTTTTTTATTTAGCCCTCTGTGCCCTAACATAGGTAAAGTGATGCAGATTGAGCAAAGTGCTGCCAAAGTCCCCAAAAGATGTGAGTGTCCCCTTACTGTGTGGTGTTTCGTGGGCCAGTTGCCTGGCCTGGGAAGAAAAGCTCAGTCCTGTGGCTGGTGCAAGAACTGGCTTGAACTCAGCAGTGTTGTTACTCCCCAGCTCCCTCCTTTTTCTGCATTTTCTCCATCCCACAGGTTTCCTGACATCTCAGCCAAGATGTTCACACTTGGGAGATCTTGTGCGTTGGGGTAAAAATACACTGCCTGCGGCTCTTAGACAAGTTTCCTCGGGCCTTGTTCTGTGTGTGCTTAATTTAAATGAGACTATTCCCATCCTCAGAATTGAAGCATTTGGTTAAGTATTTGCTGGATGGGGGCTGGCCCCTACTGGGTTCAACGAGAGCTGTGCTTGCCTTGAGGCAGAATTTGTCCCCAGGTGGTTTCCTTATTTGTTTTATTAACTGCAGAAAGGAACGTAATAAGGAAGATAATCTATAAAGATAGAAAAATCTCGTTCTCTGAGTGCTCAGTCTGCAATTTTGGGAGGGGGACTGGCCACTTGTGGGGAGAAGGGACAAGGCTTTGCTTGATCTGCAATACTGCACTTAAAGCCAGCTACTCCTTAGGGGATTGTGTTGTCTTCCTCCTTGTTCCCATCCAAGCTGCATGTGAAATAGATGGAGTTAGTGTCCCCAGTGCTTGGGTGTTACCCAGCCTGGGGGAAATAAATGCTTATTTCTGCCATCTCTTCTCTCTGCAGCATTGCCGTTTTTCAAATTCCATGCTTTTCCAGAGAGTGACACTTAGCCTTTTTGCTCCCATTTATCTGGCGGCTTTCTTCACTTCCTCCAAAAAAAATGAAAAGAACCAAAGCCAATAAGCCTTGTTTCCTGCTCATTCACAACTTAGTGCCATCTGTGCTTCCCCAAAAGAAGTATGCTCTGGGCACTGCTTCTGTTTGATGACCATGCTGATGTCCATTGAGCAGGGCTTTAGCCTGCTTGTGTGCCTTCTCTCCACCACAGCAGGTTCGAGCCCACTTTGCTCTGGCCACAGGGCTTATGGACCAGTTGGGATATCGTGGCACCGTGTGGTGAAGATGAGAGACAGGGGTTTCTCTGTGGGGTGGAGTGAGGCAGGAGCCAGTTGCAAAAGGCCTGAGAGGTTTGCTGCTGCAGCTCTTGGAATTCTCCACTTCAGTGCCTGGGGTGCTGGCCAGTGGACTGTAATGTCTCGTGCAGTATCCAGTATAATATATAACCTGTGAATGGAACTGTGCAGGATGGATGGGGAGAGTGGAAGGTCTGATGCAATTATTTTTTGTTTTTCCAGTTTCCTACGTGCTTAGAATTGGCGGGTACATCCCTTCAGCTGAGCTGATTACTAGGGAAAAGGCCTCTTTTTGACTCCTTGATGGGATTTCTGATGGGATTTCAACCACCCCAGCTCCTTCGGGAGCAGGATTTTGTCATACACGTTTTGCTGTTGCGCACAGATTTCTGTTTCCATTTCCTTGCTGTCTGTGACAGTCAGATCGATGGCCTGTATTGCTTTTTGGCCTGTTTTATCCTGGTGGGGAAGTAACTTCACTGCATCTCTTCAACTGAGTCATTTGGAAACATCCCCGCTCCCCAGCTGTCTCATTAGCCTCCAACATTACGTGGTGCTGGCTCAGGGCTGAGCCGTCCCTTGTGCCAAGGCCGTGCTTGGCACATCCTTCAGGAGGGCAAGGAAAGATGTTCCTCAGCTGCTCTCTCCCGAGTCTGGGCTGTTGTGGGCAGAGAAACAGCTTTGCTTCTTGAAGATCAGACTGTGCTGGATATGGCATCCCCGCTCAGAAGCTGTGCCAGGCCCCTGTCAGGGTAGGTATGGGTGGTTCTTGGGTGGTGGGCCCCAGAGGTACCAAAGACAGGCAGGGTGTTCCAGGTGTCCTTCAGTCTCATGCCCTGACAGTTTGTCACCCTGGGGTGCAGTTGTGGTGCTGTTGCCCTTATTTCCAAACCTCTGCTCTCACCCACCCAGGTACGGCGCAGATGTGGATGTCAATCACCACCTCACTTCCCGGGTCCCCAGCCTTTCCCTGAGGCCCCTCACCACACTGGTGGTCTGCCCACTGTACATCAGCGCTGCCTACCACAACCTCCAGTGCTTCCGGTTGCTCCTCCAGGCAGGAGCCAACCCAGATTTTAACTGCTGCGGGCCCATCAACATCCAAGGCTTCTCCCGGGGCTCCCCGGTGTGTGTGTTGGACGCTGTCCTGCGGCATGGCTGTGAAGCGGCGTTTGTCCACCTCTTGATTGACTTTGGAGCCAATCTGAACCTGGTGAAAGTGGAGGCCTTGGGAGTTGAATCCACGGGAAGGGTTAAAGTCAACCCTGAGGCTCTGGAGGTGTTCAAAGAAGCAAGGGGTAAGTGTCTTTGACCTACTGAAGTGGCAGTCGTTTTATCTAGCTCTGTATTCAGGAGAAAACTTTGGAGAGTTTATTTGGTAGTTAGGAGCTGTTTAGGTGGTAGGGTGGGTGTTACCATCTTCTGGGTCTGTTCATGTGCCTTCAGCCAAGTGCAAAGAGATAGTGTAAAACAGATTATACCTAACTTAAGCAATTCTAACACACAAAAAAGATAACTGGGATATAACAACAAGCTGTTAAGCTAAGCATTAAGGTCTTCACCACCCATGATATGGCTCCCAAAGAGCTGTTGCTGTCCAGGCAGACATCAGGCAGTGGAGGACCATGGGGCTGACCTCTGCAGCTCCCTGGCATGGATCCTCAATGTCACTGAGCCTGCTGCCTGCCTTTGGCTCTGTCGTCACTGATGACTCAACCCAGTGACATCCCCATAAGCCTCCAGCTAGACTCCCTTTTTTAATTCTGTTGGATTTTATAGGTTCATGTTCAAACTCAAGAGGTTTTCCCTCTTGAGTCCTTCATTTACCAATGATGCCTATCAGCAGCCTAACCTCTGTAACTTTACATTTTTTGTCTTTCTCCCAGCTCTTTTCCATTGCCTAGCAGTGTCCCCAGCAGCCTGAGACAATGGTAGGCAGCGTGGTCCTATCGGAGCTGGGCTTTGGGTCTGTGGACCACAGTCAGGTTATGGCATATCCCGTGAGACCCAGTTCTCCAAAGCCATACAGATGTGCCCTCGCTATTCTTGCGTGACCTTGTGCTCTGCAGGGGAGCCTAGGGAGGGAGCCAAGAGGTAGTTGTACCTGGACAGACTACTAGGGAAGTAAAGTCACAAACAGTGGTAACAAGTGGCAGGAGGGAGCTCAGATGGTGGTGGAAAAAGGTGGGAAAAAAGCTGGCTTTTTGAATTTAACATCCTCTGGGAAGCAAATGAGTTACAAATGAAGTAAACCAGACCCTCAGACCTGAACATGCCTAAATTTACCTGCTATTTCTTTCTTTTTATAACAAAAGCAACATCAATGCAGTGTGCACCCTGGTTCCAGCAAGGGCAGCACCTCGTAAAACCACCAGGCTCAGCTGGTGAAGGCCAGGGCTTTGCACCGGGGTCGGAAGTTGGGTTTCCCTCTCAAACTCCAGAGAAATTTCAAAGGGATTCAGGATGTGGGATACAACCCCCAGCCCCCACCCCAAAGTTACTCAGCTTTGCACGTGCCTGGTTTTTAAACCTGCCTGGATTTTTGCTGAGAAGAGGCGCACATAAGCTGGAACAGATGGTTTCCGTTACGCCTGGGTTTAGGAGGCAAATGGGACTGCTCAGGCAGAGCATGCAGGGTAATGGAGTGGTGCCTTGGAGGTCCAGTTCCTGAATCAACCTGGACACCACCATCCTCTTGTCCCAGTGCTGAAAGAGCTCTCCATGAACTCAAAAGAAGTCCTTAAAAGAAAGCTGGGATAAGGTCTGAGCTCATCGTCAATGTTGTTGATTCCCAGGGGATGGTTTAGACCAAAAAATAAAGTCCATGTAATTTTAAAATCATCTGATTAGTATAAAGCCTCTCACAGTGGACTTGGCAGTGATCTCTTGAACCCTCTCATGCAGGGACTGGCTCCACGGTCACAACCCCGTGCAGTCTCCAGCTTGCCCTTCCAAACTGCCCATGCGGCAGCTGTCGTTGCTCCAAATCTTTGGCCAAAAGGTTCGGCCTCCGCATAGGGCAGATTGGTGCATGCTCAGCTCTCCTGTGCTGCCTTCATGTTGCTTCCTGTGGCATACAGAAGGGGTAGTTAGCTCCTCAGCTGTCAGCCAGAGCTCAGCACAATTTACATGCTGTTACCTCTCTCTCTTCATCTCTATGTCCCCTCAATAGTTTTTCTCTACTGTCTTTATTGCAGGACGCACCCGGAGCCTCTTGTCTCTCTGCCGCATAGCTGTACGAAGAATACTTGGCAAATCACGTCTGGATCTGATCCATATCCTTCCAATCCCAGACCCAATTAAACAATTTTTACTTCATGAACACAGTTAAAGGGCAACTGGCTGCTTTCTGGGACAGTTTGATTTGGTAAATGAGTGCGCTCATAAAGCCAGGTGCCGATCCTAACCCTTCTCCCACGGTGAAATGCTGTATTGCTCATGGAGTGCACATAATTCCCTGCCCTTGTGATTTCCCCCTCCAAATTTAGGGTGCGGTGATTTTGTGTGTCTGTTCTTAAGCTACCGGTTATCTAACTGGTGATCTCTTGTTTGCAACTGGTTGGGCAACGAGGCTGATAAGTGTGTGTGGCTGTTACATGAGCAAATACAATATATCCTATAGCTGTTAGCATATGTCTGTCTATTATGACTCTACCTCTGTTATTGCTCTGTGTTACACGCACCTTGGGTCTCAGCAGTACTTCTGCATGGGGAAAATATCCATACTTAAGCCTTTTCTCTTTCTATAGTGTACAACAGAGTCTCTTCTCGCCTTGGTAAGGGTTTTACAGGAGCACTGTTCTCTTTCTGCCGTCAGTACCTAGCCTTTCTCTTCCCTGTGGAGTTTGTGATTGCTGCTGTAGAAGTGGATGTATTTTCTTCTGTCCTCTTCTGGTGTGAAGTGCATCAAGTTTCCTGTCCGGTGCTGTGCGTTACGTGGAAAATATAGTATCCATGTCTCTGCGTGCTGCAAGGTAGCTGCTGACTTGGCTTTCTTCGTGTAGAGGCCCCATTGCACAGATGGGAGAGTAGCAGAATATGTAATCCTATCCTGTCTGAGGCATTTCTACCGAGCACCAGATCTGCTGTGGCATCTTGGCTCTCCCCCTGGTACTGTGGTGGACAAGGCAGGGGCTGGCTAGTCCTCATCCTGACTGCTTGGGACTGGGTCAAGTCTCGTGACCAAAACTGATAGTTTAGTGTGTGATGCGTATAGTTCAGTCGCCACTGCAGTGGTGGTGGGACAAGGACTGTGATACTCAGCATGTGAACCTGAAAGATTTCCGGGGTACTTTTTGGAAAAGTAATGGCTAAATTTATCTTCTGTTCACTGTAAAATGGGTTCAAATGTTTGGGAGTGACCAGGAGCAACAGTGGGGGGGTTGCTAAATTAAACTGTTGTGTTGCTGTGCTGGGTGGTAGTTGATGTGATGCCTGTGAATCTATCTGCATGATTATGAAGAAGGTGACACCGAAATGAGCTCTAGACTGCCTGCTTGCAATATTGCAGTGATTATGATGTGATTGAAAGTCCAGTAAAGTAGCTGATGATGCACAGCACATAGAAATAGAAGTTCCTACTTATGTTTTAGACCATATCCCATGGTGGCAGTATGACCAGAGAAAACCCTCCCACATCCACATAACAGGTCTTTTTGTTTGCATACAGCTTCTACCAGTGTGGTGGAAAGGGGAGAAGAAAGGACTTTTTTGTCTTTTCTGGAAGACTTAGGAGGTTATGTGCTTCTAAATGCAGTGTTGCAACCAGCAGCCTGGGCTCCTTTCATTTCCAGTGCCTCTACGTGTGCTTTACCTTCACGTCGCAAGTTCGCAGAAGTGTCATTCTGCAGTGAGTCACAGCCTTTCATGGAGATCTCGGGGTCAGTCAGCTCCTTAAAGGTAGCAACATAGCCATTGTATGAGAAACATTGTCAAAATAGCAATTTTAGAAGGACAGAGATGATCCCTCAGGATCTTGGGTAAAAACCCAGGTGATAATTGGTACTTGCTTTTACTTTACTAATCCAAGTTCTTTCTAGTCCTGTGTTATAAGTTGATTTTTTGGACAATTTTTCTTTGACAGATGTTCTTTCCATGCCCATGCAGTTGGCAAGGGTGTTTTTTTCCAGATGTGATCCTAAAGATGTTGGGGATTTATTTATGCATGATATTAGTGCCTAGGAATTTGTTGAGAGCTGAGTTAAGCATGGGATGGCAAGGACAGTAAAACAGCCCCTCCTGGGAGTGGGATCTAGCTTTGGTCACTCTTCTCCTTCACTCCCTGTGGTAACAGGGAAGTCAGGTTATTGAAGCTACCTTGCATTTCAGTTTTGGATGGCTTTGGCTGACAGCCCTGGTTATCCTGCCACACTATGGGAGTAGACCCTCAAGGCAGCCCCATAGACTTGCCCCATGGACTTGCCCCGTAGGTCTTTACGCTAGTTACAAAATTTTCATTTTACAGAGGCATAAATGAATGTAAAATCACATTTCAGTTTCTGGTCCTCCCACTACGGGATATGTTTAGGGTGAAGTTTGATAAGCAGTGATGGACTTTCTTGTGTGTTTTATTATCTGCTGAGGAATGTGTGCCTTTCCAAGATGCTTTCAGAGAAGGAGGAAGGGCAGGAAAAACACAGTCCCTAATTGTTTCCTGTTATTTCAATTTCATGGGGAGGCCTGGAAGGTCTGGCTGGCCCCTTGCATTGCTCTGCTCGCTGATTTTAGCATAAGGTGGCAAAATTTGCACTGTTGAACAGGCTAAAGTGTGGTGGTTACACTCAGTGCTCAGATACCAAAGCAAAGGATACTTTCAAACCCCTTTGTCAGGTGAGAGATAATGGCAAGGATGGCTATAGGCATGCTTTCAAGGTGAGAAGGCAGCAGTTTTGCACTGTTTCCTTTTCAGGCTTGCAGATGGTTTAGGTTTTCACCATGCTGGAGGCCAGGGCAGCCCATGAGCATGTTGCCTGAGAGTTGTGCGCTTGGTTTATAGAAGTGTTAACATGCCTGAAAGATGCAAACAGGTTGTAAAGCCTCTTGTCACCTTGCTGGTGGAACCATAATGTTTTGCAGGAGCACGGGCCGAACATACTCTCTAGCTCCAGTGTATAGATGCAGAAAATGAGGTAGGTTGTCTTGAGAAAATGCCATGGCAACAGCTTCTTTGGGTCAGCTTTTTGCCCCTTGGTTTTTACTTGTTCATACAGTTTTCCAAACTGGTCACCCGTTGGTGCCTTTTGGGTGAAGGTGGTAGGATGGATGTGGAAGGCACATGCTCTTCTGGAGAGAGCTGGCTCCATCTGGAATGAACTATGGTGAAATGTCACGGTGGGAATGGTGGAGTGTGGCCCAAAGAAATTCAGAGAATTTAGTTGTTAACTCAGTGCTCGATGTAACTCGAGTATATAGTTAGATCTAAGCCTCTGCAGATGACCTGTTACAATTTTAATTAGATATGCTTCAGTATTTGGTTTGTTGACACTTGTGCCCTTGCCTGACACTGTCCTACAGTGTACTTATGGATAGCCAGCCAGTGGCACCCTCACCAGGTGCTCTCTCAATACCTGGTACTGATAGAATTCCTTTTTAGGTCCCACTGGAAGCACAAGCCATGCTGGGGGTGGGGACTTTGGCCTCTGTGTGTATGGGTAGTTCTTTTGACCTCAAGCTTGAAGGACTACCTCAGTCTTCAAATCCAACCAATGTGGAGTCCAAAGGATTCCTCTGACCATGGATATCTCCAGCCCCTGATCCACAGGTCAAAGGATGGTTCTCCCAACTCAATAGCAAACAAGCTTGAAGTTCATCAGTCGCTTGGACATCAAAGCTTTGAAATGCAGGAGACCTTTTGCCTGGACTACCCATCCAACTCCCATCTTAACTTAGGGACTGTGCCTCCTGCAGAGGTCTCAGTGTTAAACCTGTATGGCTTTTCTTTTGCTTTGAGGGCCGGAAGAGAGTCCAATTCAGGGGGACAACTCACATAATATTAAGCTGCAAGTGCAAAGACTACTGTCAGAGTAAGTCCCTGTGGATGTTGGTTACTGAGGCTCCATAAGCCCAGCTTTGCTCAAGTGAAGTGGTTTAATACACAGAAAATCTGGAATTTTCATTGTAGAGAGATAATAGTCTCAAAATAGATTAATGATATTCATAGACCTCGGTGTCCTGTCCTGTGGGGTCAAAAGCTATATCCTCTGGCTGGTCCTGTCCTTTTAAACCCAAGAAACAACAGTCTTCCAATATGAAATCTGAGTAATATGTGCATATTACGTATCTCCACATCATATAAACAGCATTTATTTTTGCCTTAACTCAGGTTTCACCATTTCTTCCTGTGTAGCAAAGCATTCTCTTTTGTAAAGGTGTTCTTTTCCATGGTGTCCATGGGGTATGCTCAGATAACACGAGTAACAAATGAGTATCGTGAAGTCACGGGCGGGAAATTAAACATTTCTGCAGTGTACATCCCCTATATTGAAGAATGCCTGTTGTATTTGTGCATAATATATAAAGTGTGCATTGTGTGGCCTTGCTGAAAGTGTGGGTGGGATGGGATAACAAGATTTGGAAAATGGTTAAAGAACCAAAACAGATCTGGAATAAGCAAAGCAGATCCAAAGCAGTCTTTTTCTTGTGGGCTTTCTTCTTGCCTTTGTTGCTATAGGGGATTTCCAGAGCATGAAATGCTGGTACCCATATATAATTTACTGCTCTTTGGGAGTTTTGCAAAAGGCAGAAGAAGAGCATCTGTTGGGTTGAAGTGTTTTGGTTTTGTTTTGTTGTGTTTTTTCCCATCCCCAAAGTCAAGTAAAGCACTTTTTACACTAAAAATGGCCTTTCTGGTACAGCAGCTCTGTAGTCCTTCCTGTTCCAGTGAAGAAAGCAGCGTAAAAACCTGCCTGGGACACGACAGAGGTGACAGAGTCCCACTTCAAGAAGTGCTAATCAGTGATCCGTTGGGTGTTGCCTAGGGTAAAATGATCGTGCACAGCAGAAGATCAGATCTGAGAGCAGACAGGAGGTGTCTGTGTTGGGCTGGATCCCTTGTAGCTGAATAAAGATGTTCCAGTGCAAGAACATGGCTGGCTGCTTAATTATTTCTCTCGCCGTGAGAAGGAGGAGTACCGCTCTATGCAGCAGGGACTGGATTCGCAAAAGCCTGAATCCCGCTGGCCTGGGAGGCTGTCGCTGACTCCTCTGCATGATGTGCAGCCACTGGAGGGGGTCGTAGCACTGTGCTGCCTGCAAGGGGGTTGCAGGCAAGCGTGCAGGGACTGGGTTTCCTGCATCATCGCCAACTCCTGATTTGGCACCCTCGGACAATTTTCAGGATGGGATACGGCAGCTAAATCAAAATGCGATGTGCTTCATAGTGAATGTGCAGAGGAGGCCCTTCTCTGGAGTCTCACAAGCTCACACGTCATCTCAGCAGCACTGGCCTGCCCTTTCCTCAGCCTGTGCCAGTACAAGGTGGCCACTGTCACCCACTGCTGGTTAGGGCAGCCCAAAGCTCTTGGCTTTCCACCTGGTCCTTCAAAACAGGCTGAAGAGGGCTTTTAGATCTCTAATTTCTGCTCCTCCTTACTTTGTACCGAGGTCTGGAAATGTAGCTCCTCAGTTTGTCCTGGCATGGAAAGTACTCTGAAGTCGGTGTAATTCCTCAGAATATTTTGACTCTTGTTACTTAGCTTTTTCCAGCGTTTTCATTGGAAAACTCCCTCCAGGCTTAAGCTGCAAGCATTTCTGATGGTTGCTCTGTTCTTCGTAGGGGTTAGCAGATGTGCAGTCTCCGTCTGCAACACCTGGAAAATTTACTTTTTTTATATCAGATGGTAGAAAGAGCATTTCGGGTATGTGGGGATTTAGTCCCTGTAGCTGTCTCCAGTCAAGGGCAAAGCCCCTTTTTTAGGATTCCTGCTATATTTGCTTGGGAAATGTTTGTCCGAGCATTTCCTCTAAAGGCAAAAAGAGAGTTTCTCCTAAATTGGAAGAAAACCATCAAATGGTTTGGAATTATGGAGGTGACGGTGATTAAAAACAAAGCAAAACAAGCCGTAATTTGAAATTCTAACATCTCCAGCCTCTGTATTCCTCTAGCTCAGAGGTGGCCCCCTCCTGCCTCCCAGTGCATCTCCCCCCCGGCTTCTGCAGCAGCCACCCCAACTTGGTACCCAGGACCCTGCAGGGCAGTGGGTCAGCAACAGCATCTTTATGCTGTAGCTTGGAATGAACAGGAGATTTACTGTCAATGGGGAGAGATCTGTGTGCCTGAGCTGCAAACCTCGGGACAATAAATGTGGAATTGTTTAAAAGGCTGCTAGACTCCAGCCGTGATTCTGCATGCTATTAACCTGTCCCTTCTCAGTTATCTCTCTGGAATAGGCAGGCTGGGGCTTCTGGTCACCTCTCGATGAATTTTGTGTATGGCTGGGGAGGAGAGCTCATGGGTGAGTCTGTCCTTGGTTTATATAACGACATTGCAACATTTTCCTTGTTACTCACACTCATTAATCTTATCTTTTAAGACGTAACGCGGAATTCCCTTTCCTGCAAGCAGCGAGGAAGAGAAGAGGTTTTGCTTTGTGCTGTGTGATGCTCAAATATTTGCTCTGGGCTATGAGAACCGACCAAGACTGCAGTAAATCTCGGGCAGTCTCAAAGCATTTCCTCTAGCACGCATTATATCCACTCCCCCAACCACTGCCAGGGGAAGCCCCTACTTGTTTAACATTTCTCCCCCCCCCCGCCCCCGTTGTTCCCTGTCAGCTCCTTCAGGCTTGTTTTACCTTCCCAAATGAGCTCTCTGTCCCCTGCAAGTTGCAACCTGGAAGAAAAATCAGAGGTCTGGGCTTCAGCTGCAGCATGTCCGAGTGATGGGGCAGCACACATGGGGTGCCCGGCTCCTGCCCCTGTGCAGGGGAAGGGAAGGGAGGCTGCAGCCCCCGGAGACCATCGTTACACTGTGGAGCTCATTAACCCATCTCCAGGTACACGCATTTCCCACTGCTTTCAGCACTTTCTCCCCCCCGATGCATATGTACAAGCCTGATTTGTACTGTGTTTTTTCTTTTCCCCCACTTTTTTTTGGTTGTTTATGCTTCAGAGACAAATGAAATCTGCTTTTGTTTATTGGAAAGTATGCTTTATTTTCCCGTCATCGAGCATCTGGTGTTTGTAAAATGCACGACGAATCTTTCCAACAGAAAATCAGCCAGCCTGAGCGTGCCTGGCCACGAGTTCACATGTGCCACCATCCTTATCCTAAAAAAGGTAGTAAAACATCCAAACCCAGAAAAGTGCCGGCCAAATGTACTGCGCGTGGGCGAAGAGCTACAGGTAAAACGCTGGAAATTCACATTTCCCATCAAATGTACATTTAACAAAGGCTGTGAGTTACTGAAAGGCTGAAATAAGCCTTTGCCTCAAAGCTTAGTGCAAGGAGGGAGCAATGGCAGGTGGTAAGCACCTGAGAACCCCAGGAAAAAAAAACTCTCCAAATATTTTCGTAGGATGCCTCTGTCACTGGGAAGGCAGAGAGAAAAACAAAGCCAAGACGGGTAAGATGGAGTAGGGCAGCCGTTGTCATTGATTAAGGTCTTCAGCCATCCCCCAGGAGGTAGCAGGATGATGTAGGATCTATACACAGTCCACTCCCTGTGGCACAGGCTTTCTAGAAGCTTTCCAAACATACCAGGGTGAGGTGATGCTTGCAGACACACCATTTTCTCTGATGGCGTCTTTCCACAATCATCTGAAAGCTACTAAGGGAATTTTGGAAGCTGGTTTCCAGCCATGATTCGCTTGGCCAACTCCGCACTTGCCTTTAATTTTAATAATTTGGCGACATCCATTTATTTAACATTTTGCAAAGTGGGGTCTGCATTTGCTCAGAGAAAATGAGAGTTGAAGGGATGGTAAAATGCCTTCATAAATTGGAAGTTAAATTAAGAAACGGCTTTAAAAGCACTGAGCGCTCTTAGCTCCATGTAGTGGTATCACTTACGGCATTGTGAGGCTGTACCAGCTGGAGGCACGGAAGATTAAGGAGGTACAGGGAGCGGGGTGGATAGTTTTGTGGGTGTTTCTGGCCTTTCTGAGCCTGTTTTTGTTTGCAGTTGGAATCTAATAATAGATTCATGCCTTGTTTCGTTTCCCACAAAACACGGTTTTTATCAACAAGTCTTCATTTTGGAAAATTTGAGCAACTGAACGTTTCCTATCAGTATGAAAACAACTTCTGAAAGTTTTCTATTTGATCACATCAGTGTTCTTCCATGACACTGTCGGGGAAAGTCTCATGATGCAATAGATGCAATATTTAATTTAGTTTAATTTTTTTAATTTTTATTTGCAAATAACTAATGGTAGCTGCAGCTTGGTCTCAACGAGGACATACATAAAAGCCTCAGTGATGTGCTGGTGCCCGTGACATCCCTGAGCAGTACTTCACTGCTCGGCCATGCGGGGTGGGATGGAGCTGCTGGGCCCTAGAAAGCCTGCCTCTGTCTTGTTGATGTCTTTGAGCCTTTGTGGCCGTGTAACACCGATCTTCCCCACAGCTCAACACCCCCCTAGCATTTGGACGTGCACCTCCAGATACTTCTTTTAAACTAGAGCAGGGTAGGTTTAGATCAGACATTAGGAAGAAGTTCTTTACAATGAGGGTGGTGAGACACTGGCACAGGTTGCCCAGAGAGGTGGTGGAGGCCCCATCCCTGGAGACATTCAAGGCCAGGCTTGATGAGGCTCTGAGCAACCTGATCTAATTAAAGATGTCCCTGCTTACTGCAGGGGGGTTGGACTAGATGACCTTTAAAGGTCCCTTCCAACCCAACACATTCTGTGATTGTATGATTCTTGTCGAGCTGGGAAGGAATTTTGCTTTATAAGAAATGTGTTCTGTTGTTTAAAGGCATTCAAGTCCTTACCTTCATCAAAGCAGCCAATAAAGCCTCCTATAAATATTACCTAGGAAAGCAGAAGTTTCCAATTACCCTAGCTCCACTCCTTATATCAGTTACTATAATTACCAGCCTCCATTAGCACAACTTTCTTAAAGCCAAAACATTGAAGGAGAGGTTCTTCTTTACCTTAGTCGGCAACTGCCACCAGTCTGGATGTGGCTTATCTGCACCTTCAGGTGTCCCACCTGCTCTTTCCCTGCCTGCTTCAGCATCTTCAGGGACTGCATGACACAGTACTGCAGTGTCCTGTCCCAATCACTCGTCATTCAAACCAGAACTGTAGCCTAAAGGCCATCTGTGAAATCGGAAAGTTGAGAATTATTTTTAACTCGTCAGCCTGAGACAGTGTCTGGTCCCTCTTGCTGGGGGTTGTTCTTGATGGGTGTTCAGTGAACTTTGGGTTTAGTCTATAAACTTTTGGTTTAGTGATAACCCTAAATATTTCATGCATTGTAGGCTATGAATGATGCAAAGATGTCGGTGAAAGCCACTGTGCCAATGCAAACAGCTCTAGGAAGCGTTTCTCTTCCCGTTGCTGGTGCACGAACCTCCTTCGTCTTCACTCTGTGTATGCCGCCGTGCATCAAGAGAGGCCAAAAGAAGTGAGGTGCAGGTAAATATGAATCCCACAATGGTATGTTATCCAAAGACAAAAAAAAAAAAGGAGAGTTAAAGGTTATTTGTGCATTTGGACTTCGTAACACTGAAAGGAGCTCTGTGCTGGTTGAACTGCTGTGGGTCTGTGTTCGCTTCCCAGCAAAGAGCATTTGAAATGCCATGGAAACATGGTCAATACGCATCATTCTGCTCTGAACCAGCACAAAATCCTCTGGACAGACTTGGCTGCATGTACTTTCATGTGGGTTCCTCTTCAGGGTCCATCAGGAATCTGGACAACAAACACCACCCCGCTGTTTGGAAGAAGTTACTTAATTGGTGATGCGGTCATTTCCAGGGTCAGTGAAAATGGTAATCGCGCTGGCAATTGGGACGTCAATGGGTGCTTGCTGTAAATTTGGCTCTTCCCTTTGCTCTGGTATGAAAAATGATTCACCCATCTTTCAAGTACCCGATCTTGTTAGCATGGGTCAGATGTTTGAACATAACTAAGGATATTATATGGGCTAATTAAATCAAGGCATCTGGCACGCGTATCATTCTGCAGATAGGTTTCCATGGAAAACAGTTTATATGCCATGAATGTCCTTAGAAGATTAGATTAAAAATCAGATGGATCTTGTGTTCTTCCAGAGACCACCTCTCTTTAAAATGAGTTTTAGGCTACTAGATGGATCTGGCTAAATAGCCCTGGCTGCTTTGGTGCCTGTTTGGCCCCTGAGCAGTTGGCGTTTCACGTCTACAGCCCCACTCCTCCCTGCACCATCTGCTGCTCGCAAGAAGGTGTTCTTGGTGGTTCTGTCCAGATGACTCTAGGTGTGCACCAGTGCATCAGCATTGTCTTTTTCAAGTGCCTAAAGCTGCCTTTTTGCCTTCTCTGTAGACAGCAACAAGAAAAGGGAGAGAGTGCAACAAGTTGTCAGGCTTGACACGTCTTAGGCGTGTGCAGAGCTCAGGTCCCCTGGGTAGATATGAGCCTCGAGACCCGTTTTGTTAGTGACTCGGGTGTTTTCCTTCTTGTGCCCAGACTTCCCTGAGTCCAGGCTAGGTTGCTGTGGGCAAGTGCCCTGTCTGCTCCATGTGATTCACTGTTAGCAGGAATGTGTGATGCCGGGATGCAGGAAGTCCAAGGCCAGCGATTCATTTCCCTGCAACCACTAAGAACTGACGCTGGTTTATCCCCACTTGGGGACAGAGAGAAACTGACCCAAATGTTGAAGTCCCCACGTGTTTCAGCTATTACTCACACCCTTTTAAAACAGAAGTAGCCCCTGGAAGGATGGGTCAGAGCTTCCCTTCGTGCAAGTCAGCGTGGTCCATTGGAGATGCAAAAGCAATTTGTACCAGAAGATTTTAATTAGTTCAGGAATTTAAAAGCCCAGCGGAAAACTGGGCTTGGGCAAATACTGTTTTATTTTGATATCTGAGACAGTACTACGCCTTTCGCTCTTGGTTTTGAACTGCTTCCCCTACTCACCTTCAAATTTGGCACAGAACTGCGAATCATGGGCCCTTCAAGCCCACAGTGCTCTGGATGATGATGTCTGCAGTGGGAGCATGGCAGGTCCCCAACCAACACTGAAACCCCCCTGTGCAGCACAACGCTACAGGACAGAGATGGTACTGGGTTTTTTGGGTCTCTGGGCAGATGGGAGACACACAGCGTTTGCTTTTGGGGTGTCTTGCGGCTTGTGGGACTTTTGTCAGGCTGCAGTTCAGCAGGAGCCGATCTCCTTCTGGTGCTGCCAAGATCCAGGAGTTAATTCTTATTCCATGAGAAGGCCAGAGCTTGCATCCAGCCAGTTCCCTGGGGTGCAGAAAAAGAAACTCTCTGAGAAATAAACACAGACACAAACAAACACCAGACTTGGCACACGGCTTCGCAGGCAATGGGAATATCTTTTAGATTCCCGCCGAGGTAATTGGACTGGAGAGAAGCTTCCCTGCTCTGCCCTTTGGCTCCTGGGGAGGGCCTGCTTGCCAAAATGCTCTGTGGTCCCTTGAGCCACGCCTGGGCTGGACCCCGTTTCTGCCCAGTCCATCCCACCCCAGTGCTCGCCTGCACGCTCGCTGCATTCCATGTCTAACCTATTCCCAGGGATGTGCATTGAACCTCCTCCCCAGTAAACCCACCCTCTTCTCATACATTTTATTCCAATTCTTGGTGTTCCTCATGAGAAAACTTCCCTACATCATCTTACACCTACTGAGGTCATCCTTTCTGTGGGGTCTTTCCCATAGCTGGGGTGGGATCCAGTCCTGGCTTGCAGGTATCAGTGTGCGAGATGACGGCTCTTTTCTCCTGAGCTTTCGTTAGCACCTTTGCATTGCTCCACACCCTTCTTGAAATCATAGAATGGTTTGGGTCGGAAGGGACCTTAGAGATCATCTAGTTCCACCCCCTTGCCCTGGGCAGGGACACCTCCCACCAGACCAGGTTGCTCAAAGCCCCATCCAGACTGGCCTTGAACACCTCCAGGGATGGAGGATGCAGGACCCAACCCCAGATCTTACTGTGCTGAATAATATGCCAGCACTGGATATACACCAAAGCCTGGATGCTTTCCCCCAAAAAGACATTACTCTGCAAGGTAAACATACCAACAGAAATCATGGGAATATGGAAAACCCAATAGCTTACAAATCCCGTCTTTCTGAGCTGTTGCATTTCCCCCCTACCTCCCTTTGGTTCCTGCAGCTTTGCAACTACTTTGCACCTTTTAAAATGCTTGCCAAATTTTCTCCTCGATCAGGAGGGAGAGGAACTTTGCTCCTTACCCCTCGAATTGCAGCATTTTGTCACGTGAAACTCAACGAGGCTCAGTCATTCGATGTGTTGCTACAGGCAGCATCCTTGGCTTGTGATGGGCTGGGTGGTCTGATAACACCCCTTTCGAGGAAAGCAGAAATAGAGGTGGTGCTCAGTGTGGGCAGCCAGATTTCAGTTTGATAGCGAGATTGTTCTGATTTTCTCCCGTGTCTCACGTGAAATGATACAGGCTAATATTTCTCTGTAATTCTGCAGTTTCCTTTTAGTTTGGCATTGGTGAAACGCGTTTCAAAAACGAATTTCAAGTGTAAATGGAAGCCCGTCTGTTGCGTGGGGCAAGAAAAATGAATTTTCATGCGGGAATAAAAAGGATTTAACTATGCAGAGCCTAATAAATACTCACTTTGGGAAACAAATGGCTGTTTTGCAGCTTAGGCTGGAGATGCTTTTAAAAAATACGTCATTTACCAAAAGTGAAAGGCACTTTATTTCTCATGGATCCTTCTTCAGGCAGGAAGAGTTTTCCTCAGGACCATCTCTGTATCCTAGAAGCTCGACCATGCTTCATGCCAAGCAAGGAAAGTAACACCCTATGGTTTTTGAATTACAAATGGAAAATCCATACTGTTTTGGAATAAACAGCACTGGCCATTAGACAGTCTATTTGGTTACTATTTGGTTACAACTGCATAAGGAACAGCTCTAGTGGAAAAAAAAAGAAGCAGCAGTAACAGTCAATCGTCACTTCTTTTTTTTCCCCGCCTGGAAAACTCGGAGTTTTATGGCCTACGAACCACAGATTAGAATTGCAGGCAACAGATAAAGCTTCACTATAAATGCAGCTAATGCCAAAGCCTGTTGGTGACTGCAAAGAGGCAGTTGTCAAAATGTCCTTTTAGCAGTCATTGCCTGAACGGGACTTTTCCGACCAGCCAGGGTCACCAGGTGGGTCCGGACCCCTTCAGAAAGACAGAGCATCCCTGGTGCAACAGCCACTGCTGCTGATCTGAGACCGCCCGCATGCAGGCAAGGATCGCCTTGGTAGGGACAAATGATGAAGCTGCTGCTGCTCCTGCAGTCATTATCTGCCATCCCAGCAAGTCTTGAAGGGCTCCTTCAGGATTTCCCCCATTTTCTCCATTTCCTCTTAGGAGCCATCCTCACACCTGTCCTGACCCTTCCTTCTTCTGGAAAGCAGATTGCTTGGCCAGTTAGGAAGACTTGAGCCAGCTTGTCTCTGTGCTTATTTGTCTTTTGTGATAGAAAGTTTTCTCTAATTTCTGACCCGAACTCATCTGCCTGTAGTTTAAGCTGATGTTCTGCTCTTCACCATGCCACAACCCTCCCCAAGCGTTTCATGCTCAGGGGCAGGGATAAGGTCGCTGGATGGAAAAAACATCTCAGACATCCTAGACTGGAGTCAATTGCTCAAAGATGTTGCCACTTTAGGACTGGTGAGTTAGACTGCCAAGTCTCCCACCGCTGCTCCAGAAGATTATGGGACCTCTGTCACATCTGCCAATGCCGCTGTCTTTAGCAACCTAAAGGAGCTCCATGCACGATGCTCCTGTGTTTAGGACAGAACCAAAAAGGTCTCAGGTTGGCTTGGATGTTTCAATGCCCACCCATGGTGTTTGTTCACAGCTTGGGTGGCTTCCAACAGGAAACAGGGACAGCCTCAGGCAGCAGCTGCTCTTCCAGGAACCAAGAGGGTGGTATGAAGCGCCATACCACCGTTACTCATGCCTGAGGCATCGTATCTCGGACCTTGTGAGGTCTTGGTCCAACCCAGTCTAAGGCAACTATTTGAGGAGCACAGGCTACAGTTTTTACTTTTGCATTCCTGCTTAGATAGACACTTTCAGAAGTACTTAAATCTCTTAGGTGTGAGGGGAATGCATGTTCCTAAGTCACTGATGGACAGAGGGAAAACCTCCTAAGCCAACAGGACTGTTGTCTGAGCTGGTGTAATTTGTTGTTGAAGATGTTTGATGCATGGAGTCCTGCTGGCTTTTCTTTGCTTCTCGAGCAGGGAATTCAAGATCTTAGTGATTGGAAGAAGTGTTTGGTTTATCCTTGCTAATAAGGAAAAGCTCACCACCTTTTTCTTTTACACATGCAATTGTTCTTGGTAACCAGAGGGGATGTGCAGGGCAGCATGACAGTCCTAGCTGGGACGTCTACAGGATAGTTTTCCTTGGATATTCACAGACAGCAGATGCCAGGGGAGCATTAGGGGAAGCTTGAGTCCTTGCACCCTACCTTGGGCTTGTGAAAGCACAAGTTTTGTGGTTCACAAACATGCTCGGACTCCTGAGATCTCTTTCAGATTGAAGGCAGAACTTCAAAGGGGTACAAAGCCATTTCAGAGCATCCCGTAATCATTCTTAAATGTACATATTTAAAAAATGAGAAAGAAATGTGCTTTTTTCCTTGCTCTCCATGCCAACAGCAGGGATGGAGTACGGCTTACAGGGAAATGTATTTCATAACCCTCCAGGATATCTTCTTTTTTTTTTTTTTCTTTCTTTCTTTTTTAATACAGTCATTCCTGGCAGCTACCCAGGACTTGAAAGACAAAGTCCACATAAGGCTCATAGTGATAAGACTATGGTTTTGCTGGTCGACTTGGGAACTAATGTGGGGGGCAGGTGCTGTGTGTCATATATACACGTTTATTCCTTTTTTTTTCCCATTAACCATCACCATTAGCAATTGCACTCAAACAAAAAACCAAACAAATAAGCACATTTAAATACTGGAGTTTTTTCTGTCCCTTCAACCATGAATAATTACAAAATAATCACCAAAGTCTGTTTTCACTCGGCGAATGTTTCCAGGTTTTGATTTCTTTTTAAATAATTCTGGGTTCCAGCAGTCCCACCCCCCCATTTTTATTTTTTTGGAGGCAATTTCAGCTGGTCACATTTACTGATGCCTGGCATAGCACCATCAGAAAACATGTGAGCTTCTTTAATGCATTTCATATTTACAGCGAATCTTTTCCCTGCCCTTGCTAATAGCCTGAGCCTGCAATTTTTCCAAGCATATGTGTCCCTAAACTACACACCACTGCAAAAGTGGCAACATCTGCTGGCAACCCAAGTTTTCTCCCAGTTAAAATGCAGGCAGGACCTAACCAGGCCTTGCAAAAAAAAAAAAAAAAATCCTTTAATTGGGTTAATTGCATGTGGTTGAAACCATGTTGAAACTCAGTTCCAAGTTCAGCGTTAGATTTATGTGCTACGGGCTGGTGTGGACAGGGTCTTGGATGCATGGAGGTCAGTGGTTTGGGTTCACGTGAGTTCAGGAAAAAACCCCCACTTTTTCATTTCAGCTTACCTGGTTTCCCTCTCTGCCTTTTCCTCACCCCCCAAGTTTTCCTTTGTGCTTCGATTTCACCCCAAAGAAAAGCCCAAGTTTGCTTAGTTTTGAGTTCGAATGGGAAACAACTGAATTTCATCCAATTTTCACCCAATGCTATAAATCACCTTGGGCTGACTTGTTGCATGGTGCAGGCCCTATGGAGGGCAGGGAAGCCTTTCGGAAGAGCAGAAAGGAATATGAAACTCAGGTTCTTAATGCAGCCACAAAAAAAGTGGAATTTTCACCTGATTGCACAGTGCTGCCTTTATATGGAGGCAGGAGCTTTTCTTTCACTTGCACCCTGCCTTGTGCCGGAGCCCAGGTGTCCCAAATGAAGGTTTCCCTTGTTTTACTATGGGGAAACTCACTGGTGCCTTAACATATCATCATACCGCTTGATTCAGGGGAGGTGGGTCTGGGGAGGTGGTGGTGGTGGGCCGAAGACAAGCTGCATTATTTCATTGCCGACAATTTTATTGTGCCATGTTGTGTAATGCTGCGGGAAAAGCCACTAAGGCAGATTCCTTGGGAAGGTTTTGTATGGGCCCCCATCAACTACCGTCTCTAACAGCATCCCTAGCTTCCCCCTGCCCTGAAGTACCCCCCTGCCCCCAGGGAAGCCAGTTTGGGAATAACACGTCTCTTTGCTCATTTGGCAAGTATCTTATTTTCCCATTAATCCTTTATTAAATGGTTTTAGAGTTTCCCAAATGACGTTGTTTGTTAATTTTGCGTGAGAGCACATACAGGCAGGAGAAAAGGTGGATGTATGCGCATTGCATGCCTTTTGTCAGCAATCGAAGCGCCTTGATTATATTCATATTTGTTGCATGTCTTTGATGTTATTGCTGGAGTCTCCCTGTGTCATGACAGACTGGTCAGCAACAAGCCACTGTTTGAGTTACTGCAGAAGATATGTGACTCAAGGTTGAGGAGACAGGAAGGTGGTGAGTTCTGGCAACTGGTGAGAGGGATGTGTGTTGCGAGTGTTGCGCAGCCGCCATGAGAACTGTCTCCTCAAGGATGAAGGAGAGGGGACAGAGTGATGCCATCTTACAAGAACAAGGTTTGTTTATGTCCTAAGTAAAGTTATGAGTTGTTTGATTGAAGTTTAGAGGTGGTCTGGGAGACTGTATATTTATACCGAGTCTTTCTCTACCTACTTGGCCTTGCAAACATGGTTTCCTAGAAGATCGCAGAATCACAGAATGGTCGGGGTTGGAAGGGACCTCTGGAGACCATCTAGTCCAAGCCCCTGCCAGAGCAGGGTCACGAAGAGCAGGTTGCACAGGAACGTGTCCAGAGTCAGCCACATGCTTTTTTCTTGATTTTCTTGATCCTCCTCACGTTTAGATGGAAGTTCCTGTGTTCATAAGGATGAGACAAAAGGTTCAGTTTGTGCATGCCCCAGCTTTACAGAGGCAACGAGGCACCCTGAGCGGAGCAATCAACCTTGGAAACACGCAGTGCTGTTTGTTGGCTTTGCTTAGTCTTGGTCTCCTAAGTGGATGGGTGCTTTGTGTCCCTGCCCCAGGGAGGACTGCCAAAGAAGAAGCCCCCTGCATGCTTTAGGGTCCTCGTGGGTGAGTTGGGTGCTGTGGCCCTGCCTGTGCATTCCCCACTCTATGTCTCAGGGAACTTGGGACCTGGTTAGTAGAAGTATTTGCAGCTAGCAGGCTGTTTGACTGGGTGACAAGGCTGGGTAGGGCTTGCGGTCATTGGAAGTAAGTGAGAGGATGGTAGGCACAAGTCCTGGCCTGCCTTGTGCCATCCGAGACCAACCACCTGGATGATGTGTACCTTGCAGACATGCAGAGAGAGCACTTGCAGAATGCTAAAGAGCATGGTGATGAGAGCTGGGTTAATGCCATGCATTTTCCCGTGCTGCCTTGCACTACAAAGAAGGGCAGAAATACTTCTGTGCTGATGAACTGCTGCAGATTCAACTTGAAAAACAAAAGTGCAGAAGAGGGCTGTACGTTGCAGCCAAAGGCTTGGTGATGTGCTTCAGAAATGCCACCAGGCTTATAATCTGCAGACACAGCTCTATGCTCTTCTTTCCTTGACGCAGGGATGGGGGCATGTCTTGGTTGGAGGAAAGAGCACTGGTTTGTCTCATACCAGCTAGGGCCTGGTTCCCTTCTGTGGAAGCCTCTCATGATACAAAACCCGGCCTGCTCCCTGCCACATGGGTGCCAAGCTCAGCCTATGCCTCAGGACTCAAGCTGAGTCCTTTCTTGCAAGATGAGGTGAGGTCTCCATTCCTCATCCAGCAGCCGTGCACAGTATCCCAGCAGGGTCCCTGCCCAGACACCCCTACAGGGGTGGATCCAGAGGTGTTTCTTGGAAGATGTTTTATACCGTAGGTCTTCTGATTCATCCCCTCTCCCTGGGAGCAAGGAGAAGTGCTTGGCAATCAGTCTTGGGGCAGCACCACAACACACTAATGCCACGCAGTGAGTGTTGCATTATCTGAAGCAAGGGCCCGAGGGTAGGATGAACTTCATCATCACATCCTAAGGAAAGGGCATAACAAAAGGCAGAGTTAGATGGCCTTAATTTCATCTAAGCCCCAAGTTTCCTGTGCAACTGCAAAGGACTCTAGCCAGGCAGCTAGATAGTGACTTGGAAGGACTCTGGTGGCCATTGGTGACCTGACCCACAGACAGAAGCCAGGCTCAAGTCTGATTTATTTTTTCCCTTAGCTGATGCAATATGATATATGCACCTTGGCAGCTAGGTTCCTCCACAGCACAGCTAGTTGTATGCATTCACACTTTCACACTTATTTGAGTCTTAATGGTGAACAAAAATTTTGGATTCTGCAAGGGTTTTCCTTTGCGACACCAACAGCTTCAAGGCTGCCGAAGCACTGGCTGTGAGTAGCCAACCCTGTTTCTTTCTCTTTGGTAGTCTTCTGTATCTCCTGTCTGCCTGTGTCTCCACTTGCTGGGGGATGGTTTTGACTGTCAACATAGGCAATTTACTCTCACCCTGCCCAGCTGTGGATTTCCCCTCTGAAATCAGTCTTGGTAGAGCACACCAAGGGATTTGGTTGTAGATGACTTGAAATGACTATTGCGTTTGCCTTCAGAAATCTCTTGTTTCCCCCCCTTCTTCCTTTGTGCAGGTCCTTTCTCTCTCGGAGTCAGTTTTCTGGCCAGCTGCAGTCTAATGTTTACTCAGCTGGGACACATAACTTTCCTTTCTGTCTCTCTGCTGCGCTACATGTTGTCCATACACGGGCCAGCAGTGATGTCCTCCCTGCTCCATCTGTATCAGCTTCTGGCAGTTATCTGCTGGCAGACTGGCACTGAATGCAGACATCCGTGCAAACTGTTTCTCATGCAACGGAGGGACCGAGCTCTCGTTGTCCTGAGAGAGACTTCTGGGGTTTGATCAACTTTCCAAGACGATAATGTGGAGCCTGAGCAGCAAGTGCAGCAAGGGCCTGAGGATAGGATGAACCTCATCATCACATCATAAGGCACAGGGAGACCAAATTAGACAGCTTTCAATTTCACCTAATCCTGCTGGGTTTTAGCTGTTATTTATTTGCAAACAGTAGAAGACAGCAGATTTCCACATGACACATTTTCTGTGTCATGTTCAGTTCGGTACCTAAAGAGAAAAAGAAGGAATCTGGAATATTTGTCAAGCTCAGGAAACCCTATTTCTTTTTCTGGCCTATTTTTTTTTGCTTCCCTTGTTCTGGTAGGCATGTCCCCTCCTCTGCTTTCCTTCATGGGACCTCAGGACTTCTCCTGGTTCCTGGGGCTCCAGGGGCGATTCCTTGGCTGGTCCCAAACCAGGAGATCCCTTCTGCTCTAACATTGATATCCCACCACAGCAGACTGCTAGATCCCAACTTTTAATGGAGAAAAATTTTATTTTAAGCCTTCTGAGGTTTTGTGGATCTCCCTGTGTCCTATCAGGCACATGCTATGGGGGACCTTCTGTTTCATGGAAGAGGGAGAGAAAGCTTTTATGGGACAAAGCATACTCAGGGATGTATTTCAAGGTGCTTTCGTAAATCAAAACCCCTGTTTCTCCAAGTTTTTATTTTCCATGGATTTGCAGCAGTAATATGGGAGTGTTATGAGAAGGTGCTCCTGAAAGAGAGGAAGATTGAATTAAATGGCAATTGGTGTTGAAGCCTTGCAGCCAACATGGGAATGAGTCCAGTGACTGGAAGGAAAAATATTATTAATAATTATAAGAAGAAGATGAAGATGGCCAAAATCAGAAACATGTTCTGGAATCCTCCAAAAATAGTGTGAAACAGATGCCAAACCTAACAAGTGAAGTAAAGCTCTTAGGGCAGGGGAATATGCTAAGGGAAATTAAAATGGTGAGAGGAGCTTCAGACGGGACCTCGCTGAGGGTGACACTGTGGCCTCATGAGTTCACCTTTTTTCTGAACTCAGGAGCATCAGAAGGTAACTTTGGCTTCTAGGAGTATTTAGTGATGTTTGGAGTCCTCCAGCATGACCTGCTTGCTGCATCAGTTCCTGCCAATAAAATAAGGAATAAGTGAATGAATGCTGCTGAGATTTGGACCCATCAGCTCCAAAGTGGAGACTGGGATGGGGATTTTCACAGTAGCTGGAGAAAAGGCGATGCCTAGATTCTACTGATGCTCTTCTCTGAACAGTGGCTTGAATATTGACAACACCTTCCAATCAAAAATAACAGGCAATGAGAAGCTAATAGGAGAGCTTGGAAGAGACCTCCTCACATCCCGCAGCAGCTGGCTGGACAGGTGAAGACGAGCGCCCATTATCAGATGTTTGTCCTGAGATGGCAGCCCCCAGTCCTGTATGCAAGAGGTGACAGATGGGATGACAAACCTTTCACTCCCGTGGCATGGTGGCTTGCCTCTGTCCTGTTTTTGCTAGCTCGAGATGGGCTGGGGTGACCTAGTTGCCTTTTTCAGTTGTAGAAAGTATAGTGACTCCTGGGACAGGCATCAGATACAGATGTATCATTAAAGTCTCCTTTAAAAAAAAAAACAAAACATAGACCGTATTGATTAATGCTAGTGGCCCAGGCGGTTGCAATGATGAATTCCCCAGCTCCTATTTTACTTCCTTCTGATGCATTTTGAGTTTCTCAGCTGTGCTGCTTTGTAATCTCTTGGTCTGGGAGGGAAGGCAGCGCCCTGACCACACACAGGCTTCAGGCTGCCCCGGTGAGTCCCCAGGAGCATCGCAGACAGTGAGCAACCGGCACTGCTGAGCCCACCAACCACTCCGAGCACCCGGGGTCAGTGACAGTCAGCTGTCCAAACAGATGCACACATGTGCCGGGACCGGTGGAGAAAGACCCAACAGAACCAGAGAGCCCCTTGGCTCCGGAGGCAGCGTGGTGGCTCTCTGAACCTGCCCTTCTCCTTTGATCTTCACCCTACCACCTTCTGCTGCTCCACTTCACCCCTGATTTGTTTTCTTCCTCTTCTTTCCCTAGGTAGTTCTGGTCTCTGTTCAAGTACCGATCTCCACCTCAGAAATGCTGCCTTGGGCTTTCAAAGGCATCCGAGAGCATGTTCTTCCTCCAGAATTAACTCAGCTTTCACCAAGAGGGTGTCCTGTTCCCCATCTGAATGCTTCAGCCCACCCCAGGGGACCAAGCTAGAAGACAGAGACAGTAGGCAAGCACCAGTTTTCTTGTATTTTGCATGTTTTAAGCTATATTTTCTCACCTATGTTTTACTCTTCCCTACATGAGTCATGTCTTACTCCAGGGATCCCCCTCTTTTGCTGGCATGCTTCCATTTCCCAGCTAAAAAGCAGCTCCCTCAAAAAATAAAATGGGAGTTAGCTGCTCTTTCTTGCTTTAGTCAGACATGCTGGAACAGGATACACACTACACATTCATCCATTCCGTCTAATACATTTGTTTCTAGTTTAGATCTATTCAAAATGAGACTCAGTGCAGACATCTGTCTTATTATCCAACAAACAGTAGGTTAAAAAAAATAAACTCCGCTGGCTCTGTGGGAGGGATGCAGATAAATGGCAGCTGGATGCAAGAAGTGGACTTCCAGAAGTTTTCATCCGTGAACCAGGTAATGGGACTCAGTGGAGACAAAGTCCATGCCCTTGCACCTGCCAGAGCAGTGAAGTTGGACACCACTTTGTCCGCAAAGTAGCTGTCACCAAGATTTGCACCACAGACATGCTCGTACACATGCATGCTGTGAGAGCCAGCGGTCAACTGCCTTATTAATGAAGGACAAATCTGCCCATAATTCAAGGGGACTGAACCTTGGGAGGGTTTCTCTGTCCGGGTGTGGAGGACACCAATGCACCTTAATTGCCCTGAGCAGCCTCATCAGGGACCCCGACCCATGCACCCTTTGCCCTTGAGCTCATGGGCTCCATTTACCTTCAGGGTAAGGCACCCCATCTTGCCTTGTGCTACATGTAAGTACACCCATCTCTTGGGGGTACTGTGGATGAAAAGCTGGACATGTGCCGAAAATGTGCAGAAAGCCAACCGTATCCTGGTCTGCATCAAAAGAAGCGTGGCCAGCAGGTCGAGGGAGGTGATTCTGCCCCTCTACTCCACCTTGCTAAGACACCATCCAGAGTACTGTGTCCAGCTCTGGAGCTCTCAGCACAGGATAGACATGGACCTGTTGCAGTGACTCCAGAGGAGTGCCACAAAAATGATCAGAGGGATAGAACACCTCTCCTATGAGGACAGGCTGAAAGAGTTGGGGATGTTCAGCCTGGAGAAGAGAAGGCTCTGGGGAGACCTTATTGCGTCCTTTCACTACTTAAAGGAGCCTTCTAAGAAAGATGAGGTCAAACTTTTTAGCAGGGCCTGTTGTGATAGGACAAGGGATAATGGTTTTAAATTAAAAGAGGGTAGATGCAGACTGGATATAACAAAGTTTCTACAATGAGGGTGGTGAAACACTGGAACAGGATTGACCAGAGGCGTAGTAGATGCCCCATCCCTGGAAACATTCAAGGTCACACTGGTTGGACTCTAAGCAACCTGATCTAGTTGATGTCCCTGCTCATGGCAGGAGGGCTGGACTAGATGACCTTTAAAGGTCCCTTCCCACTCAAACTATCGTATGATTCTATGATTCTCTCACCCTGTCTCCTGGATGGGCTCTTGTAGATTTATCTCCAGCCTTGTCCCTAGCTTAATCTCCTGCTGGTCCTGGCTGGATGCCTGGCTGGGTCCTGTTGTGGTCCATCCCTTTGCCTGGTCTAGGGCTGATGGTGATCCTTGTTGCCAGCACCCTGCTCTGCACCACTGTGTGCAGATGCTGTGGGAGAGCACAATGCTGGTGTGGGACCCACCTGCACTAGGGTCCCCCTTGGTTCCCCGCCTTAGTTGAACACACAGGCTCAGCTTTATAATGGGAATCCCTCACCCTTCAGGACAGGTTTTGTGTGTGCTCTGCTCCCCTTGAATGCTGTGGGGGAGGCTGCAGGAGGGCGAGGTGCATGCACAGGATGGGGATGGAGGGAGGAGAGAAGGACAGCCTAGTGTAGGGATATAATCCAGGTTTTCATGTGTCAGTGAAGTTGAATGGTTTCTTACCCTCCTCTCTTTTTCTCTTCTTTCATCCGGCACTTATGTCTGCTACATATGTTCCCCTTTACACCATGCCAGAACTATGACAGAAGGAAAGGGCAGAGAAGGGGTGGGGGGAGGGAAAAAAATCTCAGTAAAATTTCTGTTCTGGAGAGAAAACAGGACTTTATCAAAATGTTAGCGGAGCGCCAGCTGGTGCCGATTAGCATAGCTCTCTCTGGGTGAGAGTTTTCCATTTACCTTGTGCTGTTTTTCTTTCTCTGGGCTGCACATGGCCTTTTCTGAAGTGCGAAGGTTTTGACCACCAAGATTAATCTGCTCATCCAGCTTGGGCATCGTGTCTGAAACCTCACTCCAATGAAAAGCCTGTTGCTCTGGGGAACCAGGTATCGGTAAGTGTCCCATTACATAGGCTGGTTCAAGCTCGTTGGATAATGAGAGAGATGAAGGGTCACGAGAACTAAAAATGTGTTGTGCAGACGCTCATTAACTGAATGGCGTGGCTGGAATGCCTGTGTCCCTGTAGCCGGTTTGCAAAGGTGGCAGTGCTAGGCCAGGTCTGACTCCCAAAGCACTTGAGGGGTCTGGACACAAATGCTCTGCACCTTTGCAAGAGATTGTGCTTTGTCCTGGACTCTAGCCGGGTGCTGGGCTTTTGCGGAGTGAGGAAAGTATTGCTCGTTCCTAAATGCATGGTTTTAGGGATATTATTCCTGAATATAAAGTGGAACCAGCTTTTAGAAGCAGAGGATAAAGATTTGGCTGGGAACTTCTGAGATGGAGTACCAATAACTTGGGAATTGCTCTGAAGTGTTTGATCTGTCTCAGGCCAGCAAATGCTGAGGCAGCGCCTGCTGTTAAGTGGAAGTTATTTTCTGCATCCACCAGAGTCCTATAAAACCATTTCCTCTGAGACCTACAGGGACAGCCAGGACTGCTTTTTTTTCTTTTTTTCCCCCCCCAACAATATCAATATGTGAGTGCTAAGGGAAGGAGGACATACTGTATGACAGATTTAGGGATAGCCTTGGGGCTCTATCACTTCTCTCCACGCGGCTTTGCCAGAGTGCTGGAATTGCCTCCTATCCATCTGGAGGGAAGACTCATCTGGTGCTTAACAGGCAGAGGTGGTGCTCATGATGCCTGGGTCCTACTCCCACTTCTGCTGCACGCTCCTTGTGTCAGCCCCAGGAGCCCACGTAGTCCTGCAGGATGGGGGAAAGGGGGCTGCCTTTCCAGGCTGCGGGGGAAGCAAAGTTAGCGCCTGCGTGCATGGGGGATGTCTTAAATAAGCAGAGCCCAAACCCTGCAGGGGCAGGACCACCTTCAAAGCGTTTGTACAGTGCCTGGCACGCAGCAGCTTGAGTCCCAGGTCTCCAGCTGGAGCCTCACTGATGAAAGACCTGCACCAAGCCAGCCTTAGGGCCTACTTTGTGACGGTAACTTCTCTGGAGACATCCTCCACGCAAACCTCTTCCAGGCTCCTCCAGTGGCTTTCTATTCCAGGCCTTCGAACAAAACACTGTCATCTCTGTAGCTGCACTGCCCTTTGTCTTAATGTGCTCGTTTTCTGCTACTGTGTGATCAGGGAAACAGCTCTCACACAGATAGCGCAGAGCAAGCTCCCTGCGAGTATTCTGTAGGTGCCCTGAATTTTCAGAGGTGAGCTCCCTAGCCATCCCCTCTCCTCCAATCATTCCTCCTTGCTCCTCACACTTGTTTCTTGGCAATCTTAATCTGCTTTTTGAAGCATAACTGTACGTATTCAGCACCCTTCAAGCCCTCTAGAGATCCCTATGTTGAAACATGGAAGGTCCCACCATCTTCCAGGTAATAACCCTGGAAGCTGGTATCTGGATGGGCAGGGAGCACAATTGCTTCCTTCCAAGGGAGTGCCTTGGCAATGAGCAATGGGAAAGGTGACACCTCCACCTGCCAAGTGATGCCTTTCAGCTCTTGCCTTTGCCTGAGCCAATTATTTTGTTTGCCCTGGAAGCCCATTTGAAAAGGCTGAAGGAAAGAAAAACAATCTTCTCCCTCCACCCAGCCCCACCACCTAAGTGCTAAAGCAGACCCTGTGAGGTGAAACACTGGGAGGTGTAAGTAGGAGAAGACCTGGCAGGAGATCTCGTTCTCCGGTTGTGCCTGGGGCCTTTTCCCATTGGAGCCCCTCTAAGGCCAGCTGGGAAATGATTCCAATTCCAGGCTCTCCAGCTTCCACGCTCATTTAACCCGAACCATTTCCTACTCTCTGAGAGGGAAGCAGGGATGAGGTTTGCAGATTCCAAGTGGGGGAGGAACTGAAAATGATATCAGCAGTTTTACAGCCATTTCTTTTCTTGGCAGGACATGAGGGAGAACGTCTCCCCGCCTCTAGGACAGAAGGTGGAGGAATGCAAATGCTGAAACATTTTTCAGTTTGCCCTGATTATCTTTCCTCTCCTAGCAGTTTTATTAGGGTTCATAAATTCATCCTCAGAGCACATATTCCCTCATGCCTTTTAACCCTCTACAGCCTCGGAGGTCATTCATCCTGAGAGATCTCTGGCTGTCCAAGAAAAGCCACCCTTTCCTATCAATGCTGACTCTGAAGGCTGTGGCAAGCAACCACATGGTGTCATCTCTAGCTAGAGAGAACAGAAATTACTGGGAAAAAGTGTGTCTGAGGCAAGTGTTTCCACTGAGCCTTTTTTATTTGCCATCTCTGTCTCATCTCCTGGTGTGCTCCTGTGCAGGCACCTTGAGCTAAGCCCATTGAGCAGAGGCAGCTGCTAGGGAACCCAGGGGCAGTACTGCATGGCTGTGGTCATCAAACCCTTCCCGCTAGAGAGTGCTATCCCATCCACCGGCAGTAGGGATCATGCCTTTCTGGCTCAGATCTTCCCTGGGTTGAGGCTAGCTTCCTTTCTCCTGCTTCTAGGTATCTAAATCAGATCCTCACAACAAAGACTTGGGCTCCTGTTTCCCACCTCACCTGAGCCTATTGTATAGAACAGAATGAGTATAGAATGTGTTGGGTTGGAAGGGACCTTTAAAGGCCATCTAGTCCAACCCCCCTGCAGTAAGCAGGGACATCTTTAACTAGATCAGGTTGCTCAGAGCTTCATCAAGCCTGGCCTTGAAGAAAACCTGGTCCCTGTTGGCCACTGACTAGTCAGCTCCTCTTTTTAGAAGTGCCTCCAGCTCCCAGTGCAACCTTCTGTAGCTCACTTAGTTGCAGCCAGTTTTCCATGCAAAGAAAGGAACAAAAAAAGAGAAATAGTGGCCCTGCTGCTACCCTGGCTCTAACATATCCATTTACATCCATAGCATTTGGAGAGAGGGATATCTTTGTGTTTTTCCTGTCCTGAGCACAGTGAGACCTCGTGGCCCAGGTGTAATATAAATAACAACCCTAATAATGCAGTGAAATGGGTATTTGAAGAAATGACTGAGGAATATGATAGTGTCTCAGAAGTGTCTCAACGCGGCAGCTTCAGCGCTGGGCTATCCCAGCACTGCAGGAGAGTGGCGGAAAATTCCTTGATCCCAGCGCAGCACCATTTCCTGGTGCCCTCTTATAACGAGAAGCCACTGAGGTAATAGCAACCCTTTTGGCAAGAGCATTTTCTTCATGGGAAGCCAAGATATATCGAGTAATAAAGGAGGGTTCCACAAAGCACAGGGCAGTAGGAACCTCTTAAACCGATAACCTCTGCTGAGCTGGTGCCTGCGTTCACCTAGCAGCCTGTGGCTCTTTCAGAGAGCAGCGACATTTAATGAAATATCCTATAGCTGGTGTTTGCTAAGGAGTTTTATTCTGGTGTCAAAGCCTCCATTTTCCATGCCAGGTTTGCTAAAATTGCAAAAATTTCTGCACAGGCATAAGATTTTGGATGAAATTCCTCACTGATCCAGAGCTGAGTGTATTTCCCCACGTGGGGGACCATCAGCTTCTCCCCAAAGATGGGGGCCTGTAGCACCTCTCTGCACCTGCTGAGACATTCGCAGTGTGGGGTCAACACCACTGCTGTCCCTCCAGGTTTCCTCGGTGGTCCTTGAGAGGACAGCCTGGATGGGTGCCAGCCCTAAACTGGATGTTTCTGCAAGGGAAACCATCCCCTCCCTCATGGTCAGCATCTGTATCAGCCTAGAAATGGGGTGATTTGAGTCCAATTCCTGCCACTCTAGCCCTTTCCCTGGCAATCAATAGGTTTTGGATAGGTTTTTTTTGTTTTCCCCCAGGAAGATGGCAGACAATAGGAACTGAAGATCCATAGAGTATTAAAAACACACCTGGAGAAAACCTACTCCCAGTTCGGCTGGTTCAAAGGGAGAGAATTAGTTTATACCTGGAGAAAGCAGAAGCATTCGGCACATAATTTGCTTGCTGTTTGCTGCAAGAGAGGAGAAAGTCAGAAAAGCACATTGGTAATCTATGTTGCTTCGGAACAGAATATTTACTTTTTTTCCACATTTCCCATAAGGCATTAGCACTTTTCCAAATGTGACATAGGAGAAGCAAATGCTCAGTGGTCTGCAGATCTAATGTTTGCTTAAGTACCATGACATATGTGCATATGTGTATATACACATATAGGCACACACGAGATATTTTAGTTCTACTATTTAAATTAAGGGTGGGATACCCTTCAGCACTGCATTTCTCAGCATATGTGTTCTTATACTCACTTATTCTTTGTTTCTGCCAATGCCTAAATTGGGAATACTAAACAGCCACAAATATGCAACTAGCGGAGATGCAGGAATTCATTTGGAGGGAGGGAATTTTGATCTCAACTTGATATGTTTACAAGGGAAAGAGTCGCTACAGCTGCAGGAGGGGAGATTTCTGTGGTGGTATCTGTCTGTAATGTGTATCATGGCCTTGTTTTTGCAAGTGCCTCAGGGCAAAACTGAAGCTTTTAAACAGAAAACAGCAAGTAGTTTCAGTGCCACGTCGGGGATATATGTATATGTGTATGTACACGTATGTATATATAGGAAACACCTGTTTGTGTATTGTTGACACTGTTTTTAGTTTTTACACCATCGTGGCTACCACGAAATGCCAAGGAGAAGATAGGTGGTGGGTGCCTGGGAGGATGCAGCATCCCCACAGTGTGGTCCCTTGCCCTCCAGGCACGGCAGACACCTCCGGGGATGGGGAGGCAGCTGAGGCGGGTGCTGACCTGCGGAGCACGGGCTGAGCAGCCCTTTGAAATGTGCAAAGTCTGCCTGTCGTCACCCTGGCTGGTGCCACAATGAGCAACGAGGTGACGGTGGCTGGGAGCAGGGTGGGCATAGCAACGGAGGGCTGGAGAGTAACAGGCAGCCAGGTGGGTGTTGGGGAGCAGAGGAAAGGGAAATTTGACACAAACTCAAGTGTTTTACCTTCTAAATCATCTTAGTGCTCCGTGGCCAAAATGCTGCTCTGGCTTGGGTTTCTGGAAAGCAGTGCCATCTCCCTTCAATATCTTGATTACCCACTTGGTGATAATGGTCACCTCCAGCCATGGTTCCTCAGGAGACCATTGAGGTCAGGCTCACCTACCCAGGTGTCCCATCTCAAATGAAGACTGGGCTCATGTGGAAGGACCGGGCTCATGCTCTGGCATCGCTCCCAAGCTTGCTTTTGCTTTTTACAATTTACCACTCACTATCCAGTTGGAAAATGGTTAACCGTGCTTCAGGATATCTCAGCAGCCCTCTGCCCCATTCGGTGTGCCTTGGGTGCAGTAAACTCATTGTGTCTCTGAGCTTGAACCTCCCTGCATGCTTGCAGGCAGCCTGGACCATGCCACGCTTGCAAGGATGCGCAGAGGTGCAGGCATGGGGCATCCCCACTGCCGGGAAGCGTTGTGACCATCCGCAGGAGGTGGATGGCAGCTGTGTCTCTGCTAGATTGGATTAAGGGACTGAGACAGGGTTGATAGAACTCAGTTTTGGGGAGGTGCCTGGTGAGCTGCTGCTGCTGAGAGCCTCTTGCAGGCAGTCGCACTGTAATATCCATCACGGTGACAAGGTTGGCAAAGAGGAAGCGTTATCCCAGGGTACCCCACTTTAGGCAAGAAGTGGAGTTCAAGGAGCACAGCTAAAGAGGTAGGAAGCACAGTCGTGGAGAAACTACAGGCAGAACTGGATCCATTTTGCCTGCCCAAGACCCGCACCAGCACCATCCGTAATAGCAGGCACCTGGGTCACTTCTGCAGCCATTACAGACAGGCTCTGTGTGGCTAGTATTCAAGAAGTTCTGCATGAAGCAGATAGCCCACCTGAGTTTTTATATTTATTCCTGTTGACTTAGAGCACTGAGGTCACCTCTTCAGCCTCAGGTTAGCTGGAAAATATAAGCATGACAGAGGAGGAGGCCCTAAATTTGCTTCTCCTTAGGAAAATGCACATGAACTTGCCCCAACGTTTTGTTCACTGGCCAAAAATTGAAAACTCCATGGGAAAGCGTTTTTTCCTGGAGCCCACAGAATGGGAATATTTGCTGTTAAAATGCGGTGATCTGTTTGGAAGTTAAAGGGGCAAAGATGTCCGTATGAGAAATTTGCTTTTCTGTGTTCTTGGTACCCCCATAGCAATGAAGCCGCTATTGTGATTCCCATTGTAAAGTTGGAGCAACTGAAGCACCAAAATTTGCGCTCGCCAGCATTTTGCCTATGTTTCGGCAGCTTGTCAGTGTGGATTATGTTGTCTTTGCCCATCTCTGCCCATGAGAAATGCCTGAATGTTTCCTCACCCCACGCTCTCAGCGGGGAGCATGTGGGATGCAGAGACTGGGCAAATACCTGATGTGATTTGTTTTGGTCACAAACATCAATTTCAACCCTCTTTCCCCCATAGGTTTTTAAACCCATCAATTTTTCCTTTGTCTTTTCTTTTTTTTCTTTTGGGGCAATACAAGAATCAAGACACACAATCCTCTCAGCGCTATTGCCAGCCTGAAGTTGTTGAGTGAGTGTCTGAAGGCAAGCTGAGCTGTGCTGTGAAAGCTTTCCTACATTACCCACCACAACAATAAAACATTGGCAGGGAAGCAGAAAGAAGATATTTGTGACTCTCAAACTGGACGTTGACTCTCCAGCTGTAATATTGCTTCCTTTGCTCCAGGAATGAGTCCCGTTGATAGTATAATTTCATTTTTCTTGTATGGTATTGCATGAAAAAGATTTATTTTTTATTTTTTTATTGTAAGGAGGCTAGGTTTCAGTGCGTTAGTTGGTCTAAGACACTAGTGATGCAGCCCATTGATCGTGCAATGAATTACTTCAGAGACGCTGCTCTGGCCATGACTCAGCTGCCTTTGAAAGGGAATCCCATCTCTTTTGGGGATGCCTGGAGGTCAGGCACCCTGCTGGTAGCAGGTGATTCATATATGTCACTGTACTTACACTGCTATATATAGCACATTCCCCTGTCTTTAATGCTGTGGTGTTCAACCCTTGGCACAGGGAAAAGGAAAGTCCAGGGCGATCAAATGTCCCCGAAACAGGTGAGACGTATTTGGGGTGGCAGTGGCTAAGGAGTGCTGTGTTGTGCACCTCTGGCTGCCCCTGTGGCTCGAGATGGCAACTTGCTCTCAGGTCCCACATCCCGCTTTGGCCCAAAGCAACGTGCCGTAAGGAACAAACTCCTTCCCCCCTGCCCCAAGACCCATCCCCACTCAGACCTTAGCACCGAGTCCACAGGAAGATGCCCTCCAGCCCCCCTTCTGCTCAGCCATGCCCACCCAGCCGCTCTCTTCCTGACCATCACCCTTCCCTCTTGGCATCCTCCCCGCCTTTCCGGCCACCGCTTCCCAACACCATTCCCCAACCTCTCTCCCTGTTTTGCACCCCACCTTTTGGGTGGGTTTCCCTCCCCTCCTTATGAAGGGCAAAGGGAAGCGAGGAAGTGAGGCCTATGGCTCGGAGGAGGCACAGCAGCATCTACTGCCCCCACTCCTGTGTGCCTCCCCCCTGCTTCCCTGGGCAGCCGTTGCAGAAGATCAAAGCGTACGGCAAAAATAGCAAAAAGGGAAGAGCTTGTGGGTTTGACATCTGGATGCCAGAAGCAGCTCCTGCTTTTGAGCAGGCAGGAGGTGAAGGAGGAAGGGTAAAAGTGGGTTTACAGTCTCTTATTTTTTACTGGGATTAAAAACTTCTTATAAAGTTATACGGTTTGCTGTTACTTGAGATAGCAGTGTCTGTCTTAGTCCTCCACAAGGCCCTAATTTCAGAAGTAGAGATGCTAACGGCACTTATAAGTAGAGAGGTGAGTATTTTCTGACAGGCAAAATACTGATTTATCTGTGATGCATCATCTGACAGCCTTATTTTTATTCTCGTGAGTGTTAAGAGGCACCTGGGAAACGTCTGTGCTGCTTGGCTAAATAAAACAGGTGCTGTTTCCTTTTCAGGCTGGAGGTTTTCAACGATAAGGGCTCAGAAACCACCCCAAATCCAAGGGGATGTCCAAGTAAGAGCTTGGGTTTTCAAAGCCTTTCGCTTCTAGGCTGTCTGTCTCCAATCCTTTTGTAAAATCCAGCCTCTGGACGATACCACCAGTATGTGTGATTAAAAATCATACCACCAAATTAAGGTGAGTCTTAAAAAATGAAGTTATTTAACTGTGGCAGTGTCAAATTGCATTGCAATATTGGGCTCAGTCTGTAAGGGGAGTTGAGCGGGAAAAGTGTTTTATAGAAATATGCGTATCCAATTGGGATGAGAACCACTGGAGGCAGCCTAGCGTGGCATTTTCTGGTGAAACCATTTACCACAGAAAAAAACCAATTTCATAGAATCATAGAATGGTTCGGGTTGGAAGGGACCTTANCATAGGAGAGGTGCTCCAGCCCTCTGATCATCTTCATGGTCCTCCTCTGGACCTGTTCCAACAGGTCCATGTCCTTCCTGTGCTGAGGACCCCAGAGCTGGATGCAGTACTCCAGGTGGGGTCTCACCAGAGCAGAGCAGAGGGGCAGAATCACCTCCCTCAACCTGCTGGCCATGCTTGTTGTGATGCATCCAGTGTGATGAATAATTTTGGCTACAAGAAAAATAGTTTAGGGGGAAGGTGAGGATATAAAAGACAGTTTTCATTGGTTTTCTTTTTATAGGAAAAGCTCATGAAATAAACAGATAACTTTATTTTTGGTGAGACAAAATTTGATCCCAAGCAGGTTAGAGTTTCCTTTTCCTTTTTATTTTGTTTCTTTTTTTTTTTTTTTTTCCCCTTTTTCCTCAGCTGTTCAATCTGTTGAAGAGCTGGAGCTGTTGGTAAGTGTTTGGTGGCCAAACACTTTGGTGGCATGGGAAAGTGTTGGACTCTGTGTTCCTTTCTAAATTTCACCACCATAATCTCTTGCCCTTGATTGCCTAGATGTGGGGTCAGTGACCACCTCCCACTCCTTGATCTAGTGTTGAAATAGCTTTTTTCCTCTTCCAGTTGTGCCTTTCAGTCACTAAAATGGAAAACGTCTCTTGTTTGCACTGACTTGACGGTGTGTTTCTTGTGGTTTTCCCCACCTGAACGCAGGGTTGCTGCTCCCAGCCCCAGTGCACAGTACCAGACATGTAGCTGGTGATGATGCAAAATGCCACCAGGTTGCATCTAAGTGCTTGCATTGTGCCTCTTTCATTAGCATGGTGATTAGCCATCTCCTCACGGTCTCATGAATTCTACTTGCTCATCGCCCATCACGTATACCAGGAAATCACAGAATTGGGCAACACTAACCAGAAGACTTGAGAAAAGGAAGGAAAAACCAAAGAAGTGTGCAAGTGCTGGAGGCTGGATTAGGCAGGAATGAGAGAAAGAAGAAATGCAAAGGGTTTTTTACTTTTTTTTGCAGTGGCGAGGGAAGACAGGATGATAGCTGCCTTCATGTGAAACTGGAGCTACATCGAGGAATGGTATTTATATGCACGGATGTAGCTTTCAATCAGGATGATGTAAACACTGCTGCAGAATTTTTTGACCAGGCTGTTTGGGAAACGTGATGGATTAAATATGACAAACAAGATTCCTGGACGTTTATTTATCCGCCTTTTCATTTGTGCCAGTTTCATGTTAGGCAAGGCTCTGGCTACCAGACCAATACTAAGCCTCAGGGGCAGGCAAGGCTGGGGGAGGGGGAGGGAGCCACAAAGAGAGTGTTTTCCAAGCCTCATCTAATTTAAAGCATCTTTTGCTGAGTGGTGCAGTGAAGAGGATGTGGCTAACACAAATAAAAAAATCATAAAGGGATCAAAGTGTGTGTGCAAATTCATTCCTTGTGGCAGGAGTTCTGCCAGTTTGCTTGCTCGCTTGCTTGCTTGTTTCCCTAAAAAAATGTTCTGCCCAGCCCCCCATGATGGAGTGAGCAAATCACATGTCAGAATCTCTTCTGGATTTCATAAGGGTTTCAGCATTGATGGATGGCTGGGATGACACCAGAGCCTGTACATTGTGCCTGAGATCTGAGTCGCTTCCCCTTGGTCCCATGGTTGCACATGAAACAGCCGCATGAGCGCAATCTATTTATAAGCGGTTCAAAGGCACCACAAATGTGGGTGGATGCTGGCTTGAAGCTCCAGGCCACCAGGAAGCTCTCTAGCACTTACAGGAACCTGACATTACCCCAGAGCCTGAGCACTTCCCAGTGGGGTGAAAGATGAGGAAATCTTGTCTTAAAAGTAAAAATAAAAATAATAAAAAATAATCAAAGCTTTGGAGCTAGGGTGATTCACATGAGATGGCATCAACTGAAACAACTTGGATGATGGGATTCTTATAAATGTACCTAGGTCAGAAGGCATTAAAAGAACTGAGTGGGCAGAACTAATGAAGTACGGCAAAGGTGTCTCTGGTGCTGGAAGCAGGAGGCAGACAAAATGGAGATTTATATCAGATATGAGAAAATCTGCAGGGTTCAGATTCAAACCTCTACTGCCATGAATATCACTGGTGGTGTGCAGGCTGTGCGGGGGGATTTACACTTGTACGCTCTGCTGGCAAAGGATAGACAAGAGCTAATGCCACCCCTGCTTTAACATCTCCATGATTTGCGGTGCAAGCGTTGGAGCCAGGACCCCAATGACAATGACCGATTTCGCAGGGTGGTTACAGACCCGCTGGAGCACCTCCATGGACCACCATGGGGGCAATGCCAAGCGCTGGCCACTCCATCCAAGCACCTGCTCTGAGCTCCTGCTTCATGGTGTGTCCTGCCCAGATGATGCCCCAGCCTGTGTAGGGATGGAAAGAGGTCCACCATGGGAGGGGACCTGGTACCCCAAAATGACCCACTGCAGGTGCCAGGCCCACCTGCGGGCTTGTGCTGTTTGCCCTGCTGTCTTCTGACCCTGCAATGCCATTACACACATGGAAGAGAAGACACTTGCCTTCAAGGCAGCCACTGTAGCCGTTGAGTTGCTGGCCTAGTCCCAAGCCAGTTCTCCCAGTTCAACAAACACATACCACTGTGGAAGCCACACGGCACATCAAGGCCATGGTTGTGTTTCCTACGGGAGTCCTGGCCTGCTAGAATAACATCCGCAGAGAACAAAGGCTAGAAGCTTGGGCAAATCTAACACCGGAAAAAGAGTCAGTCTAAAAACCAAAGGGAACATGCCTTCAAAAATCCTGTGGCATTGCTAATGAAAAATAAATATCCATTTTGCATCTGCAGAGAAAGGAAAAGAAAATGAAGTCAAAGCCCATGGTCTTGTTCTTATATTCTAGGAATTTTCTCCATTGAAGATTGTCAAATACTGCATGCCAACACTTGGGAGAATGACAACAGCATCTTTAAGTGCAATGAATCAAAGCACAAGAGTAAATTTTTATGGAACCCAAACTGCTATTCTTAGAAATCATCCAGAATCAAAAAATAAACAATTCATCAGGAAAAGAAATGTTTGAACTCACAGGGGAGATTAACTCTCATCTGAGTGGAAACAAAACCTCAAATGAGCCACATCGTTATTCCCACACTTAGTTAATTGCAGTACCATTCAACAGCAGAACCAAGTGGTTGGAAGGCTGCAGAACTGGATGTAGTAGATGGTGTCTTAAGAGGAAAAAAAGACATAAAATTATGGTTGTATCCTCATGGCTAGTTCCAGAGATGTTGCTTTGCCAAGGTCTAGGAAGGGAGTGTAATAGATGGATGGGGGTGGCTCTGGGAAACGAAGATACCAGAAGAAGTGCAGAAAAGAGATGAGCGCAAACTGAGATCAGGAACCAAACTGTATATTTGGAGACGATTAAGAGACTAGTCTACAATGTCTTAGGTCAGGAGTGCTTCTGACAGCAGACAACTCTCTGGTTCAGCAGGCAGAGGCATAAAGAGATCTAGCAATTGATGCATAACCAGTTCAGCCTGCAGGCGAGATACCCAGACACAGGGAACCTCTCAGCCAGCCTGGCTACAGATTTGGTGGGTTCTTCAACACAGGACATCTGCAAGTGAAGATTTGATATTTTCTCCCTTAAAATTAGTAAATCGCAAGATAAGATCTTAATGCCAGAGCTACCGAGTGAAAACACACTACCTGTATCTAGCCAAAATAGTTGCTTTTAATGAAAAGCAGATGTCTTTGCACTTCCACTGCATGAGAAAACACAAAGCAGATTGCCCTCAGCCTTGTAGGACTCTGTTTCTCAGTTTCCAGCCCTGGTGTTGACGCATGTGGGGCTGAGTACATCGGAGAGGGGCAACCGGCTCTCTTAGCTGTGGTGGGATTCACATTGCGCATAGACCTTCCTTGGCTTGCTCTTTTCTATGGGAATGAAAGCATTTTGGGATGGTCGCACCACCAAAGGGTGGCCTGGAGGGACTATGGGGATGAAAGGCCTCGTAATGATCTCTGCCACCTATGTTTTGGGGGGAGAAAAAAGGATATCCATAGGCTGAAAGGTGAAAATGCTCATTAACAAGTATCACTGTGCGTTTACCTCTCTGGAGCTGTTTCAGAACGTGAGCATTCGTAGAACAGATTTTTCTGCAAACAGACTTGCAGTGAAAAATCTTTCTTTCACACAAGATATCTCCAGAGAAAAAAGCAAAAGTCAGACAAATTTGTATGCTTTAAAAATAAAACCAAACAAAGCTTCTTGGATGACTCCATAAAATTCTAACAAAACAGAAAAAAAAGAAAATGCCTGGAAAAACAATTCACACAAAATAAGCATTAAGGGGCCTCTGTTACTTGCAGGTATATTCCCAGTGATTTCTTTTTCGATCACACAAACACCAACAAAGTCATTAAAAGTCAGTTCTTTCCTTTTATTAGCAATAGTCACGGCTTGATGATTCAAACCACATTCAGTTTTCAGAAGGGAGATTTTGATCAAAGCATTTTTAAAATCAGATGAAAGAAGTATTATAAAAAAATGTTCATGCAATATGAGCCAGGAAGTGGAAATAGCTGTCCAGGAGAAGAGCTGGGAATATACCAGAAAAAAACCCCAACAACAAAAAAACTCCGAGCTGATACTACAGATAGCCATATAAACAGTGTTAAAAGCCAAAGGAAAATGTACAGAGTCTGCGTTTCTTAATCCCTAGAATGAAGAATCCAACTACCACTTTAAAATATGGTTGACTCAGTGAAGTTGTACGGTCCTTCATTGGAAGGATATTATTATCATTACTATTATTATTATTGTTATTATCATCATCATTATTACTTCGAATATTTTCAGGCAGGTGACAGCATCCCAGGTATGACAAGAATGGCCAAGCATGACACAACCAGGTTCTTCAGGATGGGACCTTTCCTTCTCAGATGTCCTGTTACCACTTCTCTAACGCGGGTGGGTGGTCGTTTGTTGGGAAAGTCTTTTTGATATGAGGAGCTGGTAGAGGTGAGAATATGGGGAGGGGTGTACGTGTGTGTGTGCATGTGCGTGTGTTCATGTGCGTGTGTGTGTGTGTGTGTTTTCAAAGTTGGAGGAGAGAGAGTGAAAAGGACGTGATGGGTAAGGAAAAATGTGCAGAAATGACCCTAAGGAAGTGCATGTTTTCCTCTTGAGGGACTCTGGAGGAGATTCCAGCAGGCTGATGGGAAGTTCAGCCTTCCTAGCAGGGCTCTGCTCATCCTTGTCTGATGGGTGGCTGTTCTGAAGAGTGTTTCCCTTCAACATTGAAGGAAGGCAACTAAACACAGAAACCTTCACCCTCATTTATTCTAAAGGCCTTTTATCTTTGATTTGGCAGCAGGGAAGATGCTGAGTGTATCGTATATCCCAGCTCTAAACAGGTCTTGACTTCCATCCACCAAACAGCATTGTTAGAGGGTTTCCATGTGTCCAGCATGGACGTAACAGCCCGAGCTTTACACGCACTCAGTTCCAAGAAGTCTAGCCATGGAGCTCAACACTTGACTAATTTACTCTGTCAAGCAAATTTTGTAGACTGCCAAAAACTTAAGAAAATTAGACTGCACTGAGCTCTGGGCTTTGCTTGAGTCCCTGAGCTGCCTTGTTTGTGGAGACCTTGGGTATCCCCGCGCTCAGTTGCTATCTATCTGTTGTGTCGGCATTTTTGAGGGTGGTGGAACTACAGCGTGTCGGCGGTCACTTCCTGCTAGGAATCATCAGTCTCCATCTCCTGCTCAAGGGAGGTTTGGGAGAGCTGCTGGTGATGGAACAGCATTGCCCAGGAGAACATTGCAAAGGCAGGAAGACAAAGTGTGCCGTTTTGTTCACAAATATCTTACCTCGTCCCATTGAGAGTTTTGGGAGCTATGGCTTTCTCCACAAAAATGGCTATGCTCAGACATATCAAAATATTCACCAAAGCTACGATTTGCATCACCACATCCATGTATTTAAACCCACCTGTCAAGAAGAAAAGGCCTGTATAAATTATGATTGGCTATTCCCTGGGATGGCAATTTCCTACTGTAAATGCAGAACAGTGCCAGGCATCATGGTGGTTCCCGCGTCCAAACTCAGCCTCTACACAAATTTCTGAGTTTCTGGACAAATGTGGTGGTGCTTCTGAAGGTGCTTCTGGGTCTCTGTGCGATGGGTCATGATTATGAGAAACTAGCCTTGATTTAAATCTCTTGTCAATCACATTCTCTGTGTTACTTCTTTAAATGGTAATTTGTTGTAGCCTAATTAAAATGAAAAATTATACAGGATACCTAAAGACGAGGGAATATTTTTTGGTTTTAATTCAGTGCTTTCTCCTGCAACTTTGTAGTTACCAGCGCTGTAAAATATAAGAATGATCTCAATGGGAGGTTTTGACTTGTCCAGAAGTTTAATTTAGAATCAAAGGGTTTTGTGGTGTTGGTTTTTTTGATTTTTTTTTTTTTTTTAATTTTATGTGACTTTAGTCAGTGGTACAATAACACTCAAAATAAATCTACAACCTGAGCAGCTGCAACCTGGCTTAAAGCTGAAAGCCAATCTGAAAACATTCAGGTTTTGTTAGTGAAATGAAAAAAGTGTGGTATCTTATATTTTATTTTTTTAATGGAAATGAAAATCTTAGGAAGTGTGTATATGGTATGTGCATATTTTTAGTTCATTGAAAAGTTTTTTCATAGCCCTCAAACCCCCATTTCAATGTGTTTTCAAAGAGAACACATTTTTCAGCATCTTTCAGTGCAGATTTCAGTAAGTTTCAGATGAACCAGCTCCTCCTTGCAATTCTCTTAGCATCATCCAGGCCAGAAACTTGTCCAGGGAAGTTGCCTCCTTTTTTTTGAAGCAATAAAAGTGCTCAGCAGATGTTCTCATCTACTCTTCCATGCCAGCCATGTCCCCTGCGCTGCAAGTTGCTAAGAGTGAATTGGCAGAAGCCAGCTGTCCAAATGAATGGTTTCTGATTCATTAGCAACTAAAAAAGCAATGAATTCAAGTCATATCAGATTATTATTTTTTTTAAGTCATCAAACCAAACCAAAATGATAGCAATTCCAGGTAGAGTGAATTATTTTGGTTAAGTTTAAAAGAGAAACGCTGCCTTGCACTTTCGAGCCAGCAAAAATTGCATTCAAAAATCCAAGCAAAACAAAATAAGGACATTCAAAAAGCAAAGGTAGTTTTGTGTGGAAAAGCCACAATGTTTTATTTCAGAATACACATTGGAAGAAATACAGATCCTCAGTCTTTTGAGAAACATTTCCCAACTGAGCTGCTCAGTGAGACTTATGCAAACTTCTGCAAAATGCTCTGAAGTTTCCAGAGCTGGCTATTTTGATTGCAACCTCCCCCCCTCCCCTGAACACAAAATGCTTGGCAGAACTTCTGTTGCCTAGATCTAAGGCAGAGGGAGATGGACTGTGCCGGAGACCCGGCCCAAGTGACACGCTTTCATCATCTGGAGAGGCTGACGCCATACTAGGACAAGAGCCAGCAGCTCTATTTTACAGATTACTAAAATTGGCCCACATTGTGCTTGTTTTTGAAATGGATGCACAACTGAAAGGTGCTCTTGATGCACTCTTGGCGTCACTGCACATGCCCTGCCGTGAGGCCTATCAGGTGCATTTGGGTCTTGTTGCTGCCGTTTATACTCTGGTGTAGGTAGAGCTGAGCTGGGAATCCGGGGAGATACGGCACAAGTGCATGGCGGGACTGTGCCATGAGCTGCCAGGCAGCTAAATATTCCATACGCAGAAGGGAAGGGTTATTATTGAACAGGGATCAGGCACATTTCTGGGGACAGAGTGAATATGTGTGAGAACGGGATGTGATCTGCTGATGTCCACAGGTCTGCACGTAAACCCATCATTTTTTTCCTAACCTTCAAACAAACAAACAAAACCAACATGCCAGATAAAAAGTTATAAAAAATTGATAGTTCAGCTTCTTTTGCTGTTTCCGCCTCCCTTTTCTGCTCTCCGATACATCTTGCAGAGCGGGTACAAGGGGCAGGAAGGACAGATGTGCTTTTCTTTCCTTCTTTTTCCACTTTTGCAGTTGTTTCTGCTCGTGTTTGCCTGGTTTCTGGTTGGTTTTCTACAGGAAAAGGGATGCAACATACCTGACAGGAATAAATTTCTTTTGTTAGAAGAGTGGTTGTCCAATGAACATATTCTTTGCGAAGCTTGGTTTTCAATCAGCCACACTACAGAGGGCAAATGGCCAGAGCAGACTTCTGAGATTATCAGAGCTTTTTCTTTTTCTTTGCAGGAAAAGAGAGCTGGTAAGGAAATAGGTGTGCATAAGAAAGGGAAGGGAAGCATCCTCAGGATCCGTGGATGGGGCAGGAGTATTTTTGATCTGGTTGAGCCGCACGGCAGGAGGATCAGAGCGGTTTCTTATTTCGTTTGAGTTCCTTGCCCATGCCTGATTTATGTTGCAGACATAAGGTCTGTTTCCTTTTAGGCATTTAGCAGCAGAGTGCCCCTGCGTTTCTCCATCCATCACGGGCTGGCATGGCATGCACATGGTGGGGTGGCTGGAGGGGCTGGGGGAGAAGCAGAATCGGCCAGAGCCTCCTGTGAACGCATTGCTGCTATTTGTGTTTTATTTGAAGAAATGATTAGAGTTTATTTTATTGCCAGGAAAGGCTGCCAGCCTTTATGATGACAAAATTGCTGAGTTTACTAGGAAGTTTATTTATATAGGCTTTGAAAGACAGACCCTGCAATGACAGACACCAGCGAAGACCTGGGCTTGCTGGCTCTCCCATTTCCCTTGGCTGTTCTGCAGACCTATTAACCCTTGACAGGTTCCAATGAAATGAGGGGTTAAGAGCAAACAGATGTACAAAGTATTCCTTCTTCCCTGGGAAACTGGGTATTCAGGAGGGTTTGAGCTGCAGATCCAAACCTCAACAAGCAAGTTGGTGGATGTTTTCTACTGGTGCTATGGACCAACTCCACACATCTACAAGGACACTAGAGACATCCTCACAGGAGGACATGCCCTAAGGGTGGCCACGTCCTACCATGGGTCAGATCTCTGGGAGAACTGGTGCCTTGAGAAGTCCTCTCCTCTCCCACCACTGCCCCTGCTGTAGGAACGGAATGGCCAGAACAGTTACTGCTACCCAAAAAATGCATTTTGGGGAGGGCAGAATCATGTGCTGAAATAAGATTTAGCAAGACAGTGGGTTTTAAGGAGAAAAATATGTTTAAATTTTCTTAGGTGTCAAAATGCTACACTTTGACATATTAAAAATGAAAAGGTTTCACTTGGAAAATTTTCAAATGTTTTATTTCATCGTTAATATTCATTCATTGGTATTATTTTTCATTTTAAAAGTGGCCTGACTTGGGAAGATATCCAAAATAGACCAGAATTAATTAAAACAGAACTTTTGTTTCACATTAATTCATGGTGTTTGTTTCCTTTTTATAGAAAAAAATACTCCGATTTCTGCTTAAAATTCAGACCAAACTTTCTTACATGTCCACGTGACCATCACACAAGAGAAATCAACGCTCTTCCCTCATCACTGTCTTCACCAGAGCCTCAGGTCTACTGCTTGGCCTGGAGAAAGCCTTTTATCTCAGAGTGGGGATAGCAGGCAGCTATCCCCTATGGACGAAAGACTGAAGAGGACCCTAAACATAATTTACAAGTATGTTACATCCATACAAGAGCGCTCTCTCTCTGACTTCCCATCAACTCTTGCATCAATATCACGTATGCGGTCGTGATATCCATTCCTTCGTTTCTGTTAACACCAGGTTTGAGCTCCTAATACCAGCTTCTAACATTTTGAACTTGGAGGCAGCTTTCAAACAGCTGCCATTTTTTAAAGAGAACCAGACCTAAACCTCCGCTCCTTTCTTTTTTTTTTTTTTCCTTAAAATGTGGAATTTCCCCCCCATAAAATTTTACTGACATGTGTTCTCAGATGGGCAACGTTCAGATCTTAGCCAGAGACTTGTTTGATGCTTCACAAACCACCAGAGCTTGAAAATCACCAAGAAGACAAGCTTTCACATTGGGACCTTTACGCTGGGATGGTTGGGAAGCCTTAAGAGCAGGGGCATTTTTTGACGTGCTTTCTGCAGCTGCCTTTTTCCTTCCATGCCCTTGCAAAGTTTCATCCCTTATTAAGGAAGTGTCTGGGATTTATGAGAAGAGGAATATATATGTGCGCATACATATACACGTGTGTGCATATATGTACATGCACATTCATTTCTTCTTTAAAAACATTTACAATCTATTTTCTGCAACATACGTACATGTTGACTTCATAACAAAGTTACAAAAGAGGTCATTGTCCTTTGAAAGAGTATTAAAACGAGGACTTTCAGGATCTTGACCAGCTTTGGTTTTTTGAATAAAGTTTGGCTACTTTAAATTCACACAGAAAGCTGCTAATGTTTCCAAAGAAGAAAAATACTAGCAAAAAGAGAGAAAGAGAAGTGCTGGTGAAAAACAATGCGGGAACTTTTCTTCAGTTCCAATTCTGGTTGGCATTTGTCCACGTTACTCACTTACGGCTTCACAGGTTAAGACTTTATACCACATTACACCTGAAACTTAAGCAAGTACTTAAAGTTAACAGCTTTCTTGAATCATGTCATCTTTCTTTGAGGAGCTGAGCCCTCTAAGGTGCTGAGCGCTCTGGCTCCCATCCAGCAGAGCACTCAAACACCAGCTTACATTTCACTGTGCTCAAGAACAAATTTAAAATTAAGCATGTGCTTAAGTGCTTTGCCAAAGAGGAGCAGGATTACTCACATACCAGAAGTTAAGCATGTGCTTAAGGTGCTTTCCTGGATTCGGGTTGGAACAATCAGAAAATAATAATGCTGTCTTTGAGCAGGTTTGGGGAAAAAAAAAAATATGTAAAAAAGAAAGTCATCTGCTTGTTCTGACGGTGGCAGGGTCTTCCACCTGAAAGTAGTTTTATGTAACTCTGTCCAGATCATGAACAGTAAACAGAAAGGGAAGCCAAGTCTCTTGTACTTCCAGAACTCCTGTTACTGTAGCATATAATTGACAGCATTTCTGGGCTGTAGAGCAATGTTAGCATCCCCACGTCACTATAGGATCTGGACACCCCAAAGGGCCACAGAAGAGCTCTGAGAAAAGTAGTAGGTGATGGTACATCAGGAGAACACCCTTTTCTTGGCAGGAGCACCACCATCAGCCCAACAGCTTGATTTGGAGGGAGGGTTGATGCAGGAGGGAGGAAGGACTTCTCAGCACCCCACTCTGATCCCATGCATGGTTGAATTTCAATGTGGCTGCCGCAGCTACTTGGTCATGGCACTGAAAAGATCACCTTCACTTCCCTAGCTAAGGCCTGAATAAGAGCAGGCAGCAGAAACACCCCAGTCAGTCACACCTCCTCCATCATAGTACTTTTCTGCTAACCCTCCGTCCATGTTTTGAGGTTGTTTCTCAAAGACCCTTAAAAACAGGACTGAAGTAGGACAGAGGACCCAAACCCAGCTTTAGGTTGAGCTTACGCCACACCTCAGGACTCAGCACCATCTGTGGGTTCCCCTGGGGGAAAACCAACACAGAATTATAACTTTGCCTGCTGTACACCATTAGGCTTACCAGAGAAATAAAACCATATGCCTTTGCCTGTTACCAGAGAAGTCTGGACTATGTGGTTGTGACACACAAATGTAATGGTCTCAGGAAATAAAATGTTCTTTCTTCCACACAAAACGGTCAATCAATGTCAAATCTACCCCAAGCTCCCCAATGGTCAGAGACGGGTGGAATCAAGGCTCAGCGGTAGAAATGTAGTAGGCCTGCTAACCCTCCTGAGTTTTTGGGGTGGCTGAGACTAGTATCACCCCCTTTCCCTTTCTCCTACCATCCCTGAGCAGATCACAGCTAGCAATCACATGCCCCAGCATGTTTGTCACTGCCACTTACCAATACAGTCTCAAATAGTACAATTTTTTGGGGTATTGTGACTTTTCCATGCACTGAAAGATCTGCATGAAGGAAGGTGGAGATGTTTGCTCACTGTGTGGGAAAAGCTCTTGGTCCCAAAGGGTTAAAATGTCCAAGAGAGGATGCTGCAAGCCCATGTCTCCACTGTGCCATCTTCAGGGAGTCTGGCTCAATATCTGTTCCTTCACTCTAGCACTTACGGAGCTTTGTAGCAGGTAAAGCTAAGCCCAATTTCCTCAATCCTGTGTTAGTGTTACTAAAAAAATACCCCTAAATTAGGTCCCAAATTCCTGTGATCCTCATAGCGCTGAGCAGGGATAAATAGCTTTCAGTAACAGCCCTGGATTTGGTGGTGTGGGGAGATTTATTTCCTGATCTTTTGCCCATCAAATCTTTTTCTGATCTTAATTGTCAATCACATCATATGATTTCTCCAGAGAAATGAAAATAGCAGCTATTTGTCTTGAAAATCCATCCTTTGATGTCAGAATTCCAGGAAATAAAACACCTTTATAGTTATGGGATCCAGACCTGTCTGATGGGATGCATTTCCATCAAGACTTGTGTGTGTTTGTTGACTCGGGTTTTAAGACGTTCCGCGCCTTTTACGGGGATTCACAATGGGGTATTCATGGCACATACATTTTTGTAAGAACTGAAATAGCCAGGGTCATTTGCTTCAGGGACCACTTTGCTGGAAGCATGCAAGCTCTCCCCAACCTGGAGGGGGCTTCCAGGGTGGTGGTCCCCAGCCTGAACAATGCTGAAATAAGGGTCTGGAGGTCCAGACCTGCTCATGTGTTGGCTGTTTCCCTTCCAGCACTTCAGATGTGTTTTCTAACAGGTTGTGCACCAAAGGTGTCACTGGCACATGGAGCTTCTCTGCACACAAAGCCGTCAGGCACCACCTTTGCCTTGAAGTCCAAGCCTTGCCCAGCCTCTACTGATGGGCTGGTACAATAGGAAGGCACTCTCCTCATCCCCACGATTCCAGTCCACCCTTGGATCAAGAGTTAGCCATACAACACCTTCTCCAACCTCCTGGCAATGGTAGCATCAATTGATTTCTTCCAGCCAAGCATTGGAGAAGGAAACCCTCCCTCTCACACAGCTCTGTCCTTTGGATTGACTCTTTTTGTATCACCAGGTCAGCCAATCATCATTGCACAGCTTGTCCACCTCCATCTGGAGAAGCTGTTTCTAAGAAAGGACAAATTGGCATATCAAATTTTTTTGTAAATATCAGGAGAGTGAGGGAAAGGTTAATTAAGAAAAATTTGGTCACTTCAACTTCATTATTTTTCCATTGTTCTCAAGATTTCAGGATTAAACATGTCCCATGGCTTGGGGGAAGGATCATTGTTGGTCTTTCTCCTGAGAGCTGCTTCCTAACTATGTTGGCTGGGTGGGAGTGTGGGTCTGCCACATTGAGGGCTGTCCTGGTTTCAGCTGGGGAATAGTTAATTTTCTTTCTAGTGATTGCTGTGAATCAGAGAATGGTTGGGGTTGGCAGGAACCTCTGGGATCATCTAGCCCAACCCCCTGCCAGAGCAGGGTCACCTAGAGCATGCTGGACACAAATGCATCCAGGTTGGTTTTGAATGTCTCCAGAAATGGAGACTCCACCACCTCTCTGGGCAGCCTGTGCCAGTGCTGAAAGGAATGTCAATAATACCTATTGGTTTTAGTTGTTGCTAAGTGATATTTACACTGTCCAAGGACTTTTTTTGCAACTTCCCATAGAAGTATAGACAGAACGATGGAATGGCCAATGAAATATTCCATGCCATAGATGTCATGCTCAGTATATAAATGGGGGTTAGCTGCGGGTTGGGAATCTGCGATCACTGTTCAGGACAGTGACAATTCACCAGGTGGTGAGAGTGACCCATGTCATTATTATTATTATGTTGTTATTATTGTTGTTTTTCTTTTTCTGTTATTGTTTCTATTAAACTGCTTTTATCTCAACCCATGAAGTCATTTTTCCTCCCTTTCCCCTCCTTTTTTTCATCCTCCCCCACCCCTTCTTTGGGGGGAAAAAGGGAGGGGTGAGTGAGCAGCTGCTTGGTTCTAGTTGCCAGCTGGGCTTAAACCATGACAAAGGCACATATACATATATTGGTCCATAATACCTGCTGCTACCCGTTGACCTTTCCCTTTCTACAGACAAGTTTGCGAGCTCCCGTGATCCTTTCCAAGATGTCACTCATAATTTATCATTTGCTGTTTTTTCTAAATCCCAGTCTTTCAGTCCATCTTTTCCTTAGACATCCCTCTTTCCCCTCCTTCCAGCTGAGACTTTCAGTTTTCATTTGGTTCTTCCTCATAGATCACTCTAGTTCCTTGTTGTGGCTGACTTGGCTGTGAATCCGATTTTCCCTGTTCTTTCCTCAGACTATTACAACTCCACCACCTACCATTAAAAAAAAAAAAAAAATAGTTTCAGGGCAAATTCCCCTTGTTGGCTTTGCAATGTGGATCGCCTTTCCTCCCTTCTGTCTCCAAATCCTCTGGTGTCTTCTCAAATTTGCAGGCTATTCCTTCTTTTTTTTTTTTTTTCCATTCCACCAGCAATTAATCAATCAACCTGGCAACCTGGGCCCAATCTAGAAATAATAAAAAAAGGAAGTAACTGAAGGAGAAATTTGCTCTTGCTCCCATTATGTGTCTGCTTCACACTCAGACCTCTCCAAAAGCAAAGGACTCTGGGACATCAAATGCCTTTATAAAAAGCCCTCTGGTGTTCAGAGCCTGGCAGGTACCTGGAGGAGGTGACGGCATTATTTTCAAAGTCGGCATTCCCAAGGTGAGGGCTTTAATGAAGAGGAAGCCGATTTACTGCTGAGACAACATTGTTCCCTCAAGTAAAGCCACAAGGGTCATTAGCACTTCATATATTTGGGTGACTGCTGTTTGTTCTGACATGACAACCTTGTGCAGGCTTCTGGGGGCTGTAGTTCAGCCTCATGCACAGCTCGCTGGCAGGCGCTGGCACGGGGGATGAGCAGATGCCAAGGGGTCAGCGATGCATTAAGTGCACGCCATATCCCCCATGGGTACTTCATTTCCATCTCACTGGCAGCTGGAGGGTACCAAGCCTGTCCCTGTCAAAATTTGGGGCATAGCTGCTGCACCAGCACTGCCAAGCCCTGCAGACCTGGCCTTTGCACGCTTGCTGCCTCCGACAGATATTAAATCAATCAATTTGTAAGCCACTGAGGTGTATAATACAATCAGCTCAAAACTGTCTAAATCCGTCTTCTCAGTCCACTTCATGTCCCTGCCTACCTCCTCTCACCCATCTTCCTCCACTCCCCACAGACGGTCTTAGAGCCTCCACAGCTCTGTCCTGCTTCACACTACTGCTTGCTGCTAGAAAACCATGTCCATGCTCAAACCAGTTTACTGAAAGGCAGACAGGCAAACGACGGGTAAGAGAATTTGCCTCTCCTTTCCAAACTGTAGGTTTTGAGGCCAGAAAGAGGGATGCTTAAGTAGCAGGCAAGAGAGGACAATCCATCCCCTGGCTCTGCTTCAGCTGGAGCAGGTAGGCATCTAATGGGGTTGTGAAGTCTCCAGCCACGCAGTACAGCTTCTCCAACCAGACGTAGGAGCGGCTTAGCCAAAATCCCACACCAGTCATGGATCTGCTGGAGCCACGCTCTTCCAGGACGTGCTCTTTTCTCTCCACTAGCCTCTGCAATGAGCTGTTGAGACATCTTGGCTTGCCCGAAGCTGGCTGGCAGAGCCCTCGCACAGCATCGCATGGCAGTGAGGGAGCTCAGGAAAACAGGGGCTTGACCAGCTCCTCCTGTGACCTGTCTCTGATGATGAACTGCTCTCCCTAAAACATCAGCACTTTATTTTCAGGTAGTGCACTGCTGATTGCCACCTCCTGCCAAAAAGATTGCATTTTTGCCTTTGTCTGCCAAGCTGGAGATTTGAATGCTGGAGAAGGCGATTATTTATTAGCCAAAAAGAAAAAGAAAACCCACAACCCGTGGTTCCCCATGGTGCCTGAGTCTGGAAACCTGCATTTGAGTGGGGAAGGAGTATGTGGGACATCTTCCACCTTGAGCCTCCAGCACCTTGCTTTGATATGAGTCACACAAATTCAAGCCAGCACCAAAGGCGCCATCCCAGGAGATCCCTTGGCCTTTCAAGGACCTACCAGATCAGGTGGATCCTGGCTGAGATCCCTGCCTGGAAGGTGGCAGAAATTCAGGTCTCAGGTCCCCTGTGGGTGTCCTGACAGCCCAGCTTTTTGGACTGCTCATTTTTCTTTGCGGTCGTCATGAAAATGTGAAACTTCGATCCTCAAGTGGAGCAACCACATTTTTTTCACCCTCAGGAAACGTTTTTCACTCCGAAGGTCTATGAAACCATTTCCCACTCAATTCCAATAGCTTGAAATAAGAGGGGGGAAAAAATGTTGAAAGGTTTGGGTACAGTACTGTACTTTTCTGAAGTCTTCAGTGTATTGTGCCCTGGATTTTCGGTTCATCCCGTTGCAGAGAGACGAGCCAGGCACAGGCTCAGAGCAGGATGCTCTTGGAGATGAGAACACTGTGGTTCCCGAGCTTGGGGCTGGGCATGCAGCTGAAAAGCAAAATGCAAGAAGCATTAATTCACTGACTGCAGGCATTTACACTGAAATACTGAAGAGGTTAAATGCGGTGCTCGCAGCTGCACAAGGAGTGGTGCCAGCATTTGAAATCTGGGAATAATTGGTTCGTGTTTCCAGAATCGTTTTTATTGAACGGGGTGAAAAGAGAGAGATTAAGATTGAGATTGAGAGAGAGATTGCTATTAAAAATTTAAACCACCAAGCTCTGAGCATATTGTTATGTTGGTGGCTGCTGTCAGCCTGCCCTGTGAACTGCCCTGCTCTGACATTGCTGCCACTAGCCATGGGCTGAACCTGGCACTTGCGGCCAACCAGGGAGATGGCAGAGAGACCAAGGACACATTTGCTTTAAAAAAGCTTTATGCTTCTAAACAGTCGATCTACCTGCCCACGGCTCCTCAGGCAATTTGGTGGGAAATGCACCTAAATTAGGTAAGCTGCAAAAGAAGGAACTATGATGGGAAACACAGCAGACAGAATTTTACAGTAGAGAACTGGTCTCAAAAAGGGGTTAAACAGTCCCAGCCCACTGCTTTCCACCAGAAGTCAGGACTGGAAACGGGTGGCAGAGCCATCGCACTGCTCTGGACAAGATCAAAGGAGCAACGCAGCTCTGGAACTGGATGCCAAAATTCCTGGACGTGTTTGACTTAGGCACGTAGTGCTGCAAGTTGTCTGTGGCAATGGATGTGAGCACTGCAAGGCAGGACACCCTCTCAAACACGTACAAGATCATTGCCCATTGAAGGCCAACAAACAGCTGATAGAGAAGTGGGTTCATGTAGGATTATCAGGAAAACAAGTTATGTATTGAGCACTGAAGAAATGTTGTTTGCTTTGTTTTGTTTTGTTTTGTTTTTCTCCAGGAAGCACTGTTTGCTTGTTCTTAACTGACTTGCTGGAAATGAAACTTTTCCATAAAAGGTTTTCAAAATGAGGTTCTGGATACCTGTCACTTAATGTTCCCACATTGCTGATCTGTTCCATTTTTAGTTTTAAAAAGGATTTTTCCAGGTTTCTTTAGAATGTGAGATAATTGTATTTTTAACGGGGATGGAGGATGTTAAAAAAAACAAAATTAAATGCAGCATCATAATTCATCTGAAACAGATTTTTTTTTCCCCCTCGCAGATTTCAGCTGGTGTTTTTGGTCCAATTCTGATTCAATTTGACTTTGATTCCACATCAAAATGATTTTTTTTTCTTCGATTACTTCCTTGTTCTCAAAAATACCAGTATTTCTCACAGAACAGGTAGGAAGGCTGCTTCCTGGCCTGTATCCTCCGAGAGCTAGTAATCATTTCTATCACTGCCTCCCATAACAGCATGAATCTGAAGTTAATCTTTAAACTTCTTCACAGATTGGCATTTATGAACTCTCAGCGAAGAGCCACGCTGGATGGTTAGGAATAAAGCACGCAGCTGTACACTGTTTGCCTTTATCAGCCTGAACACCCTGTTAAGATGCATCTTGTGGTACCTTTTCTATCGTGGCTGGACTTTTGGAGAACATCTCAATTCAATTTGGCTTGCATGCTCTGCACATGCACGAGTTCTGCAGGAAACATCTGGTTTGCTGCATGTCAAGTTGCTCGGTAGTTCTGCAAGAAGTCTATGGCAAATGAATCCCAGAGCTTTCCTTCTCTTGGTCTGGAATTTGAGAGTAGATTTTCAAAATTGAACCTAATTTTGTGCAGAGAAATCCAATTCAAACTTGTCCATGGGACTTTGGCTCCAAACTTTTCAAGAATCCATTTGGTTTCATTTGGATGTCCTTGAACTAATGTTTCTCCCCAGAAGCGATCCCTCTCCTATGCAGAGTCCAGAAGGAAATTTGATTCAACATTATCATGCATTTTGACAGTACATCTGGCAAGTAATACACAACTTTATAGCCCTCAACTTGGGAGTCCATATTTGGCCACCATGAGAGCTTTCTGAGCTTTTTATTTCATTCTTACGATTCCTTGATGAAACTCATGAGCAAGAGAGATAGACTTGGCTTGAAGCTCTGGAAGGCTAGTCAGACTATGAGAGACACAACTCATCTCCACCGTGGGATGGGAGCTCCCTGCGAAGTGTGAGAGGGCTGAACGGAGATGTTTTGGATACGTGTTGTTTTTCTCTCTCATTAGTTGCAGTATGCGTTTCTGCCCCGGATGCAAAAGCTGCTGTGGTGGGTTTGGGGAACAGGGCTACCACTTCGACACAGCTGTAGTGCATAACTGAGATGACATAGAGCAGGATGGACTGCCGTTTAATGTAAACTGCATTACCGGTGTCCCTGAGAAGACCATATAGCCGAGGGTAATGCTGTGAGCAGCAATTTCCACTCTCAAATTAAGACATTATTCCCTAGCCAAGAGCTACCTCCATCCTTCTGCTGGGTGTTGACAATCAGATCTCAGGAGCTGATGAAGAGACCCAACTGAAACAACAAACTCCCTCAGCAGGGCCCAGGCAAACTCCCTGTTAACTGGATCCCAACACGTTTCAAATTTATCACTGATAGTCATTACAGTGAGCAGCGGTTGGAAACGAGCACAGCCAAGGCACAGCATGGAGCAGCGATGCTGCGCGTTCATAGCAGCGACACGTGTACTGGTGTAATGTTGTCTGTGTTCAGGCAGGTTGGGACTGAAAATATCAGCTCCCATTTATGATCAGGAAAAACGAAGAAAAGAAAAAGAATCGGCGCAGCTTCTTCCACGTCAGCTTTTAGGCTTGAAAACGAAGCACAAACCTTTAAAACTCATGCATGCAAGTCTACTGCTTGGGAAAGGAAATGGATTCAGCACATGCTGGTTTGTGCTACCAAGGCAAGTGTGTTAGCAAAGCTCGCTCCTGACATCCATGAGGTCATTTACCTTCATACTGTTGCTTGACTCTAGCACAAACGACACCAGAAGATAGAAGCCAACACAGGCTGAGGAGATATATTAGAAAAGCAGAAGAGGGGAGTGTGGAGGGGGGATATGAGGTCATCCGCACTGACTGTATGTTAGGTACTCACATTAGAGCAGATAACAAAGCCATCAACTTCATTGAACAATCTTCCAACTGGTAACAAGGCTTGTTCTTCCAGTTTTTGCATTGAAAGAGCAACATCTGGCCTGGAGCCTTCTAGAGGCCAAATCCTTCTCTGTTGCAACCCTGCTGCTGTCAGCAGAGTAACACCAGGGGTGAATTTGCTCATGAGAAACTAAGGCAATGGGAGGGGAAAACAATTTGGGGTCCTGCTTGAAAAAACTCATGTTTTTCTGCAGAGCAGGCCAGGTATCTGAGCAATAAAGATTGTCACAGCTTTAATCGCTTTCCCATACACCAGCACTGTGCATAATAAACAAGGAGGATTTTTTTTGAGTTTTTTTTCCGTAATTAGCAGAAGAAAACCCAAAGCTGGTGTTTCCTTTCCCTTTTCTGATTTATTTCCTTAGCAGCTAAGCTACAAGATCAGAGCAGAGACACTCATTAGGTGGGGAAAGTTGGGAGAACATCTACTGTGTTTCTCACCTCCATGCTTAAAATCCAATAAAACATAAGGGAAAGGGGAAGGAAAAATATTACAGTTTTTAAAGGCACTCGGTGAGCTTCAGCAGCCACCGTTTATTGAGCTTTCCATAGCTTGTTTCCAATTATTGTAAGGTGTCCAGAAGCTACGGCAACAGAGCAATAGTCTCCCAGTGCTGCCATCACCTGCGAAGCAGTGTAGCTGGGTACAAAGGTGTTACAGCGGAGGGGAAAAACCCTGGACCAAACCTCTAGCCGGTGTCTCAACCAACATCCAGTACAATCCATCCCTGCTCCAGTTCATCTGGAAGTGCATTGCAGGCAGATGGCTCTGGGTTATTCCTGTCAATGGACCATGCAACTTGTCAGTACTGCCCGCGAAGAGTCAGGATTTGCCCAGGGCAATGGGGATTGCTTCAACACCAGCTGTGAGGGCTGCCGGACCGACCACTCGGCATCAGCTACTGTGCTTGCTCTGTGCCGAGATGCTGCCTGAATGTTGACATTTTAACAGCGTGGTCCCTTCCCTGCATATGATACGGCATGAGGGAATAACAGGATGTATTAATGTCATTTTAGATAATAATATTCTTCTCAGAGTGGGCTTTCTGGCACCATATGTCCCTCTGTGAGAGAACTCTATCCCTATCACTCCAGCATGAGCTCTGAGCTTGAAAGCAATCCATTTGGGCCATTAAAATGACTTGTGAAATGTGGGATAGTTATCAAGTAATTAGGACCACATTTCCTTTCTCTCCCTGCCCAGAGCGCTGTACTGCAATCTCAGGTCACCTTCAGCTTCTCTTCACCTTCGTCTTTTACAGACCAGCATGAGAACCAGTTTTTTGGATGGTGCTTGTCCTCCCTTCCCCTCCCCTTCTTGCTCAGCTGCCTTTTGCAACCTGCAGCATTTATTTTGTGTGCAAAAACGAGAGGAGCTGAATTTGGAGAGGTGCCAGGGAAGGTTTCCCCATTTTCCATCCTCTGTGCAATGGGAGCAGTGGTGCCTCTCTGATGGGATAGCTACAGTTGAAAGGACTGCCCAGGACTTGGTCTCCCACGGCCAAGAGTGAAGCTCTTGGAAAAATCTGGTGATATGTAAAAGAGCCATATGGCCCTCCGTGAGGTGGGGATTACCATGGGGCTTGGAAAACACGCCTGAGTACCTGGCTTTGCGATGCTGCTGGAGCCTGGAGTGGGGCTGAAGTCCCTGCTGGACCGCATTTCAAAGCCCTCTGCTCCTCTGCTCCAGGCTGCGTTGGAAAGTGCAGCTCACTCAGACATTGACGGGGCTGGGATCCCATTGTGGTGTGCACAGCGCTTGGATGGGCAGGAGAATACCCCTCCTCGCCCCCACGCCTCCCCAGAATGGAGGGTCCTGGGCTGGAGCCATGAACTGGAGCCACTCACACCTCTCACGCATGATCAGTCCCTCTGTGTTTTTTCCCCCTTTTCATGCTCGCAGGTCCGCTCTTCCAAGCCCAGATGACCGCAGCTCAGCAGGAGCCAGCACTTGCAGCATCTCTGTGCTGGAGACGGGCCCACAGATGTTAATGCTGCCTCTGGCAGGAGAAACGTGTGTGTGCACATACCTCACGGACATTGGTGCGGGGCCTTGCTCCTGGACATATCTCACATTGTCAGGGCTCACCTCTAGGGCTTTGGCCACCCTCTCCCCACCGTAAGTCTGCACAGGGCACCATGCTGAGTGGCCCATGCTGCCAGGGCTGATGCTCAGCTCCGTCCCTCCAAGGGTTTGGCCATCTTCCAGCTCTATTTTTGAACAAGAAACTGGTTTACGTAAGCAGGCCTAGCCTCTGTATGCTATTTCCCCTTCACACAAGCAAAGGCACTACTTGCAACCAATTGTTCATTGCCAGATCACAGTCCCGTGCTGCCCAGGGAAGGGAGCAGGGCTGAGACCTGGCCATACCTTCCCATACTGAATCCTGCAACTCAGCTACAGCCAACCTCATCATCTGAACCCTGCCACGGATGTCGTTCCCCCACCTCAGCCTTCCTCTGGCTCTTGCAGAGATGGGTCCACAAGAAAGCTCCCCAAGGTTTTTGTGACTCCATCTTTCCCTCAGCCCCAAGGAAACCCAGCTTGGAGACTTTCACCCCCTTCTTTCCTAACCTTACCTCCAGAATACTCTCTCAAGCCCTCACTGAAGCTTATTTCTCAGCAGAGAGCCCTGCTGGGTGTGCTCCTCACCACCCTTTCATTTCTGCCTCCTGGCCCCGAAGCATCAATTCATTATGTAAAGCAGCAGGGCTGAGGACACTGAGTCCCAGAAGCACCTGGCTGAAGCCACTAAACGATCAGCTGGGAATGAGTCATGTTAGCAACCCAAGCCCAGGAAACCCAGCCAGATCCCTCTGCACAGCACTGGAATAGATTGTAACTGACTGACTGATTACACGCTCTGGCCAAGTCCTAGTGAATTAGAGTGGCTTGCAGGGGGATGCAAGGATAAGGGCTATTATTAGCACTGCTATTTATTTTTCGGGTAGCACTCCTATTGTCTCAAGTGCTCTCTGAATTGTTGGCAAGACAGTTCCTGCCCCTAGCATACAGGTTCGTTGGGATCCAAGGGCGTGACTGGAGATGAGCTATGAGCTGTGGGATGGATGTGCTAACACTCACTTGGCGTGAAGTGGGGGAACTGGACCATCAGTTTGTCCTGACTGGAGACAGCTTGAGGCCGAGAATTGCCACGCCATGTCTCTCATCAATGAATGGCTGCTACCGAGTGCTGTGAGGTGGGATTGGGAGTAGGACAAAATGGTAGAAACTGGAGTGAAACATCTCACACAGGGTAAATGTTGGAAACATCTGTAGCGTCGGGCCAGGTACACACACCCAGACCCTCCCTGGAAGGCAAACAAAGCTATCCCAGGCTGGCGTAGCTATCACAAGCTGGAGGGGAGGTGAGCAGCTAGGGAGGTATGAGCCAGTTTGCCCTGCGACCTCTGCTATGTGGTCACCAGGCATGGAGAAATTGGTGCTGCCATCTAAAGCCCTGCTCAGAAAACCCTATTCCTCTGCGGAAACCTCAGCTTCATGCTGCTGAAAGAGAAGGGGTGGAAAATATGACCCCAGCACAACCTAAAAATTAACAACACAGAAGCTTATTTTTAGGAATCTCATTGCTCATAAGCTGGAATTTCACCCAAGTCTCAGGCTCTGGAGGGGGAGAAGGACAGATAACTGGCCTTTACAGCTCCTCAGATGAGCCCTGGTATCTCTCGGCTCCTCAGTGGCGGTGGCGACATGTCTAGACACTCTGGGAAGCATTCAATCAGGAGAAGGAAGAATGGGTCCTGCTGTTAGGAACAATGCAAGGGGAACAAAATGGCCTGTTTTTATTCTATGCAGCTGTCTTTTAAAAGGACTATTAGGTCACTGAAAGTTTTAGTTACAGCAAAAAATAACTCAAAAAACAACAAAAAATTGGAAATGAAACTGTATCTATTTTTGGGAAATTGGTTGGTTTTTTTTTTTTATTTTAATAGGTTTCCCTTTCAACTCTTTTCCAGCTGATTTTTTTTTTCTTTAAGTTCTATGATTATTAATGGCTGTAGCACTAATGTGCTTGGAAAAAGCTCATTTGAGAACCATGTTTTTTGGATTATAGAATATCTGAAAGATATTTTTCTTTTCTTCATCCAACAATTGCCCAGTTTTCCCAAGCAGACATTATTCCATGCCACAGCGTTGGATACATTGGACCAAAACTTGGCTTTGAAGATAAGCGGGAGATGCCTGTTGCAATGTGGTCATCACTTCTACCGCAGAGTTCTCTTCGTGTCCACGTACCAGATGATCTTTGGGGAGAGGGGAATCCAGGGACCATGCTGGTCCTGGAGGACTCACTTCCCCTCACTGGCATATTGAGGGTTTTCCGGTGTCACTGAAAAATTCAAACTGGTTTTTTTTTTTTTTTTCAAAAGCGGAATCCAGGAGTTCTGGAAAGAGCTGTGGATAGACATAGATGTGGTTTGTCTATCTATCTGGAGCGTATGTTGTGGTGGTAGAGATTTCCGCTGACCAACTTGCTTTGCAACAGACCTGTGGTGTTCCCAGCAAGGGGGAGGGAAGACTTGTCAGCCAAACTGTCTTCAAGACATGTCTACATCATTGCTGGAGGGATGAGGAGGTGGTTCCACACAATATAACTCTTCAACAAGAAAAGCCACAGCCAACACAGAGTCAAACCACCTGGGAAGTGATGTAGTAGTATTTGAATACTCAAACAAGACAACCCTCTGCTTCCCTGGGTTACATTCCAGCCCAGCATTTCCTTCCTAGACCATTCAGCTCAAGGCCATGCAAACAGTGCTCCATTGCTCAGTTTAAGTGTTCCCTGTTGTTTCCAAACTGGGAAATTCAACCCGACTATGCTACAGGACAATGTTACCTGATGGCACTGGCTTCATTTTCAGCAAAGGAAGCTCAAAGCAGCCCAGTTCCCATCTATGCTGAGATAGTGTAGAAGAAGAAACGCAGAACAGTGGTCCAAAGGCAGATTCCCATCATTACAGCTGTCAAGAGGAGATGCCTAGGAAAAGAACTTAATAAACAGAGAAAGGATGAAGGCGGCTGTTTCCTGGCAGACCTTGCAGTTTTTAGCAAACTCTTACCTCAGAGCCAAAGCCCGGGGTGTTGTGGATGTGCCTCTAACATCTGCCAACTGCCTGCAGTCCTACCTGAGTGGCTCTTCCTGCTGGAGCAGACACGAGACACTGTGGCACAGGTCCTGCCAACCACCAATGGAAGAGGGGACATGGATTTCCCAATCTCAGCAGTTGTGACCAGACTTCAGCCTTCTTGCACCTCTCGAGTGACCTTCTGGCTTTTTAAGGTATAACCATGATTGCTTACACATGCGCAAGTATCTACTGTTGGGAGCTGACAGAACTGCAGAGTATTCCAGGAACGGCTTTCAAGGTCCTGCCTAAGTGAATGGAATGAGGAGTTTCCCTGTTTGATCTCCAACCCGTACTCTGCCATTTGAAATTTTATCGTCTCCCTTTACCTGACCAGAGCAAGAAATCAATATGCAGTTTAATGCAAAACAGTGAAGTCAGAGCTTTCATTTTAAGGAAAAAGCAGAAATTTCAGCTGTAATAGGACTACTTCTGTTTAAAATGCTACACAAAACATGATGGATGAGCAGAAAGAGCAATAACTTAGGGTGTTTGGAGTGCTCTTCTCTTCCATAAATCTATTTAGCAACTATCATCTGAGCACAGTGTCTGTTGGAAGCAGATGGGAGAGGTTTGGGAGTCCTTCCCCGGGAGGGGAAGGGGACAGAACAGCACTGGAGGTTGGTGATTCTTTGACCTTTTGGATGGTCTTTGCTTAGAGTGGGAAAGTTCATGGACAAGGTAATCCCCAGCAGCTCCACAGGCATGGACTCTAGCTCCAGAGCATTTAAAGCTAAAGAGACCAGAAGTACGCAGACCTATGAAATAAGAGCAGGTAGGATTCACCTTCAAGTGGTTTCCCATAACAACTGTTTAACCAACGTTTCCTGTCTATCTCCATTTTCTCGTGACCTTGGTAAGTTAAGTGTTCCACTAAAAATAACCTCTCTTTTATTGCTGGGAAAGAATCCTGGTCTTCACAGAAACAGAGTTTCTAATCTTCACAGAGGCAGATGCTGGGATACCCCAAAAGCTCAGCAACTGGCAGGCAAAATTAATGAGACTCTCCCACTTATTGTAAATAAAAAAAATCTCCCGTGAGTTTATAGCAGTTGCAAATCCAGAGGCCTTTCTGGTCTCCAAATAAACTGTACTTTCTGGAGGTTTGGGGTTGGCTGTGCTATGGTAAGAACTTCAGAAATAGGAATTGATGAGATCTTTAGCAGATATATTAGAAAATAAATGGGAAAAGATCCCAGCCCTACTCTATGTGCTCTGGTATGGAAGGAGGAGCTCCGGTTACCTCCTGGTGACCCAGCTGCCCACCTCTTTGCTAGTTCTGTGGTCAAAAGTGTGCATTTAATGTGCCCTTAGGTTCACCTGGGCAGCTTTGCAAGCTGGGATGGGGTTTCAAGGGTACACTGCTGTTGACGGTGATTACGTTACACCAGTAGCACTGCTGCCAATTGCTCTGTGTGTTTACAGTGAAAAAAAAAGGAAAGAAAACAACAGAGAGATTCATAAATTGGAAGAAAATGAAGTAGAAAACTATCTAATCAATTTATTCATAAGAGAAGGAAAAAGGGAGGCTTGTTCTTTAAAACACACGAAACTCCTGAGCCCTGTGTGTGTATGTTAAAGCAGTGGGATGGAGCTGTGACTTCTCGCAAAGCAGCTTCTCAAGAGCTCTGTAGCCTGCGGACATCACTCGGAGAGGGCAACTATCAGTCCTTATGTCCAGGGAAGGAGTTGAAGCTGTCCATGCCTTGGCAGCCACTCCATGATGTTTCTCATGGGGGCTCTGGGGTAGCAAACTCTCAGTCAGCACACCTCTGGAACGGTCCAGGTGTAGCCAGCCATTATCCAAAATTGAAACTTTCATCCATCTAGGTGTCCGTGTCCGGTTCCTTCCCAACTTTGTGTCTTTTGTCAGAAGGACAGGAGTAGGGACACAGCATGACAGCTTGGAGTCTGTCCTTGGTTTTATTGAAAAATTTCAGAGAAGGAGGAAAACCCCAACTATTTCCCAGCTACTGAGAAAGGCTGGCACACATTGCAGAGAGCACGAGGCCAGACAGGCTGTTGGGTCAGAGGTCTTCAAAAGTGTTTCCTTGGGTTTTTGTTTCCGAGACTGGCAAGACTGGAGTAAGACTACACTTTGGAAGAGTATTTTGGGAATAGTCCTATGCATAGAGACGCCTTATGCTTCTGCTCACTTAGGAGAGAGAGAGCCCAGAAGGAATCAGAAGCAGAAAGGATCAGTCCAATGCCATGTGAGGAGCACGGGGCAAAGCCAAACATGGAGCTGAGCCTTTCCAGATCTCAGCCCAGATATTTAACCCATCCTTCCGCTCCTCAGCCCACCTTCTCTACCTGCCTAGTGTGGTAGATCCCCACTGCTCCAGCTGGCCTCTGGGGCAAAACTCTGCTCTCTGTAGCATGAATTAATTCTTCCCTCCCTCCCCTTTATGATGCTTAAAAAAATAATAGCAGCGATCCTTGAGCAGATACCATGGAGAGGTTAATATGGAGAAAGTATTTTTAGATCTCAAGGTATTGGATCATTCTTTGTTATGGCAACGAAGCTTGTTATTCCTTGTTTCCTCTGGTCTTTTATATGCATCATAGTCATCAAGGCTTCAATCCAGCTTACAATAAACATTCAAAAACCTCAGGATTTTAGAACTTATTTGTTGTGCGACTGGTAAGAACATTAAAAAAGAGAGGAAAGAAGAAAGCCTGTCAAAAAACTGAGTCTCAGAAGGAAGGAGGGGAACTCTAGCCTGAGGAGAAACCTTGTGCCTCTAGAGAAATTGTACCCGAGACTTTGGGTGGGGAAGGTAGAGCAGATGACATCTGGAGGTCCTTTCCAGCCTGCACGATCCTGTTGGTCTACAACACCTAAACCCCACAGCAAACCCAGCCTAGAGTGCGGGCAGATCAGGGGCTCCAAAACGACGAAATGCTGCCTGGTTTCAGTCCAAAGCAATAAATCTTTCCTTGCAGAGGTTACTCTACACTTGGACCAGGTTTGCAGAAAGATTTGCCAAGGTTCAGCAGTGAGGTTCAGAGCAAATGCTGAAACCAGGTGTGCTATGCCTTTTAGAGGTTTTATTGCAAAGTCCATGTACATCTACAGGAGATATCTTACCTGCAATGCCTGCTCTGAGATGGGGCAGAAGGCAGACCAGGAACATGTGCTGTCATTTCTTCTAGCAAATTCATTGAATAAAACATTCAGGGGAGCTTTGTGTCTCGAGTTACCTCTTTAAAGCAACTGCTGGGAATACAGAAACTCTGTAAAATGTACACAGAAAGCATGCCACAGATCCTTGAGTAGAGAAACCATCCTTTCCACTGTGTAATAGTACTGCACCTTGCAGAAGCTGCATAAGTGAGCTGGGATCATGGACAAAACAGGATGACGTTCCCCGATCTGCCCTATTCACTCACAATGAAATCTCATGACTCCCTCTTTTGTTATTTTATTTTGCTAGAACATAATGTGTTTTGCTTTAGCCAGCGCCATTTGTAGCATCCTCTCAGTTGTTTGGGCTGCAAAAAAACAGGAGAACAGTGCTTTTGAACATAGGTTGGGTTTCAGCGTTTTTAGGCCAACACGTTTCCACTTCAAAACACATCAGTTCTTTTCAGAGAGATGTGAACAGAAGACAGAAAACCTGCTCCATTTGATCTGTGCTTTAAATGTTACTGAGGAAAACAGAACCATTTTAAAGAAAGCAACTGAAGAAATTTGGAGGGAGCTGCCCAATAAACAGAAGAAAGAGCAGCGATTCAAAGTAGTGACAACTGAGCTCCTTGGCACCAAAACATCAGCAATTATTGGCTCATTCCAGATTTTCTTTGTCTTCCATATCTTGGCCATGAAGTGTCATGCCCAGAAGTTAACTGGAGGGAACGAGCACTCCGAGCTTCTGTTGCTGGGGAGTGTCTGGCATTTCAGTGTTTGCTCTGTGTTTTGAAAAGACACAAAAAGTTGAAATTCCAAAAGAGGCTCCAGGACTATTGTCCAGAAAAAAAAATTATTATATTTTATAGAAATGTCATAACTGACACAATGTGTAGGTGGCTTAAAATGCTGAAGATCAGAACAGGAGCTGAAATATCCGCAAAATGCTTACTTTCAAGTCATTATATTACTAAACCTAATTTCCCTGTGTGCCTTATCTCACAAAGACAGCACATGACCTCTACCTTGCTGGTGACTGAGAAGAGAAAGGCTCAGGAGAAGGATCTCAATATAGTTTCTTTTTACCATACTCCTTCATGGAGCCCCTATAACCAGCTTGAGAGGAAATATGGGCTAGCTGGGCCATTTTACATCTTACAATTGATGGATGCTCTTCTGTGGCCCATGCAGTCGTACCTGTAGATTAACACTATTCCCATGGACTCAGCCAGCACAAAAGTAGCTCTTTGTCTCCTGGGCATTGAGGTCCTCCTGAGAGCACAACCATAATAAAGAAAAAGAACCGGAGCTGCACTTTCCCTGAGGGAAGTTGAAGTGTATTCTGAATTGATTTGAAACCAATCCAATCAAAAGAATGAAATACTCCCCAATCAGGTCAAACTGACTAAAATGAAGTGTTTCATTTCAGGTTCATCTCCCACCACCCTTCAAAATAAAACAGAAAGAAAACAATATATAAAAAGAAGAAAAACCACAGGTTTTCAGCACAATCACATTTCTTCCCCATGGGATACATCAAACCTGTGGGAGTGGCAAGTTTCCTTGGAAAAACCTTTCTCAACAGCTCTTCTCCACTGCGCGCAATCTCTGAAAAGCCCATTGCTCTGATCTGAGGGCTTCCCAGGAATTATGGATCAGGTGCCTCTTGTATCTGTCCCTGAGTTAAGCTTCCTGCTCAGAGGATGCTTCCCAAAATCCACTGCAGACAACAGCACGATGTCCATCGTTGGATATCATGAGTCTGAGACCATGCCATACCTAAAATGGTATTCCATCAAACACTCACCCCTCTATCCCATCTCTTTTGTTGTGCTTATATTTCTGCAAAAAATATTGTCTGTGTATACATACATTACAGGTGTGTATGTGTGTGTGAGTGTGTAAAATCCCATTTTTTTATTGCTAGAAAACACCACCGTCTTTGGGGAGTATTGCTGCCTAGCAGGTGAAGCAGGACTTGCGCTGCATCAAGCCATTTTCTCTGTTAGACGGGTCCCCGGCCGAGTGCTGAAATGCAGCCGTCTGCACTGAGCCAGGCATGATAGCAACACATGAAGGTCCTGGAAAAGACGAGGAAAACCTTGGTGTTTTCCTCTTTCCTGACTGCACAGCTTGGCTTGCAGCACCACCTTAATATCTTTCCCATGCTTGCTCTGACACTGCCTGGAAAACGGCTCACAATTAATAGACCCGTGTTCTTTGCAGCAAGCCGAAATGCCGAGAAACAATAAATTAGATTTTCAGAGGATTTTTCTGTGAGCAGAAGACATGAATTGTTAAACACTTTCCCCAACAGGGCCAAGGGATGCTCTAGGAAAACGGCAAACAGAGAGTAGGTGAGAGAGGGCATCCGTCAGCACTCAGCCACCGAAGCACCTTTTCTCCTCCAAAAAGCTGGCTTTCAGCAAATCCCTTACAAGGGCTTTTTCCATGTTATACCAGCTAGCCAAGGAGTTGTGCAATTAGATGTCAAACATGTTTGGAGAACAAAGTGTGTAAACGGGATGTAATGCAATACTACGTGTTTATTTCTGAACACGAATCCAAGCAAATCCATCCATGGCCACTTTGCAAGATGAATAAAGTCTACCAGCTTAAGACATCTTGCAGTATTTCTTCTCTCTCCTCTTCCACTAAAGAACCAGGATGAAATGTTTTTAATAAAATCTTTTTTTTTTTTTTTTAAAAAATACATATATATATCAAAGTTCAAATAAATCTTTACTATAATCAGAAGAATGCAGAGAATTGTAAAAGTTTAGAAGGGGTCACTTCTGACTGGCCCCTACTCTATAAAGTACAGTTTGATGTCCTGTAGTTTATAGCTGTACAAAGCCCAGCTCTTCTGCATTCAGATTGGCTGTTAATGTTGTAATGATGTTTAACTGCTGACAAATGAATTACAGGTGGGGAGCGCATTGCCCGTTTAAGACAAGGACTGTTTAAGTAAAAAAATCTGTCATTTTTATTTGGTTGAGCTTTTTTTTTATGTTTCTTTTTAATTCCCTCAAGCAAACAGATTAAGGAACATCATAGCCTGTCAAGTAATGTATGTTTGTAAAAACACCACATCTCTTTGATGCATCTATCATGTGCTGGAGAGGAGAGAGAAGGGTTTTCTTTCACTTGCAGCGTAGCTTCTTTTTATTTTTTTGCCACTAATTATGGAATTTCTCATTAAAATAACAAGGAGCACGTCTGGCTGGGATTCCAGCACATGTTTTCACTTTTGGAAACCAATGGGAACCGTATGCTTTCTTCCTTCTTCCATGTCCCATGCAGCAGTGGCAGTGCAGAGGGCCAGCTTTAGCATCCATGCCCTGCTCCACAAGACCCTTGGCCAGGCGCTGGGAGAAGACACTCTCCCAAAGGCATACCCAGCTCACACCAGGCACGGGGAGGGGGGATGCTGCATTCACCCACTGATTTTAAACTTTTAAAATTCATGCCAGGTTTTGGACCTGATTTTTATTCATTTCCCCTCGTAGGCCTTTCTCCTCTCTTCTTCCTCTCCCTCCTCATTCTGTTGCATTTTTTTTCTCAGGGCAAAACTAACTCATGCAGACCTGTGGTGGTTATTTATAAACTCCTTGAACGCCAAAGCGCCATGAACAATCATTTCCCTTCAGTTTACAGGAACATTCAAAGTGCTCTGAAACATATTTTCGACATCACTCATCACTTTGAAGATGCGTCCAAGCTTTTGTTCGTGTTTATTGACAGGAAGTTGTTTTTCATTGCTTAAATCAGGAGGGGGGTGATAGGGAGGAGGGAGGGGGGAAGAGGATAAGGGGTTTGCCAAGCAGTTGAAGCTGTACCTGAAAAACCTGACCTTGCATTCCTGGCGTGCATGTTGGCTTCCCCCCGCCACCCGCTACCCAACCCTGCTTTTCTCTTTCAAGGGGGAAAAACATCGTCAGAGCTTAAAAAAGGGTAAATTAGAGCAAGGATGGATGTGGACAGGTGAGAGGGGAGGAGAAATCTCTGTTATCCATTGTGGCTATATAAGAAAAGGGTGTTTTGGGGCACTCCTTGGCCCTGGAGAGCAGGGATGAGGCACAAGCCTCCTCCCCCAACACCCCCCACTTTGTCTCCCAGAGGGAGGCTGTGCTGGGGAATGGGCCAGTACATCAGGGTCATCCCTTTCGCAACTTGATGGCTTAGGAGAAATCGTGACTTATGGCGGGAAGGATTGGGAAAGGGGGGGGGGGCTGGCTGAATCACTGTGCCGTGGCAGGGCATGGATCTCTATCCCCAGCTCTGGGGGCTCAGAGCAAGTCTTGTTGAGCTACTATCCATGGAGATGGGCAAGAGGTCTGCAGGTTGGCCAATTGAGGATGGGAGTCTTCCAGGCCAGGCTGAAGGGTGAGGGAGGAATACAGGGAACTGGGCAGATGGTGATGGAAGAGGGGCAACACAGATGCCTACCTGCTCACCACTGCATGCCAGGAGGGAAGGTCAAATGCTTCTGGTTCCCACCTCAAGTCCCAGACAACCTCTTCAGCTCATCTGCTGGCTTCAACTACCCTGAACGTCAGCAAAGAGCAGCATCCTTTCTTGAAGGACATGGTGATACACATCTCCTGCTCCATGGGCTGGCCCTGGTGGAGGAAGCCAGCAGAGGAGCAGGACAAGCCCCTGGGGTGCACAGGGAAGAGACAACAGAGCCCAAGATGAGGACCTCAGCCAGCCAAGGAGGACTGCCATCACAAGAAAGCACCACGAGCAACACAACGGACCAGTTAGTCTTGAGCTCACGGACACATTTGAAAGCACTCAGCAGCCCTGGTACAAATCACTGCTGTGCTCTGTTTAGCAGGGAAAAGAGAGATTTTAAATAAGGTTGTATCAAGCTTTTTATATTGACAATGGGACTGGTTATTATATACTGTGTGCCTGAGGTTCTTCCACTGAAAGGAGTGTAATGCAACACTGGGGGCAATTCTTGATTCCACTTACTCCCAATAATTATTACTTCTTGGCTTGTTGCTACACTATATAGTGTAATGTTATTGCTTGGAATGGTATGTTAACTTAGTTTTTACTGATACCATGTGTTCCCCCTCTTTTATCCCAGTAGTGTGTCAAGAACTGTTTTTCTAAGGATGGTCAAGGGAATATGATTCTAATATTACTGTAGATGATATAAAAAGTTTTATAGACAGTATTCCACGTTTGAACTGGGAGCCCAGAATTCAGCCATGAGGGCCTTAATCAGACATTTGAATTGCAGGTTTTGAAGGCTCAGATTGGCTGGTGAGGTAGAAAAGGCACTCACTTGGTTACGGGCAACAGCCAGTTTGAAAGTCATGATGCTAGACCTGCACTTAGAAACAAAACAAAAACGTCTGAAAGGTGGCCTTATAATATGTTATTTCAGGCCTCATTTGTCTCCAGAAGCATGATTTAAAGCAGCCTGAAAAATACACAGGGACACTTTGCTTGAGGAGTTATTCCCATGAGTGGATCCATAACACTGTGCTTGTTAACGCGACAGTCACCGTCTTTGCTGGCAGAGCTGAGGTAACACTTAGGTCCTCCAAAACTCAGAACAGAAGCTGCAAAAGGAGCTACAGACCAAGGTGTACCAACAATTATGAAGGAGCTTTGCATTCTGTCTGGCCTGGCAACAAAAACCTGTTTGCAGAAGGGGACTGTTTTTACGTCACCATGCGGAGATCTGCCAACGAAGGACTGGGCAATGACTCCCTCCATCGCCCAGTCGGACAGGAGAGCTCGGACTAGCTCTGCACAGCCCTGTGATGCTCCCAGACAATGGGGTGTTGCGGAGCACAGCACCACAAACACTCAGGAGGAGGAGACGCAGGGACTGCACACTTGCTCATGGCACTCAGAGCAATGCCTGGGGTGGGAGGGCAGAGTGGAGCTGTGGGCTGCTGAAAATTTCTGTGGGGACCAGAGCACAAGGATTTGCTCCACTGTTTTCTCTGCTTCACGCCAGCTTCTGCAGTGCCATTTGTTCCTCAGGTCTGCGTCTGGAATTTATGGTTTATCCACCTTTGGAAGCTGCTGGTTCAGCTCCTGTGAGAAACTGCAGCAGACAGGGACTCTGCACATCTATCTCTGCTGCACTCAAGATGCCTGTGTTTACTAACAGTGTGCTTTCACATTTGGTGATCAAGGTATTTCTTGATATGTTTTATAGTAGAACAGGTCCAACGTGCAAAAGGAGGGGAGTTTGACGGCAGATAGCAACAGCAGGCAGTTTTCCAACCCCGCCAAACTTTTACGAGCACTTCCATAATGGCATTTCCAACACTTGGGCCATGACTGCAGTGACAGTTGACGCCTCATACATCATAATCTGCTTTCTATTTAAAAAACAACAACGCTGTTTTATTTATTGCAGGTGATTACCTTTGCGCGGGACAAACGTGCCTGGAAATTCCAACACTTTTGTCTCAGCAGCAGGCAGGCTTGCACTGTCTGACACTATGTTCATCATTGCAGTCATCATTGGGGCTGCACTCTCCTTGTTTCGCAGGTCACCTCATTGCCTTGGAATACTGTACACCCATACAGTATACTGGCATGATTGCTGGAGCTTCAGAGCTTTCCTTGGGGTTTTTGGCACCTTTGGGAGTGTCTGTTTTGGGTTAAGGAGCAAAGCTTTGCTGCCAACCGAAGTGAGCTTCAATTGTACTGCAAGGTGGCGGTGCATTTTCCTGACTTGGTCACTGCTCACACAGGCTCAGACACACAGACATCTGTTTTTCTCTCCTTGGACATTCCCTTTACTTCACTTTAAAATTCTCATTGAAGACAACTTTGGGACATCCTGTACTTGTCCGCATTTCTTTCACCAGTTGTTTTTTGTAATTTGCATTGAGCACAAAGGAACTAGAGCTTTGAGTTTACCAGGAGCACCCAGAGACAGCCTGAAGTGAGGTTGTGATGCCTCTGGAGGGCCAACCAGTGTGGAGCAGGGTAGGATAGGGTGAGCCAAGGTGATGCTGGAAAGACAAGGCCTCCCTAGCAAAGCAAGGGCAGGGGGTATGAGGAATGTGGTGGAGAAGGAGGTGAGCAGCAGTTCAGCAGGAGGGAGATGAGGTAGATGGGCTCCTCATCAGCTCTTTCCTCAAGAGGAAATCCTTAGGGCAAGGAGAAATGGGTAACAGCAAACCTACCAACTCACACATATAGAACAATGAAAATACTTTTACTCACTGGCGCATCTGTTGCTCCTCACTTTAAAAACTGGAGGCAAAGACTTTAAGCTGCAAGGCTAAGAAGTAAGCAAATTAGGATGAACAGATCTTGGATGAAACGTTAGCTTAGGTGAAGTCATTTGTTCATAAGCTTCAGCCAAACCACCAACTTTGCAAAGCACAGCTGGGCTCAAAGCAGGACAAGCACCTGTTCTGTAGATCTTCCAGAGCCAGAACTGTCTAATACTGAGTGTAACTGCCCAAATAAACCCAAGTATCCCAAATTCCTCCTCTTCCTACTCATACTTGAATAATAACCTCTCTGTTAAAAAACACAGAGAAATACACATCTGGACTGTCTCATCCAAATTAAGAAGGTTGCTCTTATGCACCCCTATCTGGCCTTCTGAACGTGCCCCTTCCCTCCTCCCCTGCCATGAGGCTTTATCTACCAAGTTGGGGAGATCCACACCTTTTGAAGTCTGGCAAAAATTTCTGGCCGTGTCTTGTAGTCTGGCCAGATCCATCAACCTATTTCTGTGTTGATATAGCCTCAAAAAGAAATCACCATGGAAAGAGGTTCTCTTTACCCTTTGCAGAAACAAAGCTTCTTGCTTCACCCCAGCTCCATCACATCATGGAGAGTCCATTGGAAATGAAATCTTATATTTGAAAACCATCAGCCTCCAGAGATATCCAATGAGATCTCTTACCAGCTTGAGCTGAAAATGAACCACTTAGGCCACAGACATGGGCAAGCTCTCCTGCAACCCAGCCAGCTCGACTCCTTCCCACTTGACATCTTGTGATGGGGGAAGAGCACTGCTGCTACCAATATGTCCCTGCTGGGATTTAATGGCAAGGGATCCTTCTTGGGCCATTGGGAGCCTCATTTAAGTCCTCTGAGATGTGATTTGCTTCACATTGCTTTCCAGCATCAATGGGAAGTTCCCATCAATGCTGGGAAGACCTTGATTCTGGTTTCAAACTGCTTTTCTTTGTACTCTCCACTCCCTATCTCTCAAGCACTCTAGTCCCATCTGCAAAATCAAGGTAATGCTCCAAAACTCCTTTACAACTGACTGAGCTTTCCAAAAGAGAAGCTTGAGGTATCGCTATTCCATAGGACTGGTCCACAACTTTATAAACATCATAAAAGATTTGAGACAGCAAAGTGTGAAGAACAGTCTATCTGCAAGGTTACAGGTACTGCTCCTGGTTTCCCTCTCACATGTGGTATATGACATAAAAAGTCCAGTTTGAATGGGAATGATTTGCAAATGAATCACTGTTTCTTAATGAGAAAAAATAATCTGCATGCATGTCCATGGCCACCCTTTGCAGGGAGAGCTTGATAGTGGCTGCTGAGATGCAGGATGCATGCTGCACACACCACACACAGGAACAAGGGGACCCTTTGTAACGCTGGGAAAGATTGCTCTACCATATTTATTTTTCAGACAAAAAATCTGACCTGGAAAGCATCAACATTGTTGCAGCATGAGGAGGCGATTTTGTTGTCCTTTTTGGGACCGACATGCAATCTTCTGAAGCTGAAATAGAAATTTCACGCTTCTGAAGGCTTGGGACATCTTTTAGGGATCAAACCAGTGTTCATCTCTAGTCCCTCCAGAGATGAGTAATGAGGCCACACGCTTTTTTTGGAATTAGCACCAGGACAAAATGACACTGTGCTGCGCAAGTGTATTTTTAAAGAACAAATTGGATCTTTTTGTTATTGTTTTTGTTAGGCTCAGTTATGGGGTAGAGGATCTGATGGTGGAGGGGGAGTATCCTCCTGTTGATCTGGTAAATACATCATCTAAATAAAATCTGCTCTAGCAAACAGGCGAGCCCAGGGAGATGAAGGAAACCACATTAAAAACATGATGAAAGTTGCCTCGAGGCTCCTTATGTCACACTTGGGCTTTGGGTGGTTGGGTTTTTTTTTATTTCTTCCCCTTTTCTTCCATTAATAACCCAAAACCTAGCGTTCTTCACTTTGGTGTTAAAGGCTGAGAAGACCCTTCAGCTTTTCCCCCCAAACACACGCACACACACACATGGGCAAGCTTGCGTGCAACGAATGCCTGTTGCTTCCTGTCCAAGCTGCAAACCAAGGGTACGTTAAAGGCTCACAGGCAAGAGGGATTTGGGTTCCTGGGTTTTGGGGGCCTTTCAGCAGCTGACCTGCCTCATTTGGTGGAGACAAAGTGAATTTTATGGGAAGTAGCCAGCTAAACACTGGTTCTGGGACAAAGTAGACAATCCCTTGGCATGTCCCAGCGTCAACATAGAGAGGAAAGGGGCAATGCCACGTGGGGACCCTGTGAGCCCGGTGGGTATGACCCACAGCTCATGATGCTGGAGAGGGGAGAGAAAGAGGCAAACCCTTAAACACTGCAGTATTTCTACCCTGTTGTGTACTCCCTTCAGCAATGACAGAGCTAAATAAAACTCACACGTGGTTTATTTTTTGATTAACCTCCCCTTCCCGCTGCCCCCCTCCCAAACTGATTTATGGTACTATTGTTCTCTGACCTAACACACCAAAAGCTTTGAGCTGTGCAGCTCCCTCCCTGCTCCTTCCATCATGCAGGTGTACCTGCTGTAAAAGCGAGGGAGAGGAGGGAGAGGGAGGAAGGAAACAGAAGAGAAAACAAGAGGAAAAAGTTGAGGCTGCAGACACACACATCTGCTTTCTAACTAATTCAGGGTATGGCACACCCGTATGGGTCCCTTTTTATTGCTAACATTCCTTATAAGTTAGCAACATTTTTTACCCCCCTCCCCCTCCTTTCCTCCGAACTTCAGATGTCCCAGAGGAATGTTTAAATTATTATGGAATCCCAGAGGAGTTTGCTGCTTCCCTTTTTAATTTTTTCCATGCTACTTGCTGGTTTTTAAAGCAGTGCCCAGCTTACTCTTTCCTAAAGGCAAGCCCAGGGCTCCTTGTTCCGTCTCTGGCACAGAATTCATTATAACTTTGTTCCTCAAACCCTTGTGGGTTTATAGCGTGGCTATAATAATTTACTTGATGCTGAAATTTGTGATTACCTGCTCTGATTTTTTGAGCTTTCATTGAAATAGAAACGCTAAAAATACCAACTTAAGCCAGTCAAAAAAGGCATTGTTGGCCATTTTTCACTTGGCCAGCTTTCACAGGCGAGCTGCAATCCTGTAAGGGCAACGAAATGCCTGGTGTTATCTAGCCCTGGGCACAGAGTGATGTCTTTGCAGAGCCAGACAGAAAAAGAAAAATCAATGTGAAGCAAAAAGGAAAAGGCTGGGACTGGGTTTTGACCTCTGTGGTCCAGTGAGCGCAGGCATTTGAGGTTGATGAAGCACTATATAGGACTTGCTGTTTCTAACCTCGTCGGCCCTCTTTGCCGTCCCGCCACCGCTGCAAGGTGGGGGAGTGATGGCAGATGGCAAGAAATTAGCCCAAGGTTTTGTAGAAAATGCATAGCAGGAGAAGGACTTAAATTTATTCTTCTCAAAATCAGGACTGCAGCTGCTGGCCTTCCTAATTTTTTTTTTTTTTTTTCGCCATCATGAGCATAGCACAGAGTGACTCTGCCTGGCTCTGGTCCCCTTGTAATCCCTTTGTCTGAAGGGAAACTATCTCATCGGCCTTATGAGTGTCCCTTAGCAACAGTTGCTTCCAAATCAAAGGCAGAAAAGCCTCAGACCCAGAGCAGACACGAGAAGACTGCACAAGGAAATGAAATTTATAAAACTTGAAAGTGTTTAAGGATTCTTCTCTAAATATGGCACAAAGAAAGAAAAAAGAAGTTGTCCAAAGAGTTAGGAAGGGTGATGCATCTTGAAACATTCCTTGTTAATTAAGAGAAGATAACCAAATATTGGCTACACATGTCCTTAATAGCGCCAGTTAACACTCTTAAGACAAATATTTTGTCAAATCAAGTATTGCTTCCTCAGGTAAGAGATTTGTTGGTCATTGAGAAAACAAATTTCAATGAAAATGCAATGCTACATTTTTTGCTGGTGAACGCTACTTTCCAGCCAGCTCTGCATCCAAATAGCTTTGAGCATGAGTGAAGGAAGTTTCTATGTGACCCATTAGTCAGATCCTTTTTGGGAATCACAATGGGGAGAATGGTAATATAGTTCTGGTCTTCCAAGCAAAGAAAAAGGATTCTGTTATTGCGCTAAGAAATATCCTGTTACCAGCAAAGTGGAATAAGACTGAGCAGGGGAAAATCTGCAAACAGATCACCCAATCCAACCATGTTTTGGAAGGAAGCTGGGTGAGATGATCTAATGAAGCTTGCCCATGTCTGTGCTACACTTGTCAGTATAAAGGCAGGGCATTCCTGACTAGGCAAGAGGGACACGTCTTTCAAACACCTTTTATGTCAGCTGTCAAATTGCTTAGGACTTGGCCCACCAGAATGGTTGACTACAAATTGTCAATGTACAATGCTCTGTAAAGCCACTGGATGCTTCATTGCCTGACTCAGCAGTTCCTTGTACCAGCTGGTTTGGGTTTTGGTGTGCACAGAAATCCCCTCACAAAAGCCAGGTGGGTCCCAGGAGCTCATCTGAAATTCCTTGAAAGGCTCATTCCTTCAGGCACATCCAGGGCACAGTGAGAAAGCACTCCACTGGACTCGTGATCCCATGGAGGAATGAGCATTTCATACTAGAGGAAGAGACCACAGGCCATGAAGCAATTTGAATGAGAAGGCAGAAGGTGATTTAAGAACATGAGAGCCGCGAGGTGCTGCAAGAGCCATCCAAGGGAGTAATGTTGACTTTATGTGCCTGTTACTATGAGTTGTCTCTTCCTATCTTTGGCCATTTCTGGCATGGATTGGACCTCCCTTTCCCTTGGGAAGAAGGGTTAATAGCCTGCTGCTGGGATGAACTTTCCAGGGAGCTCTCGGGAGGACTCAAAGAAGCTTCACCACAGCTTGGACACAAGACATCCCCAAAATGACAGCTTTTCTCTGAGCTCTGTCAGAGAAGAGATGCATAGAGAAGACCGGAGTTTTCCCTGGCAAAAGATCTGACTTTGGTTGGATGCTCATCCCAGAAGTCCTAGTTCACTGGGACTTGAGATAGGTCCAGTACACCACAATGCACCCCTTTGTCCACAGAGCAGACACTGTTTGTGTCATTCAGATGCATTTGTTTAGGGAAATAAGTACTTTGAGACTAGAGCAGTTCAGTGCAATTCTGCCCAGATAATTAAAACTATTCTCACTTTGCAGACTCCAGAAAGACTTGAAAAGGGAGGGAGCTGAGACTAGTCCTAGAACCTGATAATCCCCTCTGTGGAGAAGAGCGACTGCTGCTTTTCCACTGCCCAGGGGATAGCTAGAGGGCCATTAACTCCTGTTCAGCTCTGAAGACTTCATGAGGAAGAACTCAGTGGTTCCTTGAGCTGGGTGAAATATTTCCCCTGCCACTCAAGGCCACATGCCACTTGCCTGCTTTCACATCTCATTACTCATCTTGGTCCCAGGCTTCAGTTTAAAAACATTTCAATCAAATCAGCTCCATTAGCTCTGTTAGGCTTATGGGGGTGGGGGATTGGTGTTAGTTTTGTTTCCTAATTTCATTGCAATCTCAGGGCTCCACCCATGTGCTACTTTGAAAGACTCTGTTCACTGGTACCCAAAATCAAAGGTAAAACAGAGGCGGGCAATCCTCAGGAAATGAACATCCACCGACTCTCCTGTGAACTGAGACAGCTGAAACTATGTGCTTTTATGGGAAAAATTAATTTATGTATAATACTCCCTTCCATTTCTGTGTGGTATCCATGCTGTTTCAATTTCTCTGTGACAAAATGTCTTATTGATAGGAACCAGACCCGTGGCTGCTTTAGTACTTAGATATCTAAATACTTGCCTGCAAGTACCATCTATCACTAAAGCGAAAAACCATGTCACTTGCAATGTCCTTTGGGAAGGAGAAAACCACAATTCTTTCAAGATTTGCCAGTTACTTTACAAGTTAAGCCTGTCAGTTTAGCACTAAATCTTAGACTTAAAATGGTAAAATGAAACAGGAAAAAAAAAAAGTCCTTGTTTCAAAACTGGAAAATTGAGTTTGTCTGAGATATTTTATGCTTGTGTTTGGGACTTGCGATGATTGATTCATGGGTTTGGGAACTGCATGTGCTGACAGCTCTGAGCATCCTGCCTTCACTTTGTGAGCATGGATTAGTTTTATGGAACAGGCTGAAATGAAAAGACGGATGAGTAAACAACGGCACTTTCTGGCTTGCCATCACCTCCCACCTGCGAGCCATGGGCTTCCCAAGCAGCCACCTTCACCTCCATCAGAGAGGTGAGGGTTTCCCTACCTTCTCTGCAGTCAGATGCAGAGATGTCTGGAGCTGCCAAGAGCCACCCAGACCATCAACATCCCAGTTAAGACCAGAAACAGACATCCCCTTCTTGGACAAGGCATGAGACCTTTGCTGGAGAAGGGTTGGACCAAAGCATTTCAGGGTGTAATAACTGGAACAATGCAGATCAAGGAAGATGTGGTCTGGCTGCTGAAGAGACCCAGAGCATCTCTCTCAACACCCAGGGACTTTAAGCTTCCTGGGTGCGCAGGAGGCACAGAGAAGTTTGCTGCTCCCGCAGCTCGGCTGTCCTTTCATCTGATTGCTTTGCAATCAGGAGGTTTGTGGCAAGACAAATTCAAAGGGACGCTTTTCTCACCTTCCTGCCTGTCTCAGCAGGACCCTGCAGCAAGAGGCAGAAGGAGGAAGAGTCAAGCAGCAGTGTCACCTATGGCACTAGCCTACAAGAGGCAGGATGTGCCTATCTGCCCCCGGCAGCCAGACCTCATCACTGCATCTGCCTTTTAACCTCACCTTGCAGCACCGGGGGTAGTACTAGGCACTTTACAAACATCTGGAAAACAACCACACCATAAATTTGCCGGACACAAACTCACCACTTTGGCCCTTCCCGTGTGGTTATCCCATGGTGAGCTAGCAGCTGGCTTTGCTCCCCCCATGCTGGGCGTGTTTAGGACCATAAATCACAAGACCACACTCACTTGGTCATCACAGAGCATCACCGGTGCCACTGGAGCAGTGACTTGTCATCATGTGAAGAAGCATACTCAGCATGCCTTTGCCCTTTTCCTGTGCAAATACATTAGCATATGTATCTTGAAACACCATCTGCAGCCAGAGATGCCAACAGCAGACCACGTTGACAGACTGGCTCAAGGATGTGCTCAAATTTTCTGCAAATAGTGCAAATCCACATGACCTGCAGCCCTTGTGGGTGGTGTTCTCAAAGCTCTCCGCTTTGCTCTAAATGCTCCCTGTGAGTCAAGCAAACCCTGGATCTCTCCTCCCGGGTATTTGCCAGAGCGATCCTGGCACGGTGAAGAAAAGGATCAAGCTGGGGAAAGGAAAAGGCTATATTTACACTGGTACCTGTCAGGAGGGAGGCCACAGGATCTACATTTAAAGGGAGAGGGTAAAAAATTCTCATTCACAACATTTAATGAAAAGCATCTTCTTTCCCCCTCTCACCCAGCCCCTGAGACAGTTTTTGCAGAAACGTCAGTTTTCAATTTCTTTTTTGTGGGTTCATCTTTTCATCAATAAAATACTAAAACCCTGCTAAGTCTGGCAAAATAAAAATAAGAAGAGTGAAAGAAAAGAAGGGGGGTTGTTTCCTGGGGAAGGACTAATACCATTGTAGCTGCAGTTTCTAGCAGAGAATTAGTCCTACTTTATTAGTCCTAGGGGTCTAATTGTCATTAGACTTTAATTGTGTCTTGGCATGCTTTGCAAAGCAAAAAAAGCAGCCGCCAGTGCTGGCCCTTGGATGCAATCATCTGCTCTTTTGATATGGGGGTGTGTGTATATTTTATCCTTTCATCTTTATATACGCTAGGAAGCAGAAGCTGCTGGGATCCTGCTGCACCTGACAGCTTTACCCTCTCAACAGCTTTATAGCCTGTTCAAGAGCTCCGGCTCCTGAGACCGAACGGAGAGTGCTGCAGGGGGCCATGTCTGAAGCTGCCTGATCCAGATACAGCCTTGTGAGCCCTTGTTTTATTTCTCCTGCCACCCCTTTTGTCTTGCCGCCACATTCAGCAGGTGTTGCTCTTCCTTTTGTAGCACATCCCTTTGAAAACACATCAAAAAGCTTCATCGGGCACAAGAAAAGGGATATTTGCTTAGGCTATATTAATTCCCTAATTACCATTTATAATCTTCCATCACTAACCAAGGGAAGTGGCCATAAGGGCTGTATTTTTAAAAGCTTAATTGGTCTGAATCAAGTTTCAGATTCATAGCCAGATGCAACTCTTCTGCTTGTGCTTGAAAACAAGTTGATTTCAGGGGAGCAAAACGAGTGGCATCCCAGAGTGCGTGCAAACAGCATCCTCCCTTTTGTATCATTTAAAGCAACCACTCGACCAAGGCGTGAGGGAGGAGTGCCAGGAGGCTGAGCTGAGAGGGATCTCCCACCATCCCTCGAAACACACTGGTCCTGGTCCAAGGTGAGATCCAGCACAGGGTCCAGCTACTCCCCTGGAAGGTGCTGAGGGGCTCCAGGCAGCCAGCATCACAGCTGAAGCTTGCCCTTCATTCACCATCCTCCTTCCCTTTCCCCCAAATAATCTGTGCAAACACCAGTGACAAAAACTGGAAGATTTCCCCCAAATTTTGGTTTGGGTTTTTTTTCTTAATTACCTTTCCCAGTCTCTGTGGGACTGGTTCCCCTCCTGTTTTTTTCATGCTGCAGAGGTTTGGCAGTGCCTTCGCTGCTCCTCCGTGCACCTCCTTACTGAGTGGGTTTCTGTCGGTCCATCCCTCCCTGTGCTCTGAGCACGTGTTCAGACTGAAGGGGTTGATTTCTGGGGCTGTGGTTTAGCTTTCTAATGATGCGTGAACGCTGGGGGCAATTTGTGGTTTTATTTTTATAAATAGATGTTCTGTTTCCTTGGATTTCTGGTGGTGTGAGGTTTAGCACATTCATTACTCTCAGTATTTTAGGATTGAAAAAAAAAAAAAGAAAAATAATAATCAAACAGTTCGTGATTTTTCTTAATAGCATCCAGGGGATGGAAAGCAACTCCCTCCCCTACAAAGCAACAGTTATTCAAAACATGAGGGCTGACTGAGCAAAGTCCTAGCATTTCAAGAGCAATACCAGTAGCAAAGTCTAGAGTTCTTCCCCCGTGGCTAAAGAGAGAGGGAAAGGAAGGCCTGGGACGAGCTGTACTGTCTAAAATGTAGATGCATTCAGGAAGACAACTACCACAACAGCGTTATCAGCTTCACTGAGATTGATTTTGTTCAGCACACAACTACTCTTGGCCCTCATGTAGCCCTGCCTACATTTCATGCTGTTGAGGAAGCATCTGTATCTGAAAGGGGTTCACCACGCACTTTTAGAGTTAAAGCACGTGCTTCAGTTCTCCCCAGACAAAGATTTTTTTTTTTTTTTTAGGCACATAGAAACATCATTCAGAACAATCAGGAGTGCAAATGCAAACCAAAGTGAAGCTGATTCCTTGCTCATTTTGATACATTATAGATCAATATAGGCAAGAGAGACAACTTAGATCTTTCAGTAAGCCTGCAACAGCAATAACAATTTCATGCATCAGCACATCAGTAATTAGCACAACATAGCAGTGTTTCTGCTCGTGATGTAGAGGGAAGTCAGGAAACAGGATAAAACTTTCACCATTAGGAGGAGAATTATTTTTTCATCACATCTATTATAACAGAGTTTACCAGATTCAGGTAAGGATTAACATGGAATGCTTGGGTTTTAGTTGCCTTCACACATCAGAAATGCAAGAATACCCTTGGGCTCCTTCATACTTCCCTTCATCTTGTAATTCATAGAGGCTCCTTCCTATCTGAGCACTATGGCCATGCAGAAGGCTGAAGTTGTTCTGCACCAACACGAATTCTGTTACGTGCAGTTCAGAAATACTAAAAAAAACTCCGGAAAGAGCTGTTTTAGCCAATTTTGATGCTGTGAAATCTCACCGCACCGTAAGTGTTGAGCTGCTGCCGAGCTGTTGAGTGCTTGGATATTTCTGNTGGGAAAAAAAAAAAAAAAAAAAAAAATAATCTCTGTTCCTAGAACATAGTAGGGTAGCATCAGCCATGCTGGGCTCTGCTAGCATCCTGCTTCCTTGAACCTCATGACTTTGTCAGGCACTGACTCCCCTTGCGGGGTGAGAGGAGGACTCACTGTCCGTGTTCCTCACTCTTGAGGACAGCAGTCAGGAGGTCTGCTGTTCATCAGCCTTGCCCCACTGCAGCTAAGGTCAAGTGGTTTTGGAAAATATGAAGCCCATTGAGCCAGCCCTCTGAGCAGGCAGTGAGCCTCCACCATGAGAAAGCCACAAATAAAATCAAAGCAAACAATGCACAGCCCTCTGACCAGGGGCTGGAAGTATTTCTGTGAAGAAATTTGGAGTTTTATCAAAATGGAGAAATTCAGGTCACCATGAAGAGGTGGCTGGGAAGCGACTGGATGGTACTTTTTGATGGTGTCACCATGGTGACTCACGATATCCTCTCCCCACCACCTGTCACCATCCCTGCTGGCTTCCTATGACCTTGGTGGCCTCTCAGATCTAGGCTTGACACAGATCAGGAGATCCATAGCCATCTCTGAAGCCCTGTCTATGGTCATGGGAGCCACATTTGACTTTTCCACAAGTGATGTGGCACAGCGTACACACAAACACACAAGCAGCAAACCTTTCCTGGGGTATCAAAAGCATCTTCAGTGCTTCAGTAAGCACACCTTGGTCTCAGTCAGAGTCCTGGTGCTGTGTGGGCACAGAAGAATTCCCAAGGATGCTGAGAGACCAGCAAAGTCCCTTCTTGGGATGGGGGTGCAAAGCGTGTAGGGTCTTTTTTCTGCACTACAAGGTCAGAGCTGCAGAGGCATAGTCAGAGTTGTAAGCTTAATTAGTCGTAGTGAACATTGCTGCAAGAAACAATGCAAAAAACTTGAATTGCTCTTTCTATTTCTCAGAAAAAACTCTCAGGAGAGCCCAGCTTTGCATTCCCTCTCCTGCCTGACCACATCCAGCTTTATGCCCAGACCCGTATGCTGTGGGAAGCCAGGATGCAGGGTGAGGGGCTCAGGCTGGGGAATCTGATGGCTGAAGGATTTTGCCTAGCCTGTTGTGTTGCCGTGACAGAGGGCAGGCAAGCTACACGTGGGCTGCAAGTTGAGCTGCGTCATTCCTCAAGACACCGCAATCTTCCTGATTGAATGACTTCATCGCAGTGCTGAAATCTTCACAATTTATGAGGATTTTCATGCAGCTGGCTCTTGTACAGGGTTTCTTTTCTTTTATATTTATTTCACATATTACATGAATTTTTTGCATTATTTTTTAAAAATGAGTGTCTCCCTTTATCATAACGCAACGCTTTATTGTTTTGCAATGTATCCAAGTAATCGTGGGCAAAACGGTCCTCTTTGGAACAAGGGGAAAAAAAATCCCATGATGGTCAAAGTCTCTGCAGCACGTCTGGGAACATCTCTTCACCAGGGACCAAGCAGGCTTTTCAGATATGTCTGCTGGGCCGTGCACCATAATGGGCAACACACACACAGAGGCTCAACACCAATGTGACAGTGGGCTTGTGGTACAAGTTGAGCTGCATTTCTGTTGTGTTTTCTTGCTCCCAGCCTGGTAGGAATTTGGCATCTCACACACCATCATTGCACGTCTAGTCTCGTGCCTGGCTGAGTTCGGAGCACGTCTGCTGGGTACGAGTGGAGGACACAGCATGGCTAAATCCACCTGCACACTCAGATGGAGAGGTATCTTTCAGCAAGCGCCGCTGGATAGAGACGGGGAAGAAGCGGATCTTCAGCTTGACGCTGCCCAGTGACTCTTTTCAGAAATACCCGTTTTCTGCATTTCTGTTGTGGTTAAGGGGGTAAGTTGAGCATCAAGCTGCTTAGCCTTGTCAAACAGTTGTGGCTGCAAGACCACCAAAAAGGAAAACTCAGATGCAGGAGGAATCTGAAAAGGTACTTCATACATTGGCTGTAGCTGCGCAATAGTTGCCAAGAGAGTGATTTTGGGTTCAGAACACCTGAATTCCATGCAACTCCAGCCTAAAGCTCTAAGTCTGCATACCTCATCTGTGAGAAAAACACCTAGAGGTTTGCAGAAATAATAAAGATGAATGCATACAGGTCCCAGGACACATCAACTCATTATTCCCATTACGGTTTCTGCTTGACTGCTTACACAGTCACTTACAACTTCCATGCCATCTCGAAGTCCCAAAGTGTTTAAGAAGAGAAAATCCACAGAAGAGAGGAACTGTGGCCTTCTGTCCAATATTAAACACTTCCCCCCCCATTCTGGAGAACATCTTGCCAATACTTACATCTGATTCTGTATTTTGTTTTCAATCCTGAGTCTACCAGCTCATCCTGACTATTGAGTGCAGTATCCCTAAGGACTGTATCTACTCATTGTGCTACTGCACATAGCAGGAGATGCAAGATACCCGTAAAGGAAGACGTTTGTCATACACAGATACTCGGATCTTTTCTGCTCCTAAAAAAGCCAGCAATAATACTGTGCATTTCTGAATGTCATCTCTAGGATCTTCCTCCCTTAATTACTCTACCTGTCTCTACCGACTGGTCTATCCTGGGCCATCAAACACTGTGCAGCAGTTACCATTTGCAAGGGCTAGACTTGCTGTCCACAAATAAGGTATTAAACTTTTTTTTTTTAAATTAATAAGTTTTAATTTTACTGAGCTATAAAGCCACCTAATTGAAAAGCCCTCCACATGGATGAAATTAGCTTGTTAACCAGGAACCATCACTGTTAACCGAGTGGGAGATTTGCAGGGATAGTTCTCATTAGAGCTAATGCAAGTCATGTGGCAAGAGAGTACACTTCAGAAGAGCAGGGCTAAAGAGCATGTGCAGTGAGAAAGAAGTGGGATACTCGGATGAAGACTGGGATTTGATGATCTTTAGGTTAAATAAAGCTTTTCTCACAGATGTCCCACAGCTTCTAGGACTTGGATGAGGAACTCAACAGAACAGCAAACATTTAATGTGCTCCTTGCACCTTCCTTCTCCCCGATGCCCTGGCCAACAGATAACAATTATCTGCCACCTGTAGTTGGTGACACCTGGAAGCTTAGGCCATGGTGGCAGCAGGTGTACAAACACATCAATTGGTCCCAGTCCCAGGGTGTTCATAGTCCAAGATATGTGGCAAGATGCAAGAAAAATGGAGGGGTAAAGGTGGAAAAGAGACAACAATGACCAGTAAAAACCCAACAACTAGAAAAACCAGATCTCAGCAGCAGTTTTGTTAATTACACTTCACTGGTATCATGCCAAAGACCTGTTTTAAGCAGAAAATTTGGAGAAGGACAGCAAGTTTTATCACTGCAGGGCTCCTCATCAGGATTTCAGAGGAAATTCTGAAATGTCCTCTTTCCCCTCCACGGGGTAGAATTAGGGACTTTAAGCTTTTCGTTCCGGATTTCCAAGCTTCTACTGGCCCCATCACAGGGACAGCTTCTACGAGGCATCTGTCAGGCTCAAAAACATATCCAGACTTGCATGCAACATCTCTACACAGCCACAGTATATCGAGGGCACTCTAGCACAGTGGTCTAAAGTGGGCAGTATCCCCAAAGACCCACTCCTCCATGGTATCGGATCCCAATGCAAGCAGGACCACGAGTCACAAGCACACCAAGCTGCACCCTCTCCTACTCAGCACAGCTGAAGAAACCCAGGATACTCCTGGTTACACATCATAATAAGAAAATCACTGGGAAGCCCCAGCTCTGATGAGGATCCATGTTGCTGGGAACTGTCCAGATGCAGAGCAAGAGTACTTTGAAACCCTGAAGAGCTGCAATTCAAGATAAAAGACAAGGTATTTCTGTTTGTAGATAGAGAGTGAAAGCAGACGCATTAGGAGTGGGATTTTTGGAAGGATCCAGCTGCAGAAACCTGCCAAGGAGAGGTTTGGAGAACCCCTGACTTGACTGCAGTCACACAAGAAGGCAGGAGCAAAGCAGAGACTTGCTTTCATACCTCCTCATACCACTTTGACTGCGATGCGTTGTTCTCCTGAGGACCCTACTGGGATGGTGTATGCACAGAGTCAAGCAGGGATGACACATATGTCCCCCCCTTTGCCACTGCTCTAATTCTCAAATTTGTCTTTTCAGAAGTGCAGGAAGCTGAAGGCAAACCCACAAACTTCCTCTGTCCTGCATTTGGCTTCATCTCTGACCCATGAAAAGAGAAATGCTGTCCTTCTCATGACTCCTTCTGTCAATCCCATCAAAGCCTTGCCAGCTGACCCAACTTTTCTTTCTCCCAGATGCTGACTGTAGCTTTTCCCTGTGCCTTGGTGTATTCTCAGCCACATCACTTGAAAGGATGATCAAAGCTGAACGACCTTTACTGTTTCCCCTCAAATACTTTCTCCATTCACCTCCCTGGATCCTGTCTGAAGTCAGAACAAAAGGTAACCAGAATAACATTTGCTGCTGGCTTACGTAAGTGTCCCAAACTGCAATCACTTCCAAAAAGTTCTGTGTTAAAACCCTTCTAAATGCATTGGAAACATGTTTTCGTCCCTAAAATAAACGTAGCTTCTTGAGGAAAAGGAGACTGCAGCCTGCCCATCACTGTAAGCATTTGCCCCTGGGCAGATGTCTTTTTCCCAAGGGAGACCATGAAACAGAACTGTGGTGGAAAACCAGCATGTTGACAGTCAAAGTAATGAATCCTGTCCTAGAACAAATTCTTGGTAAATGCTGTAATGAGCCAGCTAAGCATGTTGTCTACAGAGGAAACAAAAAAAAAAAAGTTGCAAAACAGATTCTCTTGCAAAATCCTTGCCCAAGAACTCCAAACCTGCAACAATGTTTGGCTCACACCACAAGAAAAGGTATCTCTGGCTTTATCTTTCACCCAACACTTCCTCCATTGCCAAGTATTTTAAAACCTCACAACAATATGCTTCATATGCCTCCCAGACTGACTGCAGGTCAGGGGGATGTGGAGAGGAGGCAGGGAAGTGAAGCAATTAGGCCAACAGATGCCTAAATGCCATTAGCTCTGTGTACCTCAACCACAGTCAAATTTCATCCCTGGAGCAAGACTCCCTCTGACATCTCCTCCAATTGTTTGCATCTAAGAGCTCCCCAGCGGAGAGTCCAGGTGTCCTTCCCGAGTCTGCACACACGCGCCGTCAGCCACTATGCTTTTAAAAAACGAGTGTACAACAAAACCAGGAGAGCAAGCCGCAGCCCATCAGGTGCTATCTACCTCATCACCTGTGGAAAACAGCTTCAGCATGTTTGAAGCTGCCTGTTCCCAAGGTCTCACAGCTCAGAGCCTGTACTAAGTGTCTTTCCCCCCCGTGACTCCTCCTTTCAACCACCAAAAAAAAGGGTTGTACCTGTTTTTATTCACGTTAACATACCTGAGCATATGCTGACAGTTGCTTCACTTGCTGTTGCCATTGGAAGGGACTGGCAGAGCTGGGGCTGCGAGGTGAGAATTGCACCAGATACATCAGGGAGTCAAACTGGAACCATATGGATGAAGCATGAGAAAAATGGGGGATAAGTTTCATGGCTGTTCAAGCCTGACCCTTAGGCCCTGCTTTCATTTCTCATGCTCTGCTCCAAACCACCCTTCCAGCATCATTTTCCTTCTTGCATGAGGTTGCACACTCCCCTTGTGTTTCTCTGATGAGACTGACCAGTGCATCCTTGCAGAAGATTGTGATTGCTGGAAAGATGGAAGAACTGCAAGAAAGCAAGGAAAGCTCCTTCTGTAGCACAGGACAAGTGGCTGTAATGTTTTCCTCCCCCCCCCCCCCTTTTTTTTTTTTTTTTGCTTACAAAACCTTGAATGGCAACATGTTGCACCACTGCAGCTCATGCTTCCATTACTGAGGAAAGCCAGGGAGGGACTGTGCAGGTTAAACCCAACGGAGATACTAGCACTGATGAGTGGAAAATCAAGCCCAAGAATTTAGCCCCACTTTACACAGACCAGAGGCAACATTCACAAGAAACCAAAAGAGATTTACCTCCCTCCTGCTCTCTGCTCCCTTCATTTTAGCTCCATGAGGCAAGCAAAAGCAAAATCCGCATTTAGGAATGAGTTAACAAAATCCTTTGTGGGTACAGAAGACAACTGCTTCTTGATATAATCAGTAGGAAAAAGAGCCTCCAAAACCTGCCCAAGCATCATCTGTTACAAGCCAAATACTCCTGCTGCTCTTAAGTGTTACTCTAAACAAGAGGAATAACACTGTTTTCAGCATAACAGCTGGACAGCAATTGACAGCACGCACAGTTAGCTGAATCTACATTAGCCATGGTGCAAGAGCTAGAGGAAAGCTAGCTTCAATCCCCAGTCCTCACTTCCTGAATGGAGCCCTCTTAAAAAAAAAAAAAAAAAATAATCAAACACCTTTTTACATTTGTACTGGAAAAGTGCAACTGTGAATCACTCCCAGCATCTCTCATTGGACCCTTTTAGCCACCGCTTTCTAGGGCTGCTAAAAATATTTTAAGGGGAAGCAAAGCAGTAAGAATAATTTTAAAAGCCATGAGAGACTGGAAGCCTGGAAATTTAGTGTCCCTGCTGCATTTTTATTCTCTCTTTTTTTTTTTTTTTTGGGTTTTGTTTTCTTTAAAAGAAGTGAAGAGACACAGCAGAACAGACTCCTTTCACGAGCCATGGGTGACCCTACTCCACTGGGTGCCAGTTAGTTGCATGAATAATATCTTTAGTTGAATTGTCACATCTTGGACACTAGCTGAAATTTACACCAGCAAGTGTCTGGAAGAGCCACAAAGTGACCTGTGATCTCCCAAATCCCAAACCAGCATCACTGGACCATTTCCCCTACTTGGAGCCCACATTCCTTTGTTCACATAAAAGAAATGGGCTGACCTGCCTGCTCGCTCCTCAACCCACCAGGCTTCCAGCAGAAGACCTGATCAGGGTGACACTGTTGCTCCAACTTCAAGCTCTCTCCCCCTGTTTACATCAGCCTCTTTCAAAGCATAAACTTGAGATTTACTACACAATTTCCTACTCTATCATGGGTGTTCACAGTGACAAGAAGGTTGGTTAAAAATGTGGTGTTTCAGTTTAGTTTAGAAGATTGTTTTAGGAATTGGTTGCAGGGTGGAGAAGGAGAAATAATTTCAGGATTCCACAGATTTTTCTCCGCCCTCGGAAGACATATTATTATTCACCCATTGTCATAAGATTTCCCTTTTAAAATTCACTGAGATTTTGAGGCAGATCCAATAGCTACAGTTCCATTGTTTAGCTATTAAAAAGGTCCTTTTGGCAGGTAGCCACTGGCTAGAAAACACAAGGGAAGGTATGACCAGGAAAATTTTAACAAACAACTGACCAGCCTTGCACTTGGGAGGACAGCAAGTAAAGCCTCCGACGTGCTGGCATTTGGTTATTCCATGGTCTCTTGGGCTACCTTTCCAGCAGAAGTCATGCAGGGGATGAGACAAGTCAGGAAGCTGTAAAAAGCAAGAAGTTTTCACTGGCAAAAAGGAGGAGTAGCTCTGCTGTATAAAATACTCACAAACCTCTCCAAATTCCAGCCCCACTTGCCCAAATCTCAGCTGATGCATGTTTTTTTTTTATGGGAAGGTGGTCTGTGCGCACCTGGTGAACAAGCAGTGCAACTCCTACTATGGGCTTGCCTCCTCCTCCTCTTCATCGGGCTCCTGGCAGGTGAAAACAGCTCTGTCAGACAGCTCTGAAAACCCCCAGACTAGGGCTGGAAGTGCCAGGACACATTCTTGCCTTCTCCATGTTCTAAGCACATCACTTGTTTTTCATACACGAATCTGATGGTTCTTGCAGGGGGAGATAAAAGAGGAGAGCTATAAAAAAAGAGTTCAGGTCATGCACCAACGTGAAGGGCTTGGGGTAGCTTCTTATTGTGAAGTGAAGAGGAAATGCAAATATAAGTTAACTTGGCTTTACTCTTTCCTTTCTGTCACGTTCTGTCATCTTTAGCTTCAAAGAGTTTCCTGAGCAGTGAAAAGGAAATATAAGGACTCCATGTAAAAGTTACGAAGAACCAGAATTGGAAATAATGGAGCTCTAGTTTTTCAGTGCAAAGATGGGTTCAACCTGCACGTGAAAGCCATTTTCCTGAACCTTAAGTGTGGACTAGTCACATAAGAATGAAAACCTTTGCTGAAAGGCCAGAACTCAGCTTTCCTGTAAGAGTCACCCTTCACCAGCCACAGAACTTAGACCCAGGTCTTGTGGGTCTACGATACATTTGAAGACAATGATGGGCTGTAGCTCAAGCCACCATGACTGTATGAGCCCCCTGGTTCAAGACCAGCTACAAGCCTGCAGCAAAACCAGCTCCTGACACAGGACCTTCAGTGCTTTTGACAAAATCTGTGAGGCTTTTTCCCTCCAGCTCAAAACAGTTATGTTCTAGTTTCCCAATATCCCAGCAGCCAGCTGCTTAGAGCAGCCTAAGAAAGAAATGTCATCTATGAAGGGAACACGGGAGGCATCTAGAATGGTTGTCTGCCCGACCACAGTCCTGTGAAACAGGGGTGGCATTTCAGTCAGACTTCAAAGACTGCGCTTACCACAAAAGCTTCTCATAAGAGGATCCCTTCTCCAAGGAATATAGTCTCCTGCCCAAATCAGAACTCAGAAAGGCATGGAAGAAGCCAGGGTATCACCTGGAGTCAGAGCACCTCACTGGGTGCCTCATTTCATACTTTTATGTAAATGAGGTGCATCAGAGCACTTCATTTCATACTTTTAATTGTGATAGGACTCCCATCACATGTCTCTCATTTGTTCTTTTTTTTCCCACGTGCCTTTTATTTTATTTCTGGCTCTTTATGGCCTCCCTTTCCAGCTGCTTACTATTATCACCTACAACTCTAATCCCTCCTTAACTGCTCACATAATCACCCCTTTATTTGGGAACCTGGATTCATACCCTTTGATCCACAGGTTGTGTTTGTATTTCCCGATCTCAATTTGTTCCAGGGCATCCAATGGTTTCCAGCATCCTGGAGCCCTCCTTTGCTTTCACCTGCGTCCTTCTTTGGCACAGCATGGGAATGAACTAAATAATTAGCACCAGAGCACATGTGATTTATCTAACCTCTTTGCTCAGAGATGAGCTGCAGTTTGCATGACCAAGGGATCATTTGAATTTGCAGAATTTCATCTCCCATGTTACGGGTGGGCTACCGCAGCAGTTCTGGTTTAGTTGCTGTGCATCTTCTTACCACCTCAGTTGTCCACATATATGGAGCGGTCTGAAACTCACTCCCAAATAACTTGGTGTGCAGGGGTTTGGCCATGTCTAGGAAAGAGCGCTCTGGCTCCATGCACCAAGTTTTTCTTCCTCTGCTCTTCCTGGCCCCACTTGCCTGTGGCACCAGTCCTGCCCATGCAGGACACACATGCTTTGGGGAAACAGCTGTGCTTATGCCATCAAATCTCTTTTGTTCCAACTTCAGACAGGCTCAAGACATGCACTTTGCTTTCTGGCTCAGCCACAGCATTTTGATGGGGCACTTACTCTCTATGCCCATGCTCTTATTCCTTGCCCACCCCATCCTGCTGTCACCAAGATCTCAAAGACGGCAGTGGGCAAGGATTTCTGCTATCTGCCTTTTTGGTCAAAATTTCCAATGCCAGCCTTTCATTTAGAAAATTTATTTGTTTCATAGCTCATAGCTAAACAGACCACTGTCTGTTTAGCTAAACAGCCTACCCTGGCCTCATGCATCACACAAGCCAGAGGACTTCCCTGGATCAGGCACAATGGTTTAGATCTGACTGCAGCACACAAGCCAGGAAGGCGTCACAGATATGACAATACCAGTGCAAGCATTGATTCATCATGTGTGGTCTCTGAATGATGTTAGTAAATTACAGGCAAATGGAACTGCAGTGAAAAAAATACCTGACAATATGTGAGATGTAAATAATTGCTGTGGATGTTTCCAATCATAATTTAACAGACTCCTCAACAGAAAAGACAGAAGAGTGAAGAGACCAGCATGCAGGGAATGTTCTTTAGGCACCAACAGGGTAAGCAACCTTAAATTGCCTTATGCACGTGCCAAGAGCTCCTGAACAGATGCAAAGCATCTCATCCAAAGCTACAGCTCAAAGACCACTATACGAACTAAGCATAAATGGAACTGAGAAGGAGATGAATCCCTAAGACAGCACAGAGCTCTACTGATGATTCCTGTGGCATCTGCCCCTCTGGCTGGCAAAGGACCACATCAGATATATTTTAAAGTTTGAATTTTCTTGATGATGGCTTCTCCCTGTAATTGCTTTCAAATATGTAGTCAAGAGCTTCATCTTTTGTTTGAGTAATACTCCTCCTCCTCCTCTTTTCTCTCCCCATGGAAAATTAATCTAGTGCTAAAGTGCACTAAGATGAATCTGAAAAAGAACAAGGTACATTGCTTCCCACATCCCAGTGAAGCAATTTTAATGCAATCCAGGAACAGCATGAGAATTGTGAGAATGGGGAATTACCTTTCTCTCTATAGAATCAGTGGACTAACTACTGACAGTTTTTTTCCTGAGGTGGTACATCCCTATGTCTTCACCTTCTGGATAAAATTCTCTCATATCTAAAATTATCTCCCGAAAGAGGTACCTATAGCTTGGGAGCAAGTCAACAATTGCTCTTCCGAGGAAAGTCTGTGTTGCATCCATCTTCCCATAATCTCTCCCTTTTATTGCATGGTCAATTGAGAGTGAAATCTTACTGCTGATATTATGTGAAAGAATTAGTCAAGGGGGCTATTTTTAAATAACAAGTTGAGATGGACAGAAATCCTCCAATGTGGCCTGAATTGAACCCCAACAGATAGCTTAAAAGGAAGCATTGTTAGCTAAATGACAACTGTAATATAAATCATTGTTAAAGACCAAGAAAGTTCTGAATTCAGGAAAATTGATTTTCAGACATGGTCCTAATTGGGAATCTCCAAACATTTGAATTTTGCTACACACAGATATTTTCTTTAAGTGGGGAACTTCTATTAGTCATTAATGTTAACATTGTTCTATGTTTAGGTCAACAACACAATTATTCGTTTTCAGATCTGAGACAACAGAAGTTTATATCAATTTCAGCTGATCTTCTGACAACTTGCTTTAAATGACCAATTTTTAAAGGAAATGGGACAGTATTTTGACTGCTCTGTGAGTGATTCACGATTCAGCCATCTGATTCACTCCCATGTCCAGTTCCATGAACTACTGGGATACATCCCACCTCTCAAGAAATAGATGTGTCATTTCTCCTTTCAAAGGATATGAATCAGCTCAGCTCATTAGAATCATATCTTCTACTGTAAATTGCTAAAATGCATATATGCAGCTATGAAGGTAGTTCAGTTCAGGTTTGGATTATTGGGGGAGAAGGTGGGGAACAGAGTATAAGCCCTCTTCACTGCTTTTAATCACAGCTTCTCTGAGACGTGCAGGATACTGGAGGCTCAACATAGGAGAAGAAAACACACAGGAACCTCTCATTGGCAAAACTCTACCTCTTGGGAGCAAAGCACAGGTCAGAGCAATCCCGGTATAGGCAAGACCTCTTCTGTTACATGAGGCTCTCAGGCAAGAAGAGTCATCGTTCTCTTCCAGCATCAACAAAGGTGATACAGGATGCAAAGAGCATCCCTCACACGGGCTGTGTTTAGGTCCCACTTCATACATCCTGGAGACTGAGGCAAGATCACAGGCCCAGAACCACCCTACACCATCTTGGCACCCCGTCCAAGGTATTGCCCAATGTCTTTTTTTATTAAACAGCTCTATTAGGTTGTTCACAGTTTGCTTTTTTTCCAAACCAAGGGGTGGGTACTGTTTTAAAGCCACCGCACTAGGGTGTAGCAGGCATGAAGCCACTCGTGGGGCAGTGGTGGAGCTCCAGGCAGGTATTCACATAAGCTAACTCCAGTCCTACCATCTTTTAACTTTGCACTGGGAGAACAGCTGCAAAAGGATATTTGTGGTCCTTGAACAGGAGCTGTGTACCCCACAGGGAAATAAAAGCAGGGCCTTCCCCTGTCAGCTTCCATTTCATGATATAGTTTCCCTAATTTTCTAGTGAAGTCCTCCGTGGACAGACAAAATAAAAAATTTTCACAGAAGGAAAGAGGAAACTGAAGCTGCCAAGAGAAACAAAGCTTCCTGGCTTCTTTCTGGTTTGCTTTGCAGAGTATCTCCAAGTGTCGTGAGCATCAGAAAGGCAACAGGGTAAAGTTATACCAAAAATCTTCCTTACACCAGCTGCTATGACACATTCTGCTACAGGAGAAACACCTGGATGTGTCTTGCCCACAGGACACTAAGTTGTTAGCAAAGTGCATTATTATCTCCAGCAGTGTGTGAAAAAGAAAGGACCCAACTTGATTAAGAGATGTGAAGGCTTGCAATCAAAGACCAATTCTGACACAAAAGCAACAAAACCAAAAAGATAGAGATTAAGAATAATTTACAGAGAAATAAGAGAGAGGTAAAAGAAATGTTATCTTATTGTGAAGACCATCAGCTGAGAAGCCAGAGAGGTGCCACAGGAGACTTGGTTGGGTTCATGACACTGGTATGCATGCCCTCAAGTCTGTCTCAGAGGAGCCACTCCAATGCAATCCATCACCTCAGTTCATGTGTGCATCTGGACCTTTGCAGCTCTGTTTCCTGCCTAACCCACACATACTTTCAGCACAACACTGTAAGTTGAGACCATGCAGATGGACACCACTGAACCCCAGAGTCCCAGCCTGCAATAAGACAGACCCCTAGAAACTACAGTTAACGACCTTAACCCTTGCTTGCATCAGGCGCCACACACCATGAGCAGGGAGACATGGACAGGTCTCACTGTTATTCTGAAACCAGAAACCAAAACTCAGGTGGAATTTCCCAGTCAGTAGCTTGATTTCCCAGTCCTCCATGCCTTGCCATCCAGGCTGCATTCTCACGGCTTGCTTATCTCAACCAAAACTTGCTCACAATGTGCTGGTACTGGACTCTGTAGTTAAGTAATATCTATGATGTGAAATCTTAAACAAACAGAGTCATGAATGAACAAGCTGTTAACTCCATCCTTTCAGAAAAGATATTTTGCTTTCTATCATACTGTAACACAACCAGAAGGGGTTAGTGGGAAACGCACCTCTGGGGAGTTCCAGAAAGGATACTACAGGTGACGCACAGAGTTCAGTGGAGTAATGCCTTTGGTTTCAGCAGAGGTCAGATACCACCACACTTCAAAGCTGCCTGTGAAAGTAAAACCACTGCAGCAGGAAACCTGCTACATTTAAGTTCAGGGTCAGCTCTTGGGTGCAGCACCCTAAAAGTCATACAATGCCAAGGTGGCCTGTGCTCTCTCACCTTGCATCACTCTGAGCTACCCTGCACAAGAAACGCAAAAACCTGTGCTGGCTGCCTTGTCTGCATGCCTACATCACACAGTGTCGAAGAGCTGCATAAGCAGGAGAGTGAGATATTCAGAAAGTGGAAATGCCTGATCCAAGCTTATCTGTGCAGCCGTAAGTCAGGTCCCTATGCAGTTTTTCTGTGAAACTCAAGGAGTCAGGTTACTAAAGGCTGTATCAAAGCACACGTGCAAGATTACTGTGGCAAAAATAAATCTGGCATTTCCTAGCATTTGAATGCTTGACTTCATCTACAAAAATTTAAACAGTTTCCTAAGTTTCCTTTGGGGTGGGGGAAGTGGAATTTAATAAGTAAAAGCCAGAGTGTGCTAGAAGCTCATACCACCAACAATACGTGAACTTGGAGCCTCCATTGGCACCTCTTAAGCTACTAGCTCCGTAGGACTAAGCTGCTGTTGCCCAGAGGAGGCAGGATGCTGTGCACAGGTTCTTTGTTGTGGTCTGGTCCCAGCCAATGGACCCCAGAGGAGACAGAGGTCACCCCAGAAGACTGAAGGCAGGGACCTTCCAACACCCCCAAACCCATTGTTCCTAAAACATGATGTGCCATCAGGCATTTTTAGGGGCAAACCATACCAATATAGGGCTATTTCCACAGGCTTTCAAAATCCTTTTGAGCACTTCCTAGTAGAGGAAGGAAATGGCAGGTTTTGAAGACGATTAACTGATGCTGCACACCACCTATGGGATAAAGAGAGGATATTTCTCAAAGCCCAGTGTCATACATCCGCTCTACAGACAAAACCTGCTTCTAGGAAAGGACTGAGAGGTGTGAGCAGCTTTGATCCTCCCTCCCAACAACCTGGGAAGACACAGGTCCAGGTAGTTTTACAATGGGGTAGTCGAAGACCCATCCCCAAGCTTCTGCTGTGACCTTGAACAGCCTTCCAGCCTCTGCTACATAGATCCAGCACCCACTGAGATCACATGGGAAGAGGTCTCTACAACTATCAGACACCTCCATCTGCCTTCCGTCCTTGCCTTCAGAAAGAGAAGACTGTGGTCTTCCACCCACATCCGTTGGCAGACATAGTCCCTCATGGACAGGTCTCATATTGCAGCACAAGGCGGTCGTGTTTAAGAAAGCTGTCCTGGTCATTGCTTCTAAGTAATGTTGCCAACGTACACCCCTCTCTTTGGGCACGGATTCCTGGCCTTTCACACGGGCTGTTGCTCCCTACAATGACCTTTTAAGTACCTCCCACCTGCTTCAAGACAGTGCCATACCTCTAGCACATGATATTCAGCTTAATGACTCCAATAGCCTGGAAATAATGGAGGAAAAAGAAAAACAAAACAAAAAAACAACAACAACAAAAGCTACCAAGCAAAAAAACACCACTTCTTGTCAGTCTTTTAAAAAAAAAAAAAAAAAAGGGCGTGCAGCCTCACAGTGGCCACTGTCTCCAGGTGACCATTTTTATGTGCTTTGCAAGAGCTCCTTCCTCTTCTTCCCCGTTCCCAGAGCTGCGGGCTGGGGCAGACCAGACCCATCTCTCAGGGGCATGGTTCTCATTTCCTATGCACAGTCTGCAGTAAATTTCTCCTTCATGGTCTGGCTGCTCCAAAAAGTCACAATTAGACGTCCATGGAAGGAGAGAATGGCAGGACCTAATGCATCTGTTACCTCCCAAGGAAGCCCTGAGCAGAGCCGTAAGGGAAGAAATGCTTCCAAGGGTGGCTAAGCTCTGACTTTTAAGTGGCAGCTTTAGGATAATGCCTTTGGGGTTTTCACACCTGCTCCCTTGTGCTGATTACACTGCTCTCATTTTTTCTGCAGGGCCATAGACACCAGGCACCTTCTTGCTGCAATTACCAGTGAGCCTAGCTCTGGTTCCCTGTCATTGGCATCATCTCCAACTTGCCGAGTGTCCAGGACCTGCTGCACTGAGTGTTTGCTTGCTCACACACCAAAACTAATCTGGTCATAAACCCTTTTCTTCAGAACAAGCATTTGCTGGGGAAGTGAAATGAAGATTTCTTAATGCATCTATTCCCAGAGCGCCATAGAGTCAGTGCCATCCTGCCAGCACTCATCACGCCACTTCAGACATTGCTAACTCCTCCTCTCCCTCATTCCCCAGAGACAGGTAATCTTCTGCCTGCAAAGTGCTCCTAAGCAGAGGAGCTGTGGGCAGCAGGGAATCAATTGCTCTTTTGTAGGGAAACATTCATGTCACTCCTTTGATTGGGACAAGCCTGAGGGAGCTGGTGGCAGGGCTTTAGGCTAGGACACAGCAAGACCTGGCATCAGATTGCACAGAAACTAACTGTGATGGTCAGCCCTGCTTTGAGTAAGGCGGGGGGGTCAACTCAAACATGAAAGAAAAAATCTGTGCCACGAAATAGCTCCAATCACCATGAGGTGACTTCATCAGCAAGAGAGAAAAAATTAAAGGGGGGAAAAAACCCCACTTATACTTTGGAATGTTTTCCACTGGTGCAAGGATTCAGGTCCATCTGGGCTGGTAGGCCACTCCAACTGTGAGCAGGTCCTCAGTTTTCCCAGATCTCTGTTCCTATTAGAAATGTCATGTCTCAGCTCCCCATGACTGTTGTTCTTAGGAGACCTTTGGTAGCATTTGTTGAGAACAAGGGACATTTCAACTGTTCTTGGGTGTATTCTAGTGACATGAGGGAACAGGTCAAGGTTAGGGAACGGTTTATCCCCTACCATGGGTGGGTCAGGGTTGGCATCTCCCCATGATGTTGGGGCACAAAAGTCTCTGTTCAAACTGCCTATGTGTCTCAAATGAACTGTTCCCCTCGTGCATGATCCTTGCCAATCGAGCTGCTTCAGATTTTACACATGGAGCAAGAAGAGGATTGTAAAGGAAAGAGCTAGGCACACCAAACTGCATGAGAGAGAGAGAGATGGTCGAAATACCATCTCACCCTTTAATGCCTAAGATGCGCACACTCCTTTTCTCCCCCACACGGCGATTACTACAAAGCATGGAAACCTAAGGCAAATAATTACACAATTTGCAATGATTTTACGTGAGATTTGGGCACCTCCCTCCTCAGCCTCCTTTGAACATCCGCCATTACACCTGGCCCCTGGCCCTGGGGAGCGCCAGAGCAGTTATGTTACGTTACATTATGTTATCCAGCAGGACTACCAGCTGCCTCTGCCTCCCTCCTGTTTTGTGTCTCCTCTCCCCTCTCGCCCCTTCCCTGCAGCCTGCCGCTGCTCTCTATCGCAGGTGAGAGGCTATGGGAACAACGGGGAGCAAGCTTGGGAGAATTATTTTTAAACCCATTAAGGGAGTCACCTAGAGTTTTATGGTGCTCTGGTTTTAAAGCTCGGGAGAGCCTGCATTTGATGTGGAATACACAGCCTGCAGGCATCATTTCACAAAGCGTTCACCTTTTACCCCACGCTGCCATGCCCGTTGCCAGTTATCTGGCTTTGCTTTGATGTCTCCCACGCTAAAGCTGACATTGCTGGTGAAAGAAACCTCAAGAGATACTTCATTACGTAAACAAGACCCAGAGATACAGCTGATGTCTTAAGATCCTAAACATCCTAAAGTGAAAAGGGAGATTTTCAGACTTCAAGGGCTCTTCGGCTTTTCTACTTTTCAACTTACCAATTTCATCCGGGAGCAATTTGCAGCAATGTTAATTGTGTATTTTCCCTGCCCTGTGCAAAGTTATAGGCCAATTATTTCTCCTGCACCCCTGTGATGCATGTGGATTGCCGAAAAAAGTATGAAGGAAGAAGCCAAGTCTTTTTGACCAAGCAACAAATCAGCGTCATTCCTTAAAGCCAATGAAAAAAAATAAATTTCAAGCTATAAGCAAGGAAATGCAGAGTAGAAGCAGTTTTCTGCTGCCATTGTTTTCAGCAGGAAAAGGGTTAAACTGATGCCAAACACTTCTGGAAGTTAGGAGGCATGGGGGGATTTCTCAGTTGGAGACACGTGGCAATTTGTTCAGTCCTCTGTTGTCTCATGTTTCAGAGTTAATTGTGTCTGTTGCCTTTATAATCCCAAAATGCTGATATCCTTACAATTTAACTTCCAATTTATTAATTACATTTTTTCTGAGTAACAAGAATACAATTTTACTCACATCAAAAGTTTGGAAAGTCCTATTTTCCTATCTTAGGACCCTTTGGGACACAAAAGAGGGTCCCAGCTTCAGAGAAGATCCAATTTATAAAGTGTAGGTGTACTCGCAGAATTAGCTAGTATATCCACTCCATTTCAAAGCTTTAAGTCTGAGGAAGATAATCCTGGGATTTTGCCCAAAACCAGGAAGCCAGATCCTTACTTTGATGAGAAATGCAGGTCTGCTTTAGGTGAAGATTCAGAATTTTAATCATTACAGCTAAGTGATGGAGAAAGGAGAGATAAGTGTTACAAACATCTCATAGGTCCACCATAAGCTTTGTGAACCAACGTCTCCCAAACCTTTCACGTCCTACACTAAGTGTCCTGAACTACTCTGATTTGCAGACAACGCCAGTCTAATGGACTTCTACGACTGGCATAGAAATATGGTCCAGATTGCCCCAGGGTCACCCAGAGCACAGTTTTTGCAAGGTTAGCTGATCTAGAAGGTAAGGAAAACATATGGTACATGCTGTCATGGAGAGGCAGTAAGTACACCAGTCCCTTTTCCACATTGTCCCCAAACATTCCTGACTCTCATCACATTGCACCGTGATTGCCTAGGGAATAGAAAAAGACATGCAGAGCCCCATTTTCACTATGGACACAAGCTTCTTACTGGAAAGCAGTCCCATTGGAGGCAAACAGCGTGCGGTTATAGTGACAGGCAAACAAACCGCCCACAACAGAGCCAAAGAAGAATGATAGCAGAATATAATACAAACCTTATAATTAATATTTTCCATATTAATTAATGCGACACGTGACTAACAAACCAACAACCTTTCCCTTCCCCAATTCCACACTCTTTGGCAACAGCCACTGGTGGATTAACAGCCTCAAATCCAGATGTCAAGTTAACAAGCCTTCCCCCAGATATGCACAATTTCAAAGACCAAGCCTCACCACTTCAAGGTTCTCCTTATAGAAGAGAAGGATTTGACCACAACAACTTGCTAAAGCCACTCGCCTACAATAGGGCAACCCATCCTATTTCTGCCGAGTTCACAGTCAACAGTTGCTTCCAAAGCTCAAACCTACAAAAATACCAGGCTTCTTCTCTCAGAAGAGGCACCCTTTTTCTCCCAGAAATGAATTTTCTCTCACCTTCTCCTTCCCAAGGAAGGCAAACACACACTTTTTGCACTGGTGGAGTGTTTGTACTGCACCTAATGCAGCTGGGCTGTAACATCAGAAATGAGGAGTAACCAGTGCTAATAAAGCTGTGCAAAGAACTAATAGCATAAGAGGATGCTCTCAAAAGGACAAGGCTGAAATTCCAGTACTATAAACAAACAGCACCAGGACAGGAAGAAAGGCCCAGATAATAAGAGCTTCAACGCTTTGCCAATGGCATGTCTGTTGGTTAGATCGCTGAGAGGTCACACTTATGTTGCGATACCAAACAGCACCATCACGACATGACTTCTTGCTGCGCTGCAGTGCTTTATGGGCTATTTACTTGTACCCCAGCAGAAGAGAGACCAAAATAAGCCACCTCTTGGAGGCCGAGGGAAGGGAGTGTGTGCCTCCCTGCAGCATATCCACCAGCAGAGCCTCTCCGAGTGAGGGCTGCATGGGCGCAACCCCAATGAGTACAGTGCTGCTATGCTAACGTGCGTCTCACGCCCTGGCAATTCCTTGGCATTTCCATTAAGACCACAAATCAGTTGCTTCTTCGCTGTGATGACTCACTACAAATAGCAGCAGCCAGCTAGGTTCAGAGAAATGATTTGGAGGCGAAAAGCTCCTTAGCCTACTTTGAAAACTCCACAGCCTTAAACTGCGCCATCTGAGATACAATATTTATGTGCAGCTTATAGATCACAATAAAAGCAAGTAGGCCAAAGACCTATCAGCTCTTTTATGTATACTTGGCAAGTTTACAAGACAGCAATTCATTTCTCTGGGATCTTTTACTTTCCTGTAAATTCCAAGAGCTGCATTTGAAAGCAAATTGGCAGACGCAATTTTTTATCGTAAGGAAATTTGTTTTGCTTCAGCCATAGGCAAACATCTTCAGTCATAAACAAGGAAAGGGAAGGTAGATTTCCACCAAAGCCAGCCTTAGTAGGCTAGCGCTATCTTCACGCAGAAAGAAAAGTTGGATCTTGTGGTGAATGACAAAAAAGTTCTGCAGAAAGCTGAATAACATTTTTTTGTCCGGAAACTCGAAAGTGCAGGCACTTTTGGAAGGCTATGGAATGTGTTACAAGCTGTAATCCTCCCAGCAGAACCTCAAAAGCCTTGGCTTGTTCTGCTCTTTTAAATTCAGAACTTGACAGCTATTTAACCAGAACCACAAGTGTTAGAGGTGGAAAAGGCCTAGGGATTATCTAATCTATTCCATGACTTGAACAGAGAACAACAACATTAAAACTGTGCTGCAAAAGCAATGTGAAAATGACTGTAGAAGACAGAATCAGCAAACCTGCTGCTGGAAGTCAAACGAAGGACGATGCCCTTGGCTTCCAACTTTAATTAATTTTTTATCTTGAGTAGCTGCTATGGTGCTGCTCTTGAACAGAAGGATGATGGCATTATAATCTAGACTGCTTCAAGGCTGCAAACGAATGCCCACACATGAAGAATTTCCAAGTGGCGTTAACCCACTCAACAGGTTCCCAGCTGGGAAAAAGGGCAATGGCATTCATCCACTACCAAAACATGCATCTTTTATATTTTTATAGCAATATTGCTTTGAGTCTTAAGAAACAAACTCTCTATAAATCACATCATAAAATATATCCAGACTGATGGTTTACAGGAAAGCTCAGCCATGTCAAGGTTTTTTGGTGGATAATCCATCTTAGAAAAAAAGCAGCTTTCCTCTGATTCTGGAGGTAGGAGAGTTTATTGTGTGTGGATTAAAAGCTTTGCTTGCAGTTTAAGTATTTGAAGGTCTATCAGCCACTGGCAACCGAATTCCACCATCATCCCCTTCTTGTTTTATTGGTATTAATATTTGTGCTTTGCAGGTCTGCTGTAAATTGGGTTGTGGTTTGCTGAACTTTTCACCCTGCTTTTTCCACAGGGTTAGAAGCGTGCAGGGGGACAGCTCAATGAAGTTACTTGTGCACCAGTTAAGAAGAGAAGGTGATCTAGGTCTCGACCCATGACTTTTTGAGTCTTCTTAATGATGGTTTAAAGACAGCACTCTCTTTTTCTGGCAGGGCAGGTGGCAGGAGGGTTGGATAGCAGAGGAAGAAAGTCAGGCAGAAGTCCAATCCTGGTGGATCTTAATGCTTCAAGGGAACAGCACATAGAGAAAATCCCCCCAAACACCCATCTTTAAGGATGGTGCCCCTCTCTCAGTTTACGTTAAGAAGAATTCTTCAGAAGAATCGTGCTGGGACTGCAGCCAAGGAAAGCCATGGAATGAGATAATAGCAACAGGAAATAGAGTGAGATCAAGTAAAGATTCACACAGAGTTAGAAATCCATTCAGCTCTTGGCCGCCTTAAGTTACAGGTCACAGCAACTGGTGGACATAGGAAGACCATGCCATCAGCTTACAGAGTCTCCCCAGTGTCTTCCTTTTTGGATACACAAGCAACATACTGATAATATCTCATCTCTTGTTTTATGCTTTTAAGCCCTTAGTGGCCTGGAGCAGCTTTTTTCACACCCGGGTCTCCTGTGTTCACAGATGACTTTGGTACCAGAGGTTGAAGCTCCTTCATCTGCACAGTACCCTTCCCACCCACCAGAGTAACTTACACGTCAAAGCAAGAACAAAAGTCTGCTTTTGGCATGTGAGATGTTTAATTCAAACTGGTCCCACCCATGAGCCCCAGGTTAAAAATCAAAGGCCCTCTGTGGCCATCTGCATTGGACTGCAAGAAAATTCAGTTCTTCCCTGCATTATGCCTCTCTGATGGGAACTTTGGTACCTCAGCACAACACCAACTTGGACACAAGTCTTACGGAAGGACTCCGTGCCTTTCCCTGGTTACCTCACCAACATATCTTCAGGAACAGGGAGACTTAACTCCACAGTGGAAGCCCCTTAAGACAAAAATCAAACTTTTTCTGGGTCACTCCCATTCCTCAGATCTTCAAAGGGGGAATGAAGCTTTGCTTTCAAAGCAGGCTTTACGTATGGTGAAGCATGCTGTTCAGGTGGCAGAGGGCAGCTTGGTTAAGACCACACATTGCAGAAGTCTGCTGTGCCACCAATGCAGCTTGAAATGTGGATCTGGAGGCTTTGGCTTTAACATCTGAACTAAATACACAGTGAACCAACGCTTTCATGCACAGAAAATGTTCAAGCAGATGGCTACCACCCCTGGAGCGTTCGGCAGTCCTTCCTCTGGCATCAACTTTGTGTGCCGCTGTCCTTATCGAAAGGAGTAATGACACATCCCCAGCTGGAGTGCAGGCTGTGTTGGCATCCAGCAGCCCAGATGCTTTGCCGAAGTCTCCCCATCCCTCCATGCTGTACGACTGTGCTGGGAAGATCAGGAGCAGATTTCTCCTGAGATTCCTGGCACTCCTTCTTCCAACCATGGCCCGCAACTCCAAGAGAAATGCCTCTCTTTTATGTTTTGGCACTTCCAGTGTTGGCAGGAGGCAGGAGAGAGGAAAATAAACCTGAGACTCCCAGAAACTCCATAAACAAACAGATTTCTTTTCAATTTGGTTCTGAAGACAGTCAGAGATCTGGGAAGCAGAAGGAGGGGGGAGGATTACAGCTTCAGCATTGGCGAGTGTTTCTCCCAAACACAGAACAAAAACGAGCCTGCACCTCTCCTGCACATTACACCATCACAACAACCAGCTTGGATGGCAAGGTACTCTAATTGCAAGGGAGACATCCCTTGCAAAGTGCACTAAATGTGCTTATTTGAGGGTCTGCCTTGCCCGAGGGCATTAGGCAGTGCTGGCAGGCTGAGGAAACATGTTGCTTCAGCCATAAGGATGGACAGGCTTGGGCTCATCAAAGCAGATCAGGAGGCACACCCAGCATCCCTGCTGGATCACAGATGAAAACGGAACAACTTGGACTCTTGCACAGCAGCTCCTCCAAAAGGATTTTTTTCTGTAATCCCTCTATATATTGAGGTGGTCCAGACAATATGTCAAGGTTGCTGACCATGTTGCTGACCATGTTAATTATGTTCCTGAGCCCAGTGGGTGGCATTAGGAGAGTCCATGCTGCTCCACGTGCCTGTTACACTGAGGCTATAAGACAGAGAGGAATCAGCTCTGTCCCCAACTCAGAAATGGGTGAAGGTGTCCCTGCTGGTAGGGCAGGGAAAGCAGATGAGAGGACTGATAGGAAGCCTTTCTTTGTGAGAGTTCCAGTCCCTGTGGAGAGCAGGTTTTCCCATCTGGAAGATCTAAGCAGACCTGTTTGCTACTAGATGTTCAGGAAGAAACTGCTTAATAAAATAGTTTCCTCCTCTCCTTCCTCCCAAGAGCTGCTGGGATTGTTGCTATTATTAGGGCATCCTCACTGCCCTTATCCAGGCTCCTGCCACTTTGAAACTGTCCTAAATAGCATATTCTTCTGGGGACTACAGCTTAATTTTGTTCAGCGTTATCCTCCTGAGGGAGTGCAGTCCGGTTTTACTCACAGATTAGTTGATGTGATACTGACGAGCACCTGCTGGTACTAACCCTAATCCTAACCCTGCTGATAGTACTATTTTCTTACAAATCTAAACCAAATAAATTGGTTCACTGTCACATACTGTCCATGCAGCCCAAGGAAGCGCTTCTATAGAATTTGAACTTAAATTTACCCAGTTTCTTGTTTCCCTGGAAATGGTCATGCCCAACAGAACCAGCTGTTAAGTGATGATTTGTTTGCCACATTGATTTAAGTAAGAGTAAGGTCAGGCAATCACAAACACACTGGTTTAGTAAGATGCTGCCTCATGGCCAAGAGTGCTGTTTGGCTGTAGAGTTACTACTAGACAGATGCGATCTGAAAAAAAGCCAGTTGGTCAGATAACAAGAGCTCAACTCTTAATCCCATCATTAATGAACAAGTAAGTAATGAATGAGTCACTTCTACTTCTCTGGCTTAGTTTCCTTACTAATACAAATTAATAAACCTTTTTCTTTATTCTTCTCTTTTTTTTTTTTAATTTATCTGCCTCGCTGTGATGTTCTCCAGACTGATTAATGAGGTGTTTTTATGTGAAACAAGGCAAAAGGGTGCTGGTCCTGGGAACTGCCTTGAGGAGATGCTGCTGAAGAAGTGCATATTGTCAGAGGTGATGCAGCAGAGAGGCCAGAGATTCAGTTTACTGCTCTGCAGCCTCAGGGCATTATATTGCTGCTTCCCACCCAGTAATTTTCCCTTTTTGGATTGATTTTGTCAAAACCATCAGGGGATTCTTCAGACAGGCACCTCTTACAGCATAATGAAAGATGCTGTTTAATAAGACTAACTCTATAAGGGCTATTCTCTCCCTCAAAAGCTCCATGAAGTACAATGTACAACTTGCTGCTCCACTCTTTGGATATGCATTTGCCAGGAAAGGGATGCATATATCTATACATACTTATATATTCGCTTTCACATTGGCTTCTTTCTGCTCTGACTCCAGCACAACAGCTCAACTGCTCTTGGAAGCAGTTCACACAACAGCACAAAGGGAATATTGTGAACTTCCGCGAGAGCTTCGCACGACTGATGGGGCTTGCTGTAGGAAGGGAAAGCACACATGTACCCAGCCTTCTGAAGGTTCAGCTGTGTTTTCTGAGCCACAGTACTGGATCCTGGTATAAATTAACATTTTCCATTCCCAGATGTTCGTTCCGCCTTGTTGCGACACCTCTTACCTAGTTTCAGGCTGACCTTGCACTGGGCTTGAGACTGTTCACGAGTTTTTTAGTCATTGTTAAGAACAAGGAAAAAGAAACAAACATCTGGTTAGCAGAGCTGCCAAGCGCGCATTCCTTCGTTGTTTTTCAACCTTTCAATCCCTTTGTTTTCAGACTGAAATTCCATTTGATAAATGCATGGAGAGCCACGGGGCACTGATTAGATACAATTCTGGTCCTGACCCACGCCACTGCTCCACCAGCATTGCCTCAGTGGAAGCACTGCTGAAATACACAGACCCCAAACCAGGAGGAAAGTCCTAGCAGAACCCCCCCAACTGTGTTTGTGTACGGGGGCCTGATCCTACTCCCACTGAGGTCAATGGGAGCTTTGCCACCAACTTCAACGGGAACAGGATGGGACTTAAATGCTGTTACTGCATTGAAATGATGTTCAAGCCCATCCTCTGCCAAGATGTGGGCTTCTCAGCTTCTATAGCTATACTCTGTTGGTTTTTTTTAAATTGAAAGCAACAACTTTTTTGAATATTGGCCCATGGCGCTGGCGCAGTCTGACCAGACCAGGTGGGGTTGTTCCAACAAAGGCTCGTGAAATATCAAACACAAGAGGGGCCACATGACAGCAGCTTCACCTTCTTCACAAGTCTGCACAACCTTCAGCCTGCTGCACCTCCACACGAGTGCATCCTCCTGACCACAACTGCTCAGACCTGCACAAAGTTGAGCTGGGTCTCAGATACGGGTGCCTCTCCATACAGCAGCTAAGCAAACAAAGCTGCCTCTGATTTCATCTGTCGATAGAGAGACCCCTCCAGCGGTCAATTCAGACCTTGAGCAGGTTGTACCACCTTCTAGAGGCAACGGACTTTTGCAGGAGCCTGCTAAAGGAAGGCAAAATTTTTAGTTGAAGCCAGGAAACCAGGATCAAGAGCTGAGCGTGAAAAGCTGCTTTGAATCCCTTCAGAGAGATATCCTAGGGAAAAGGTAAGGCACAAAAGGACTGCTATGTTTTCAGTCAACAGGACGCCTTAGCAAGACATTGCATTAGCTGTTGCTTGGAATAGCAAGCATCTGAGTCTTTTAAAAGCTTCCCTCTGTTTTTTATTTACGTGCGAGTGAGTCTGTGTCCCTGAAAACCAGATTTGAAGATCATTAATCTGAGACGAGAAAGCACCAGACTTATACAATGCTGTCCCACCCAGTTGTCAATCCTCACCAACCCCAACCTACGCAATGACTGACGCTGTAAAGCGGGATTGTACCAGACTGGAAAGCCTCTCTTTTCCGTCAGAGATGCCAAATCTGCGGTGTGACTTGATGATCCAAGTTGACACTGGCCATGAGAACAATTCTGTTTCCTCCCTGCTGGTCACTTCCATAAATGCCAAGTTTTGGGCAATACAACGTACGGCATTTCCAGCAAACCGCACAATGATCTCATTTGCATTGCCAGGGTTTTTTGGTTTGGGATTTTTTTTTTAAGTGCTTTTTCTTTCAGCCATACATTTTGGATTAAAAAATAATAATCACGCAATCTCTCAGGAAACTGGGCTTTCAAAATCAGGATGCAGAGAAGCATGGTCCAGCAGAGATTTGATCAGGCAGACTTTACAGCCCTGCAGCCGCTTGTTGGATACCCCTTTTCATTAAGATTAGTTTCAACTTATGGCCCCTGCTCTCCCATCATGAGTCAGTTTTTTTAACCAACATCTTTCCAAGGGTTCCCTCATTCAAGGGAATCACAAACTCAACAGTCAGTTATTGATTTCGTTTGTGAATCTACAGTCCTCATCAAGCTTCAATTCTGATTTAAAGTGTTTTCCAAGTGAGGAAGTTACAGCCCAAAAGAGAGCTATTGGCTGCCCACTTCCTCCACGCAGGAGGTCTGAACGTTATCAGTGCAGTGGCTCAGAGATCTTCCAATCTCATATCTCAGAAGAAAAGGGATTTGGGGTGAGTGTGAGAATATAAATGCAGAAGGACCTTGGCATACTGAACTTGTCCTGGCATTTCATGAGCCTAGATGGCAATGCCCTTTTAGCAGCTGGAAGGAGGACCAATGCCACTCACAGCTGGAAATTATCTGTATCAAGAAATCTGCACAAGTATGGTGAAGACTACTGGAAAGTTCAGCTTTGTGGAAGGAAAACTTAAAACTTTCCTAAGCTTTCTATCAGTTCTATCTATTGTGTCCTATGATTTCAGAATGGCTTAACAGCCTCAGCAAACCAGCAAAAAGCACCCATAAAATCTTTAATAAAGAAAAGGTTTTAGAAAGCCAATTTGACCAGGTCTTCTCCAAATGAAGAGACTACACTCAAGCTTTGGAAATTCTTCCTCTGTGTTGTACAGATGCCCTCTCACTGACCCATAACTTCATTTAACTCTCCTCAAGAGGAAGAAAGGAATCCTTGCTAAAATTATTAGCTTTCACAAAGAGTATTTTCTTTGAGGAAATGGCCAGCACACGTGCTTTGCTTTCTCAAAGGACTCCCATGAATACAGCACAAGCTCTGTGCTCCTGCAGCTAGGAAACTTTTTTTTTCCAAAGGTAAACACACATCAGTACCCTGCAATACTCTTGTCTCTCTTGTCGCGCTTCCCATGGAGAAGCCACAGAGCTCAATATATAGACCTTGGTTGGTTTTCATCCTGTCTCTCACAGCTGACTCTGAGGCTCCGTGCCCCTTGGTCCCATATCCCACTTCTCTCAAACTGCCTTTGTTTCTGCAAAATACGAGTCCGTAAGTGCAAAGCACAGGGCATTCGATGGGTAGCAAAGATGTCCAACAGCTTTAATTTCCTCTTGTTCAGCTGCCTGCCCACCCCCAAAAGAAGTGTCAAAAAGTGGGAGATTTAGACCTGAAATGCAGCCCAGGGTCATTAGTTGGAACCCCACCGCAGCCTCATAAGACAACATCTGCCCTAGTCTTTAAAGGGGAAAACCAAACCAGAACAAGTTTGCGCAACATGTAATCAAACACAGTTGTTCTCAAAAGCAAGTAGGAAGAGATTCGTGCCGTCCGCCTAGCATCCATCCAGGGTCCTATGTCCCCAGACTCCACCTAATGTGATGTTGTTCAGCTTCTTGGTCATATTTTCTGCATGTAGCTGGAAGAGTTTCCCTCTCATGAAGGTTTGCTAACTGTAAGGGTTGCAAAGAGCGCAGAAATATTAAGAGCAGTTGACAGAAGATCTCTCAGGGGAACACAAAGACTCCTGGCTTACCACTCTGTGTACAGGCCCTTAAGATAATGCGTATCATCTTATTGTTATAATTATTATTACTTTCATTAAAGTAGAGGAGATGAGAGACCCGTAAGGGGAGGAGAGCCTGAAATCATGCATACCTTTTTTATGACACCCAATACAAACCACAGTCCTAGCCAAAGCACCCAGAGAGCCTATCCCATCAAATCCAGCAGTAGAAGTGAAGAGAGACCTACAAGTTATTTGATAAAATGCCATGTTATGAGGTATCATGGCCTCAGACACAGGGGACTCCAAACCTACTCCCAGCTTTGACTGTTACACAGAGTTGCTGCATCTCAGTCCACATTCAGTTTCCTTTTTCAGCGCACACAGAGGTGCTCTCCAAACTCAGAAAATGCTGCCCATTTTGAAGAAAAGTGGGTAAGTTTCCTTTTTGTTCAAGACCAGACCATAAAACCCCCTCAACTCTCATTCCCCCATAGCAAGGGGAAAAAGCAAGGCATTTTTCCCATACAAGGCAGTGCTTTGACACAACGAGCTCACTCAATTCAAATATTCCACCCTGAGACTGACTATTTTTTTTAGCTGGGGCGTTTATTCCACTAAATAAACCCAATGGTGGCTGAAATGAAAGCGTGAAGCTAGAGGCTGCACACCAAAACCCGCTCACTGCCCAATTTTGCAGGGATGCAGGTTCGAGAGCAGTGACTCATGCCTTCTGCTGGCAGAGCCAAAGGGAGGAGATCTTTGGCAGCAAGAGGACTCAGGGTAGGCTGAGTGAACATCTGTTCACGGCTGAACCAGGCGCAGCAAAACCATAACCTGTCATACTATGAGGAAGACACAGCAGTTCTCAGGCTACTACCATATTGCTACCACATTGATTCCAATGAGTGCTAATTAAGCCTCTCCCATTACCCAGCCAACATGGGTACAAAGTGTTCCTGTTTCCTAGTATAGCCACATGCAAGCTGAGACGACTTGCCCATCATACTTCAAACTAGAAATCAGTATAAACCACAGGTTCCCCAAATGAGAGGATGCTCATTCAGAGGGATATAATCTCAAGCATCGCAAAACAGCCTTCGCACTTCTTCCTAACGCTGTGCAAGTACCATCAACCCCAAAGCAGCAGTTTCTCCATCTTCAAAATGTTCCTCACACTAACGTGTTCTTGGCAGATCCACACAGAAAAGTCATAAGCATGCAACTGACCTTGAGCAAGACACAGTGTCATCTCCAGCGCTGTGTCCATCCCACATTCTTCAGCTCTGAGATGAAGCATCTCAGAATCTGCAACCACAAATAGAAACACATTCATCTTTCTGATCCATCTTCCTCTAATCCACCAAGGCCTGTGCTATAGCTTGTGATTGCTGGCTTATTACCCAGTCCTCATTAATCACTTTAAGACTTAATAAAGCTTCCTAATGAAGAACAAGCTACAGCTGTTAAGAAAAAGCAAATGCTAGGCTAGCTTTAGTGGGCATATCCCATAGCAATGCTACTATAGAGAACTTCCCATTCTGATGCATGCAAATTAGCACAAATAGAAGGTTAGCTTTATGGCTGTTTTAGCATTTTCATTTTGTTTGATGCGTATGAAACACTGATGCTAAAGAACAATCCACTCAATGAAAGCACCATTGGAGTCAGCTGAAGGCAATGGCTAGGCAATGAGGTGAACTCTTCAACATACTAGATTTTAACCTAGGTTGGTAACTTGAATGAGTCCCAAAATATTAACCCCACATGCATGGTCTTCACCTTTATGTCTCAGTTGTGCAGCAGATGACCGAGCTGCATGAAGTCATGTACTGTAGATATCCATGCTTACCTTATCAAAGGTGAGGTAGTTAATCACTGGACTTAGACTGTTCCTGGTACCAGCTTGATCTGCTGTGATGTAGCCCAGGAATGGCAGGATGTTGAGGACACATGACCTATGAGAAAAAGTTAAAGGGAGTCATACTAAGCCCATCAACTAAGTAGAAGGCTAAGAGGAAGACAGAACATGGAGACAGACTGTGGAGTCACAGATACCAGTAGAAGCAAGGGAAAAATCAGTTTGAACATTGGGAATTATCTTCTATTAGTAAGGATGAGAAAGCACTAAGTGAGTCTGCAATCACTGCCAGCCTATATGGACAGGTAAGACATGTCTGTTAGGACTGAAAAGATGCCATTGGTCATGCGTTAGGGAAAGAAAGGGGGTTGCATCGCTTCTTCAAGTGCTGTTCAACTACACTGTCCAACCGGAACACATACAAAATAAATTTCATATTTTGGGGATTCTTTTAGAGCTTTGGCTTTTGCAACATAACTAATTCTCTAGTGGTACTGCATTGCCTCTGGCTGAATTATAGGACTATGACCAATGCTAAACCCCCCGGGTTTAAAACATCATGCTGATCACGCTGGGTTCACACCTATTAAACCATCTGGTCAGGTTTACCTTAGACTTATCTGTGCCAATCTGAAATGTATGTCTGAAAAGTAATTTATATTCATCATCTGAAATAATT